>CM033469.1:372130728-372730728 GCA_019447015.1 Hymenochirus boettgeri
CTATCTCTCTCTCTCTCTCTCTCTCTCTCTCTCTCTCTCTATCTATCTATCTATCTATCGTTCAGTGAATCTCTCTCTGTGTCTCTCTCTTTCTCTCTCTCTGTGTCTCTATCTATCGTTCAGTGGATCTCTCTCCCTCTCTGTCTCTCTCTCTGTGTCTCTCTCTCTTTCTGTCTCTATCTCTTTCTGTCTCTATCTATCTATCGTTCAGTGAATCTCTCTCTGTGTCTCTCTCTCTCTTTCTCTCTCTGTCTATCTATCTATCTATCGTTCAGTGGATCTCTCTCTCTCTCTCTGTGTCTCTCTCTCTGTGTCTCTCTCTCTTTCTTTCTCTCTCTGTCTCTCCCTGTCTCTATCTATCTATCGTTCAGTGGATCTCTCTCTCTCTCTGTGTGTCTCTCTCTGTCTCTATCTATCTATCGTTCAGTGGATCTCTCTCTCTCTCTCTCTCTCTCTCTCTCTCTCTCTCTCTCTCTCTCTCCCCCCCCCCCCCCCCCCCCCCCCCCCCCCCCCCCCCTACACCGGTGATGTTTTGGTTTCTGCACATTTGTAGCTAAGGAAACTTAACTGACATGTTCTGAGTTCCCCAATAGACTTTCCCTGTGTACAGGAAACCAACTGCACATCCCATTGATTCCCACTGACTATGATACATGTCTGGTATGGGCCGATATAATAATAATAATAGTAATAATAATAATAATGCCATATCAGGCATATCAGTCTAGAGTTCTGTCCTCATGGTTAGTGTTGATATAATATAATAGGTGTATGGGGGATTTCTCTCTGTACCTGCAGTACTGGGGATCGTTCTAGTATCTGTCACAGATCGATCGGTCTATAGCACGTGCCAGGTTGACACCTGATTGGTTGTGTCCATGACGTTATACACGTTGCATCACACACTGATTACAATGGATCTGTACACGTGCTCCATCCTACTGGCAGTTATTATACTGGCTGCACCCTATTCTAAATATAGAACCTGGCACTGCCATAGACTGTCTAATCCTGACTGGCACTTGGGGTGTTTGCAGAAAGATCATTGCCCTTGCAGTGTTATTAATGGGGGTGGCCAGTCTAGTTAATGCAATGTATGGGGGGATTTATTTAATACGTTATTCTGAGCTGAGAGTTGCAGTTCTGCAGTGACGGGTGCCCCAGTGAGGTTGCCATGGTGATTGTGTTTTGCAGTTTCACAGACATTGCACACGTGCATCCCTAATTGAGGGGGAGGGGCCCTGTCCTGTGTGGGTGTGGAGGTTGTTTGCCCCCAGGTGAGGTTCACTACACAGGGTTCATCTATCTAAGGCTTCTATGGAATGTTGAGATGCGAGGAAACTGATTGGGTCCCGCCTCATCCAATCAGCGCGCGAGCAGTTGATGTTATAGGGGACAGGCAGGAGAGAGTCAAGTGGCATTTAGCAGGGAGACAGCGAGGAGATCTCACCTGAAACGCTCTCTGACCTTCCTCCTCTGCCCTGTCGGGAAACACAAGGATTTGGGGTTTATTGCTTCTTGGCACCTTTTGGGACTTTGTGATACACGTGGGATATGGCAGTAGAAACATGCCAACCCCTATACCTAGCTTATGGCTATGACTTCCAGGTATGTGACTGTTCCAGTGGCCCGGTCTTTGCCATATTGCACCACAGGCTTTCTTTACAACTGTGTGTCTGTCTGTGTTACAGGAGCATTGTCTGCCAGGGGAACCCGAGTTTGATCTCCAGGAGTTCAGAGATGTGGTGGATCACTTTATTGCAGGTGAGTACAGACTCAATAGCTGGAAGGGACACAGGGATCCTTATTAGACCATGCATGGAATGAATTGCAAATGCTTTAAAAAGGTGTTTAATGACTAACATGCCATTATCATACACACTGATACATATAATACATACACACTGATACATATAATACATTCATACTGATACATATAATACATACATTACATACAATACATAAATACTGATACATATAATACATACATACTGATACATATAATACATTCATACTGATACATATAATACATACACACAGATACATATAATACATTCATACTGATACATATAATACATACATACTGATACATATAATACATTCATACTGATACATATAATACATACATACTGATACATATAATACATACATACATATAATACTTACACGCTAATACATATAATACATACACACTGATACATATAATACATACATACTGATACATATCTTTCTGCAATCGCTCTTCTCTCCTCAGTAGGGTTGTTATTCTTTGTTGGCTTCTTGCAAGTCCAGGTGTTATTTGGCTTCTTCTTCTCAGCCGAGGTGTTATTTGGCGGCTTCTTCCTCTCGAGGTGTTATTTGTCGACTTCTTCTCAGCCGAGGTGTTATTTGTCGACTTCTTCTCAGCCGAGGTGTTATTTGGCGGCTTCTTCTTCTCAGCCGAGGTGTTATTTGTCGACTTCTTCTTCTCAGCCGGACCGATATAATAATAGTAATAGTAATAATAATAATAATGCCATATCAGGCATATCAGAGCTAGAGTTCTGTCCTCATGGTTAGTGTGAGATAATATAATAGGTGTATGGGGGATTCTCTTGTACCTGCAGTACTGGGGATCGTTCTAGGTATCTGTCACAGATCGATCGGTCTATAGCACGTGCCAGGTTGACACCTGATTGGTTGTGTCCATGACGTTATACACGTTGCATCACACACTGATTACAATGGATCTGTACAAGTGCTCCATCCTACTGGCAGTTATAACTGGCTGCACCCTATTCTAAATATAGAACCTGGCATCTGCCATAGACTGTCTAATCCTGACTGGCACTTGGGGTGTTTGCGAGAAAGATCATTGCCCTTGCAGTGTTATTAATGGGGGTGGCCAGTCTAGTTAATGCAATGTATGGGGGGATTTATTTAATACGTTATTCGAGCTGAGAGTTGCAGTTCTGCAGTGACGGGTGCCCCAGTGAGGTTGCCATGGTGATTGTGTTTTTGCAGTTTCACAGACATTGACAACGGCATCCCTAATTGAGGGGGAGGGGCCCTGTCCTGTGTGGGTGTGGAGGTTGTTTGCCCCCAGGTGAGGTTTCACTACAACAGGGTTCATCTATCTAAGGCTTCTATGGAATGTGAGATGCGAGGAAACTGATTGGGTCCCGCCTCATCCAATCAGCGCGGAGCAGTTGATGTTATAGGGGACAGGCAGGAGAGAGTCAAGTGGCATTTAGCAGGGAGACAGCGAGGAGATCTCACCTGAAACGCTCTCTGACCTTCCTCCTCTGCCCTGTCGGGAAACACAAGGATTTGGGGTTTATTGCTTCTTGGCACCTTTTGGGACTTTGTGATACACGTGGGATATGGCAGTAGAAACATGCCAACCTATACCTAGCTTATGGCTATGACTTCCAGGTATGTGACTGTTCCAGTGGCCCGGTCTTTGCCATATTGCACCACAGGCTTCTTTACAACTGTGGTCTGTCTGTGTTACAGGCATTGTCTGCCAGGGGAACCACGATTTGATCTCCAGGAGTTCAGAGATGTGGTGGATCACTTTATTGCAGGTGAGTACAGACTCAATAGCTGGAAGGGACACAGGGATCCTTATTAGACCAGCAGGAATGAATTGCAAATGCTTTAAAAAGGTGTTTAAGACTAACATGCCATTATCATACACACTGATAATATAATACACACACTGATACTATAATACATACACACTGATACATAAATACATTCATACTGATAAATAATACATACATACATACATAATACATTACTGATACATATAATACATAAATACTGATACATATAATACATTCATACTAACATATATACATAAAACAGATACATATAATACATTACTAACATACAATACATATCATACTGATACATATAATACATTCATACTGATACATATAATACATACATACAGTACATATAATACATCATATGATACATATTAATAATACTACTGAACATATAATACATACATACATATAATACTTACACGCTAATACATATAATACATACACACTGATACATATAATACATACATACTGATACATATAATAAACCACACACACACATGATACATATACAGTAATACATACACACTGATATATAATACATACATACTGATACATATAATAACACCACACACTGATACATATACAGTAATACATACACACTGATACATATAATACAACATACTGATACATATAATAAACACACACACTGTACATATACAGTAATACATACACACTGATACATATAATACATACATACTGATACTGTACATATAATACATACATATAATACATAAATACTGATACTATAATACATACATACTGATACATATAGAAAGTAGAAAACTAACAGGGTCTGCTGAGGTGTTACCAGCATCTTAACCTGCATGCACCTGACTGGAGATACTGACTAAAAAGATGGTATTGGGGGCTTCCCCTTTAGTTCCTGCAGATTAAAAAAAATATTCTATATCAATATTAAATACGGACTAACCTGACCTTTTTATATTTACTAATAGAATATTACCTTGTAATATTACAGTTCTGGTAAATTAGGATTGCAAACAAATTGTTAATACAGTAAAACATTTACAACCTCAATAGACCAAAGGTTATTACAGTGTTAAAGTGTTTTATTTTGCTGTTCTGAATGGGGATGTCAAACTTGCAGCCCCCAGATATTTGAAAACGATAACTCCCAGCATCTTGTCCAAACATCAGGAGGGCTGCGGTTTGGCATCCCTGTTCTAAAGCCTTTTGATCCCCAAATCTGTTTCGTATCCCTCGAATCATCCATAATGCATTTCTGCTATTAATTAACCAAATACCAAACCTTGTGCTTCAAAATAGAAAGTTATGGTTCTCAAAGGACTCAATTATAATACAATAACAAAGAGCAGCTACAGATGTCAGTGGGTTACCACCATCTATTTAATAGCAAATATAAATTCTAATGTAAAGATCAGTTCTGGAAGTTTTATCTATTTGCAATTACATATGTTCCTGTAATTATTGTTTATTATATGCAGGGCCGGATTTATACTTTTTTCTCCCCTAGGCCAGCTAACTTGTACTGCCTGTACACCTGTACGCGGTCATTTATTAGCTGAAGCAGAGCTTTGTAAGTGGGGGAGGGACCTGCTCCCCTAGCAAATCGGCAATCGCTGCCCATTTCTGATTTAACAAAGCTCTGCTGTGTGCCAACTAACGTGCATTGTGTAAATTTAAAATGGGGGTGCAATGCTGCTTTACCCTTTTCTTTCTTTTTTGCCGCCCCTAGTGGCTGTGCCACCCTAGGCCACGGCCTAGGTGGCCTAGTGGGAAATCCGGCCCTGGTTATATGGCTGTCAATCTCATGTGTGTATGCACACGGCCTAAGATTTTAAGACAAACCAGGAGGATTTTTCGGATTGCTTTGATAAACTTGCCTCTTGGTTGCATGATTATACATAGTTCCATGTAACTGTTGATTTAAATGGACAGTGGTCTTATAGCATTATCATTTTCTGTTCCAGACCAGGCCTCTCTCATGCAATCCAGTATGGGTCATGCTGGATACCAGCTTCCATCCTGTGATGTGTCGGTGTTTGATTCCTGCATGGCTAACCCCCAGCAGCCCCAGCCAGCACACCTTCTGCCTATCGATGTGCAGACTATACCAACCTCAGAACTGTATTGGAAAGATGTGGCTGATCAGAACCAAAAAGCTTTGGGAGATGCTTTGGTGGAGAACAACCATGTAAGTGTCTGTAGGCTGTAACTCTTTACAGCAGAGACTGGTAAACACTGCACTGCCAATATTTTAGCACAACTAATTTAGTCCCAAAAAATGTTTTGCCATTATTTTGATCATAATATCGTAGCAGACAGTCAATCAGGCTGAAATGTCGTCCTCTGTCTACTAGGTCTCTATTTTAGTTGGCCAGCACCATATACTTCAGTATAAAACCCTTTAAATGTATAGCTGGAAAGCAGCACATTAGCACAGTTTGTATCCATCCTGCAATATACATATTATATTTTTAGAAATCATGAAAAAAAACACTTCCATTTAGCCAAGTAAGATAAAATGTAGAGAAGAGCTTACAATCTAAAGTACATTAATCTAACTGCTTGGTGTTTTTATTCCTGCAGCTGCATGTGACGTTGACGGAGAAACAGGAAGAGATTGCTTCTCTCAGGGAGAAAAATGTCCAACTCAAAGAACTCGCCAATCAGGCAAAACACCTGGCATCTGTCCTTGATGTAAGTGAACTCAGGTTAAATTCATCCCAATATTTTAGAGAAAAAGCAGTTCCGTTAATAGTAACCCTCTATATGAACTGCAACTCATAATGAAATGATTGACTGTAGTAGAGACTTGCAGTATAATATACAGCACAAGATCAATAAAAAGATTGAAAAAAAATACAAGATTCTTTGAGGCCAATTAAAAGAAAAAAATCACATTGCCTCTAATGTGGCCATTCCTATAAAGGATCAGAAAACAAACAAATCGAGTGTAACCTATTTATTAGTGACCACACATCAACTCAAAACGTTTCAGGGGGTTAGGAGCCCCGTTCTTCAGGTGATACATGTGCAACAGTGTTCAGGTAATAAATACCCTAACCCTAAAAGTCCCACCCCTCAGCTCTCCTGAAGAAGGAGGCTCCTAACCCCCTGAAATGTTGTGAGTTGATGTGTGGTCATTAAAGGGCATGTCCAACCCCAAAACTAAAATTTCCCTCACTACTGGCCCCACTGTGTAGTGTTTAAAAATCCTTGCCTTACCTCTCTGCTCCAAATGGTTCTCCTGCATTGTCTGTCCAAAGTCCTAGAAAGTGAAGAGCAGGAGCCTGGCTGTGAGTGAAAACATTTCCGCCTCTGACTTTTCCTATCAGAGGTTTCTGGCTTGCCCACTGCAGCCCTTTTACCCCCTCCCGATCCCTGTTTGCTGCCGTGTGCCCTAGCATTAAATGCCTTTTCTGTAGTGTAGTGGACCCTATCCCACCCTAACTGCCATATTTGATGCAAAAAAAAAGAATCCGAAATGTACTTATAGAGCCTCATTCCCCCGGCGTTCTGCACTGCTGGCAGACACATCTATGATTAACTGCCTCTCCACCAATCACGGATGCGGCTGCTGGTCCGGCCCCCTGCTTGCAATTTGCTGCAGAGGGCCGGGTCTGAACACCAGGGGAACGAAGCTCAGTAAATACCTTTCTAATTCTTTTTTTTTTTTACAAACAAATATGGCAGTTGGAGGTGTAATAGTGTCCACTACACTACAGAATTTTTTTTTTATGAGAGGTGGACTTTGCACTTACCTATATATATATTTTGCAAACCATTCCTATAAAGGTTATCTTGTCTACTTTACAGAAATTGATGAGTCACAAGTCAAGAGACAAGTCAACATCTCTGCAGACAAGACCATCAGTGAAACGAAGTCTGGAGGAGTTTTACCCACAAGGCAATGATTCTGACTGTAGTCAGGTGGATGAAATTCTAAGGGAAATCTCCAAGAAATGTAATGAAGCCCTAGTGGGCAGTGACTTTAGCGAGCCTAAACGCCCCAGGCTTCAGCCAATAGACTCAATGGATTTCCAGGAAGCAGGTGTCACAAAGATCAAAATGTGTGGGGCTTTCCAAGGACTAAAAACATCCACTGGGCACAACTCTGTAAATATGGGACAAACTGAGCTAGAAGAAGACGTTTCCTTCAGAACTTCCATCAAAGATCACTGCACAATCCGGACTTTAGCCTTTCCACAGGGAAACGCCTTTACTATTAGGACTGGCGGAGGAGGCTACAAATTTAGATGGGTCCCAAACTAAATATGGTTACAGTCAGCTAACTACACTTCCACAAATTTCACAAGAAAAATCCTGCCTCGAATCTGTTTGTACACCATTGTGCTGAATATCTGTTCTGCCACTAGGGGGCACACAAAGATCTTTTTTATTTTGTATTTGCCAAGCTGTATGCTGTATTATTCAGTAATACTGTTTTATAGTATTACATCTGCCAAGGTTTGGCTTAAGTTTCTAAAAAGAAAGGAAAAGCAAAACAGTGTCCAGAAAACTAGATGAGATGTATTTTAGCATCTTTTTGTATGAAGGATCATTTTTCCGATTTGAAGTGATGTGTATTTTCTCTGAATAATATATAATAGGAAAAAAATGATTAGCAAGGATAATCTTATCTTTTCAATAAACCACCAGGTGGCTGAATTGTGCGTACACATCAATTGGGTATCTATATATTTCAGTTTGCACTTTCTAGAATTTTGACATATTGAAGGATTAAAAAAAATTAAGTTTGTTCACGTCAGCTGCAGGGGCATAACTACCATGGGAGCAACTGCAGGAGGGCCCAGGAGCCAAGGGGCCCCATCTTTTTATTTTTCCTATGACAGATATAGCCTCCTCCCAGAAAACCACTGTGGATGAAGTACGGATAATGGTCCCATCTTAACTTTGCAGGGGGGCAAAGTGATTCCTAGTTACGCCACTGGTCAGCTAAATGTAGAAAGGAGCAGTTTGTCTCAGTGTTACATAAAAAACCCATTTCAAATGCACCCGCTGGAATATACCAATTGCAAATATATTCCCACACTATTTACTGCATCAAAAATGTTTCCAGGGAACAATCTCATGTGATTTTGCTGCTTATAAATTGATGACATTTCCTGGTCTGCATTAATAAGTGTACATATCCAATTACGATACTACATACTTGATACATTTATTTTTAAGATTTAATATAAGAATATGTTTCTAATTTAAACATCCTGAATTATTTGCATTGTTATTTTATACAGTCTGTAATTTTTTTTGTAAACATTTTTATTAACTTTTTACTAAGTAAACTTTTGTAAAGTAAAATATTTTATATTAAATTATGTTTTGTGGTAGTGTATTAAATTGTATGATAAACACTTTAAAGGGTAAAACTGGACATAACATTTATAGGACTTCTGACATTCCCACGATGATCCATAAAACTGCCTGGCCTGATTACTGGTGTTGCAGACATAGGTTCGATCGGAAATAATATCAGTCCAAAAATGTTATAAGGTAAGAAACCACATTCAATCCTGATAGTTCCGTATATCGGTTTGTCAGAATAATATATTTTTGGGTGCCCATGACCGATGTTAGTTGTCTATTCACCTGAAAGAGGCATGTCCGATGGTCATGTAGTCAGTCTCCTATGGACCACACATTCAGTCATGGAAGAAACTGTCGGCCGTGGCTACTTTTGCCTTGACTTAAGCTAGGTACACACCTAGCGATTTTTCCTCCTGACCGTCCGTTTGATACTTTCGACCGGTCGGTCAGGAGGAAGGACTGTCGGTCGCGATAATCACTGCGACCGGTCTATAGAGGACCGCACGTTTGGACGAGGTTTTTCACCCTGTCCGATCGCCCTTTCGTCCGGTTCGGACGAACGGTCGATCGGTCGCGGGCACATTCGGATGCGATAATTTTGGTCCGATCGACCAATACACTGAACTATCGGTCGATCGGAGCGAAATATCTCATTGTGTGTACCCAGCTTTACACTAATTCCAGCCGACTAGTCGATATGATGATTAATTTTACCAGCTATTAAGGTGCCCATACATTAGAACTCAACTCCTGAATGATCGAATCAAAAAGAACGAGAAAGGCAGCTCCTGAAGAATTGACTGAATTTTGCGGGATTAGTGTCGAGCGGTGAGTTCAATGTATGGGCAACCTGGCCATATATGGCTAGATGTTCTGATTGGATTTCTGATCGAGTTTAACAATTGGAAATCCGATGGGAAGCTCGATACCTCCCACCTTGAGGCTCCGATTTTTCCTAAGATTTACACTTGAAAAATCTGAGGAAAGATGCGGACTGAAGATGGGGTTGGTAGAAAATTTTGATCTTTGCTTTTCTGAAAAAAAGATTGACATTGTTGAGCAGACGATCGATAAAAGCAGAAATGGCTTTTTAACTTATCGAAAAATGCAATAAATTCTATGTGATCAAAAAAGTTGCTCCTGTCTATGGGATCCCGTGTATGACAATCTACACATGTTAGATTCACACTAAATTGGATGTTAATACTGATCATGATAAAGATTAATCCAACAATCTGTTACTACAAATAAACAAGCTAATTCCTAAGCAGTCAGTTCTGTTCCATAGTGAGGGCTCTAGGGGGCGACCCTCCGTGGCTCCCTATCGTTGTTAAGCAATCTGGCAGGATAATGATGGCAAGTTCATTAAATAGCTTTAAGAGTGGGCTGCATACATTTCTAAATTTCAAAAATACTGAAGTTACTGGTATTAATACAGTGTTCTAGTTGATCCTGGGATCCTTTCCTATTGCCGTTAGGAATTGGGAAGGATTTTTCCCCCTTCCTATCGATCAACTGTCTGGAAGGATTAATGAGTAGGCTATAAAGGTTGGACTGGATGGACATATGTCTTTATTCAACCTCCATTAAGATGTTTAACTACCGGGGCCATTTCTAGCAATCTTGGTGCCCTAGAGTGACCAGATCGCAATCCTATCTCTCTTTAAATCACAGTAGTGTGGCCTAGCCCTCAAAGGGCATTGGACTCAACTTTCAGCACTTTCCTAGAGTATTGACATTAACCCTTCAGTGTTAAATTCAGAGTATCACCATTATCCCTTCAGTGTTAATGTCAGAGTATCACCAGAGTATCCTTTCAGTACCAGCAGACTTTCCTACTAATTATTTCAGTGCCAACACTTTCCCAAAGTATTGCCAATAACCCTTCAGTTCCAGCAGAGTATTACCTTTAACCCTTTCAGCTGCCAGCATTGACATGATATACAGTATGTACCTGCTTTCCATGTCTCCTCCATTGAATTGTTCACTCCTCACCTACTCTAAGTTCTAATTGGAGAGTTGGGTGGAAGGAAGAGAGAGGCAGGGATAGGGATCTCATGGCTGCTAGTCACAGGGTCACTGTTATAAAGTCTGCAGCAGCTTTTACCTGGCATTTTAGAACTGTTCTCCTCAGTACTATTAGCTGAGCTCATCCTCCCCCCTCCTTCCTTCACCTTCAGTTCATTTGTAACATTGTTTCCAAGTTGTCTCTCTACTCACTACAATGTTACAAATTACAGCAGAACAAGGAGAGCAGATCTAACAGGGAGATGCTAGGGAACACTGGGTGCTCTGGTTTAACACAGGGGCCCTATCTCTTTGCCTAGGTGGCCTATGCCTAAAAACGGCCCTGTTAGCTACTATGTTTAACTATGATTGAACACTTATTGATGGCAATGGAAACCTCCACACGTTGGATTGTCAGCTGTAGTGGTTGTTTGTCGCCCACTTTGGATGACAGTCCGTGTGTACGGTGTTAAAGTTTAAATGGTTCTTAAAGCATATTAGCTTTAAGAATAATCAGATTTTTTTAAGACAAACCAGTAAGGTTTTTATAATTGCTTTGATTTTGGAGTTCAGTTCAAGCTAATACTGGTACCTGTATAATAAGCATAAAGTGGAAAAGTGCCTATTTGTACTATTGTGTGGGCTCTATTACTGTATATGTGGATGGTTTCACACATGTTTAGGTGGGAAATGGTCCATATAGACTATTAATTATTTTTCATGTCTGGCTTATATTGAATTTAATCCTTTTTCAGCCTGACACCCCTTTCAGTTTCTGATGACCTCAGCAGGGGACTGGGTAGCACAGACAATCCCGACAGAGTGTAAAATAAATAGCAAGTTAATACGTATGGTGCTCAGCTGTGCTATCAGTTGTAATTGGAGCTTGGCTATGTTATTAGGTTTGGTACACACAAGCAGATTTTTTGGCCCAACTGACCGATATTTCCACGTCGGCCGAAAATTAAGAGGTGATTTCGCCAGTGGCAGTGATCAATGTCGATCGCCCATTTGCCTGGATCAGATGAACGAGTGATCAGACATGCTGGAAAATCACCACCGATTGTGCAGTCTCCTAAAGACGACCAGTAGCAGCAAACCGTTGGCTGCGGCTACATTCGCCACAACCGACAATGATTCACCCTGGCCAACCGAACGCTAGTGGCGAATGGTCAGTATGAAAAATCCGCCTATGTGTAACCAGCCTTGGTGTCACTTGAATCATTAAACCTTTATAGAAAATAACGCATCCCTATTGTAAAGAGCATGTTCACCTCTGAACATAACCCCCAACCAAAGACCCTAATACTCACATGTTATCTATGGTGTATATTTATTTAAGCTGTGAATTTTAAAAATATGGTAAAAATTTTGTATTCTTGAACTTTGCGAAAATCACAGCAGTATTTCTAAAAGTTACAAATGTAGATTTTTGACGAGAAAAAAAGTGGAGTTAATGCATTTTGGAGTTTTTTCTAGCCGGAAAATTGGTTATTTTTCTTACTGTAATTTCCTGGGGTTGTTAAGAGGACTAATCAATTTGCAACCATTATTATGCCAGCAATGTCATACATGGGAATGTTGGGAGGTAAAACTGCCACTGCATCCAATATGTATCAACACAGTATCAGGAGGTGTTGGACTATTGTAAAGGATAACTGTGGTCTCCATACAAGCCTAGCTGACTGATATTTTCATTTATCAGTTAGTTACGCTGAAAAATCTAGAGTGATTTCCAATGGAGCAGTGGCCCTTTTATGGAGGTGCAAAGGAGCAGCCAAAAAGCTTTGACTTTGATAGGGTCATTGGTAGGCCCCACTGCTTCTTAATCCCCTTTATGCTTCTACAAACAGTTCTAGGCAGAATTTAAGGCTTTATTAAAAGGCTTTATTGGATATCTAGGAAATTTGAAGACCAAACCTCTTGAAATATAGTTATTATTTCTAGCCTCATAAATTAATTTGAAACTTTCTTTATCTTAAATAATCTTAGGTTTACTTAAACCTTTCTTTTTTCTCCCTTCATTCGAAGTAACTGTGTACTTACTGTGCAGCAGGGTGGAGAAGCTATAAGGCACGCACATCTTACAGCAATGTTTTCTGAGCAAATAGTAAAAAAGCAGGATTTACGAAGTTATGGTAGTTAAACAGAAACAACAGATGGAGCAGAATGCCGCTGTCAGAAGAAACTAACATCTCAAATCTGATAAGTGTTCTTTAAGTCTGGCACAAATAAAGAAATCACTTTGAAACGCATACAAGTGATTAAATAGACTGCCAGTTAAATTCAAATGCTACCGTTCAGGCTGAAATGTTTTGAATGCAGTATAGCCTATTATTGGTATTGGTTCTGAAAGAGCAAGCTCTGTACTGCCATCATACAAAACCAGAATTGATAGTCTAAAGGTTACCATACATGGGTCAATTTGTGTTAGATCGTTTTTCATTTCAACTAGTTAGATAAAACGATTGACTGTTGATTGAAATTGAATTGAACACAGTACCACACATGATTTTCGATTCTTTACTAAAGGGAATTCTTTTTAAATGCGATTCCTTTATAACTTTATAAATGCGATTCCTTTATAAATGCGATTCCTTTATAACTTTATAAATGCGATTCCTTTATAAATGCGATTTCTTTATAAATGTGATTCCTATATAAATGTGATTCCTTTATAAATGCGATTCCTTAATAAATGCGATTCCTTTATTAATGTGATTCCTTAATAAATGCGATTCCTTTATTAATGTGATTCCTTTATTAATGCGATTCCTTTATAAATGCGATTCCTTTATAAATGTGATTCCTTTATTAATGTGATTCCTATATAAATGCGATTCCTTTATAAATGTGATTCCTTCATAAATGCGATTCCTTTATTAATGTGATTCCTTTATAAATGTGATTCCTTTATAAAAGTGATTCCTTAATAAGGGCATGGCCACACTGCAGCGCAAACGCAATCGCACATGGAATCGCATGCGATTTCATGTGCGATTTTGTTGCGTTGGCTCATGTGTTTTCTTCATTAGGTATAGGAAAACATATGCGATTAAAAATGTGGAACGCAAATCGCAACGCACCCGAAAACACACGTTTTCGGTGCGTTGCCGCGTTTTCAATGATCCCCAAAAAACCGCAGGCGCAAATGCATGCGCAAACGCACAAAAAATGCAGCATTGCGGCCTAGCCGTAAGTGCGATTCCTTTATAAATGCGATTCCTTAATAAATGTGATTCATTTATAATTGTGATTCTTATATGTGATTCCTTAATAAATGCGATTCCTTTATGTGATTCCTATATAAATGTGATTCCTTTATTAATGCGAATCCTTTATAAATGCGATTCCTTAATAAATGTGATTCCTTTATAAATGTGATTCCGTTATTAGGGATTCTTATAAATGCGATTCCTTTTTACTGCCATTCCTTTATAAAAATGCGATTCCTTTATATGCGATTCGTCTTTATAAATGCGATTCCTTAATAAATGTGATTCCTTAATAAATGTGATTCCTTTATAAATGTGATTCCTTAATAAATGTGATTCCTTAATAAATGCGATTCCTTAATAAATGCGATTCCTTTATGTGATTCCTATATAAATGCGATTCCTTTATTAATGCGAATCCTTTATAAATGCAATTCCTTAATAAATGTGATTCCTTTATTAATGCGATTCCTTTATAAATGTGATTCCTTTATAAATGTGATTCCTTAATAAATGTGATTCCTTTATAAATGTGATTCCTTAATAAATGTGATTCCTTTATAAATGTGATTCCTTTATTAATGCGATTCCTTTATAAATGCGATTCCTTAATAAATGTGATTCCTTTATAAATATGATTCCTTTATTAATGCGATTCCTTTATAAATGTGATTCCTTTATTAATGCGATTCCTTTATAAATGTGATTCCTTAATAAATGTGATTCCTTTATAAATGTGATTCCTTAATAAATGTGATTCCTTTATAAATGTGATTCCTTAATAAATGTGATTCCTATATAAATGTGATTCCTTTATTAATGTGATTCCTTTATAAATGTGATTCCTTTATAAATGTAATTCCTTTATAAATGCGATTCCTTAATAAATGTGATTCCTTCATAAATGTGATTCCTTTATAAATGTGATTCCTTTATAAATGTAATTCCTTTATAAATGCGATTCCTTTATTAATGCAATTCCTTTATAAATGTGATTCCTTAATAAATGTGATTCCTTCATAAATGTGATTCCTTAATAAATGTGATTCCTTTATAAATGTGATTCCTTTATAAATGCGATTCCTTTATTAATGCAATTCCTTTATAAATGTGATTCCTTCATAAATAGGGTTCTCTTCGAATGTGATTCTTTTCTAAATGATTCTATACTATGATTTCCTTTTTAATGCGATTCCATTTAAATGAGATTCCTATATAAATATGATTCTTTGATTTATAATTGTTTTTAATGCGATCGGACATAAATTTCTGACCTGACCGATCAAAAGTCGATCTAGTCTACACACTTTTGGTTGATCTAATACAAAACAAGTAATCGATTTTTTAAGTGATGGATTTAAAGAATCAAATTCACTAAACGATCGGAATTAAAATCGCCTCATGTATGGCTAGCTTTATTCCCTAGAGATCTAGATAGAGCACTAAAAACAAAATTTAAGGAGGACTAAAGCATAAATGTATATGACCGTAATGGTTTGTGTAATATCTAATTAGCACATAGTTAGCATAACCAAACACAAATCAGTAGCATTGTGCAAAAGTTACTTGCAGATATATTGCATTTCCTTATTTCTGCATCCCTCGTTTCTAGTGAATACCATTGTTTTTCAGATTGCTTAAGGTATGCTTAATATATGTAGGTGCATAGTTACATAAAGTCCCACTTCATGCTACGCTGCATCTGTTTTTTGGAAAGACAGGACGCTGCAATAAATCGAGGTCTCCTTTCCCTACTATATGTATTTTCCTAATGGGTGCTGTTTTTAAAACACATATCATCATTACCTGGATCTACAGTGGAAATGGGAAATGGAGAGCACACAAGAAAGTAGAGGGTGCCGATATGACCGGCCCTGTGTATGGAGGCACGCATTAGTATGGTCTTTAATCACCCATAAATCTCCAACCAACAAGCTAAAGAGCTGAATTTCTTATTCACTCCACCCGGACAATTATAAACATAACTCTATATTATCCTTATCTATTCTCTCATTCTGGACAAAACACTTCGTCCCTTTTTCAATAAGAGGTGCAATATTTAGCATGAGCTGTTAACTTTCCTCAACCAATTAGATTTTACCTTTTTACTGGTCAAGTACAGTTAGAAAACATTAGGTAACATCTGATTGGCTGCTGCAGAGTAGGAACACAGGAATATATTTGTTCCTTAGACCCTACATTGTTTGTTACACCTGTCTCTGTTTTATTCCTTCAAGGGATATTAAATGGCTACACAATTTAAAGAAAAACTAACACACCGCAGTGACTGTACATTATTCTTCCATTGGCCTAACCTTACAGAGAATTTCTTAGTAGCACAGCCCTTTAGAAAAATGCACCAAAGGGCATTTTATATGACAGCTCCCGCAAAGTGCCTTTCATGTCTTTAAACATTGACTTACTCCTGGTCAGTGGCTGCTATTTGTATTTAACAATTTATAACCCACACAAGAAGTAAAAAATAGATTGGAGGAGGGAAAAAGTTTGTTTTGGCTTAACTATTTTATAGTTGTACCAGTGAGGGCTGCAGTGCATTACTTATATAATACACCTGTTCAAACTCCAATAGCTAATGACTATTTATTTTCAGTATTTGCTTTATATTGTATCAAGCAAAAGAAAAAGCTGAATTGGTCAACAGCCCAGGTTGACACATTAGACCGCATCTCTTTCTGAAACATAAAAGTCAAAAGTACGTGAGCCTATTGCGTGGCCTTGTGAAAAACAGAGCCAAAAGTGCACAAAAATGATTGCGTGGTGTACCAATTAGAAGTGGCTATTTTCAGGTGCCACTCCAACCCAGATGAGACATGGTGTGTGCATCAACGTGTGCTGTGGGGCTGTCTGCTGAGAATAAGGTGAGATTAGAGTGCTGGAGGAGTTACCTGGCACGTGCTATAACAGATTGTTTGATGTTTTTTTGATGTCATTTTACACGAACGCAAACAAGTTGTTATAGCTGTGCAAGGACAGATCAGAGTTTAGAGACAGACTCGTGCCTTTAAGAGCGTTAGACACAAAATACTTACACACTTGTTAAGTTCCCAAGCAGCTAGAGACACGTGCCAAAGTTCATTTTTATTCCCTCACAAAAGTCCCTCCATGAACATTTACTGAATGGTTCCTCGGCAGTTACCGATAACGAAATGTTATATGTAAAGGTGCAAGGCCTCTATTGGGAAATACCATTCGTTTCTTGCACCATCTTAAAGCCATTAAGCTTGTATGGCCTGCTTTACCCAGCTTATGGCCAGTATGCTGATTAGTATTAGGCTAATTACAAGGGACTGGCCTAACATTAACTTTTTCTCTTTCTCAATATAAAGATCATATGGGAAGAATTGGTATCATCTTGTCTGCAAGAACCCTATAAAGCAGGAAATACATCTCAACTTTTACTGTGAGTAGCATGGTATGGGCCTATCTGAGCCCCAACATATCTCCCATGGAAGGCCAGTTTGTTAACAGAACAGGCTCCTAGAAATGAGGCTGTCCCATGGAAGGTATAAAATGTAGTCTGTTCCTTTAAAGGGGAACTAAAGTCTCCAGACAACATTGTCCCAATAGACAGAGCACATTCACAAACATACAAGCTGTGTCTCACCTCACCCTTTGCTGTGGCCATTTATATAAATTTCCACATTAATATAAAGAGTAAGGACTAGGCCACACTAGTGCGTTTTTCGCGTGCACGCGCCCACAATTTTTGCTAACATGGAAATCGCGGGAACGCGAACGTTCCTTTGATTTCCAATGCGCATGCGATTGCGCGTCCTTGGCATTTGAGGCGAGCATTTTTTCATGCAATCGCTTGCGTTTTCGCTTTATAGATAGCGGGAAATGTGAGCGCAAAATAACGCGTGCTGACGCACAGAAAGCACGCATGCAATTGCATGCAATAACACACACAAAAGCATGCTTTGTAGTGTGGCCTCAGCCTTAAAGGGCATGTCCAGCCTAAAAAAAACTTTCTATATTAATGTACAGCAACACTTAAACCCCAGCTTCACATTATAGATAATTCCCAAAGATCCCCCTGAAGGGACTTACCTGACCCGGTCCCTCGCTGCTCTACTCCTCTACTCTGCATGCTTCTTCCTGGTTGTGGCAGTCAATCAAGGTATGACATCACTGAAAATTACTGGACAGCTGCAAGACCAGGAAATGAAACGAGCTTGTAACAGCAGCAGGGGGTGGTACCCAGGCTTCGAGGGACCGGGTCAGGTAAGTCCCTTCAGGGGCATCTTTGGGAATTATGTATAATTTGAACCTGGGGTTTGGGGTGGTTGCTGTTCATTACTATAGAAAGATTTTTTTAGGCTCAACATGCCCTTTAATATTCATATATATCTGGTTAGTAATGCATCTAATAATGTGCTGGATATATCAATTTGGATTGGGGGCACGTGACTGAAATGTGACCAGGTTTTTGTTTTAAGGGTAGAGATATCTTAAATTGTATAACTCATATGATGCCCAACCTCTAATTAAATACCAATAATGGTGGCCATAGGTTCATATCCACCTTCCACCACAATTTGAATGTTGTGTGTGTGCATTGTGGGGTTTCTCTGAGTCTAGGTATATTATATATATATTATATTCCTTCATCAAAATATAAAAAAAAAAAAACACTTTGAATTGTCAGGAAGTGCAGATTTATGGGTTAAAATGTTTTGTTTTTTTCCAGAATCGCTCCGCGAGCACACCGGTGATGCATGCAGAATCTCGCACATGCCCCTTTCCGTCCCATTTGTTAGTGCTTCAATGTGGCCTGAGCCAAATAGTGCTAGATACTGTCATTTGTTGAGAATAGACGTTTACAGTATGTTTATGGTTGTAATAATGGGAAATCTAACAGGAAATCCCTTATAACAGTGATATTAAAGGGTATGTTCATCCAAGAACACAAACCTATTCTTACTTATATTACTTCCCCCCTCCCCCTAAACACAGAGATTGTTACAGTTACTTACCTCCCCCGGAATGCACATTTGGTACTGAGCAGAGGGTCGGCAGCAAGATTGCTCAGGTTAAAATGTTCTCAGGATCAAATTCTGGGATCCAAAAGCAAAATAAATAATTGCCTCAAACTATCATAAGCGGTTATTTTGTAAGGTGGCAACAAACAGTAAAAAGAAGAAACATTTAGCCAAACCCACAGCCACAACTGAAAAGTCTATCACCTACCCCTTTACTTTCAGCCCCCTATAAATGGCATTGATAATTTGAGTGATTCTGCAAATTTGATCAAATCGACCAATCAAAAAGACCAAAGAGTGCACCACAGAGAAATTCCTGCTGACCCCATCTCCCGGCGATTTCAAAGTGAAATCAGCAGAAGATCTTCAAAGTGGGGAACCTTGTGTACAGGCAGGGATCCCTCGATCGGGCATGATTTACCACCATAGCCGGTTGTCCATTTTGCTGATTCAGATGACAGATATCAGTCGCAACCCCCACAACAAACACATCATGCAATTTTCCGGGATGACCAACTGTTCCACAGAAATATCGAATGGTCGCCCCAAAAAATTGCATGGTGTGTACCCCAACTTTATAGTTTTTTTTGTACACAGCATTTTATGTATTGTTTTCTTGTTTAAGGCCGGGTACACACTGAGGGACTATTTGTCCGTCGGTCATGGCCAAAAATGCGATCGATCGAACATTCCCATTGGGAAACGCACAATCGATCGCAATTTTCCGACACGTCCAATCATTGCTTCATCCAATCTGGATGAACGAACGTTCGAGGTCAGTCGCAGACAGCCGCCCCACACCAGTCAATATTTTCGTCCGACCAACCGAAAGTGCTGTGAATCGGTCGGCCGAAAATATCGGCTGGTGCGTACCCAGCCTAAGTGTCAAAAATTCTGTATAAACACAGATCAAAGGCGTGTTTTATGGCAATTGTTAACAATAAAAAGTTCCTTGGAAACTATCTTTATCAAATCACTGCAGTCAAACCACAAGCAAACACAAAGAAAAAAAAAAAAAGTCACTTAAGAATAGAAGATTTCTGCTGTTCACAGGCTACTTTCAGTTTATCAGATAAAAGCAAAATCTATCAGGAAATTAAAGGGCAGTGGATATGAGATAATACCTTGGGTTCAATTCAATTGCTCTTCATACTGACTATTACATAGACAGGTCCAGAAAGTTTTTGCATAATTCACACTACAGACCTTTGAATGACAGAATCTGCAATCTGTCATTTTTTAAAGATCCCTGACAGTCCAGAGCATTTTCCCTATTTCCACCATTGTGAGACTGTTGAGGTCTGCACATTTTCATGCATTTCTGAAATGCATTACTCACGTTAATGATAAAGAGACGATTCTCTCGGATCCCTTTATCGTTAAAGTGTGTACCCACCTTCAGGGCACAGCCACACTGCAACGCAAACACATGCAATTTCATTTGCGATGTTGTTGCGTTTGCGCATGCGTTTTTTCATTAACTATTGAAAAACACATGCGATTACGATTTAAAATGCGGAGCGCAAATTGCAACGCACCTGAAAACGCGTGTTTTCGGTGCATTGCTGCGTTTTCAATGATATAAAAAAACGCAAGGCCTAGCCCTCATACCATACACTAATAAAGGCAGAAATTATCATAAATCCGATTGGAAGAACCGATCGTGGTTCCTCACCCTGCGCTGATTGTGTAGCAAGCAATTGATTCTTTGTAATTGTAAGTAGCCTATTCACAAAGTTATTTTGATTTGAATTCTATTCATAAGCCCCCATTCGGTTGGGGGTCATTCGTTAATCCGCTATGGCAGATTAACGAAGACCCCCGACTGAGCGCACACACACACACACAAACAGCCGTTCGTTGCAGGTATCCGTCGTGGTCAGGTGCTGCGGACGTAATCGTACGTGTGTACGAGCCTTAACAGCTGAGTGGCCAGCAGGTTTTCTAACATATTAAAAACAAAAATCTTTATTTCAAATTCAAAGCTGAAAAAAAAAAAGTCTTCGGTCATAATACGTGTTATCTTTAAGATTACGTGTTAATATGTTGTCTCTGCTAATATTTTCCTAAGATTAGCTGCAGCTGAAAATTATTTTTTAAAAAGGTATAACTTATTTACAAATGACCTCCTCTGCATACATCTTTGTAGCATGACTTGGCTGCCTGCCAAAGCAAACACCAGCGGGGGTCATTTATTTACAGGGCCCGGTACAGTGACAGACAATCCATTTATAACCACAAACCTGATTTTTTTTTTTGGTGTTCTGTTGGAAATCAATGTGCTGCATTAGGACCCAGCCCACGAGTTGATATTTCAGCCAGTACGGGCAGTTGGTGCAATATTTCAGATGGTGGGGTCAAAATATCAGCAGAAATTTTTGAATTCATTTTTAGTCAGACATGTCTGTAAATTCCGGCCAATTGCCAGGTGTTCAATGGCTCGTGCGATGTCACACCAAAATATCGTCTGCAAAGCTATTTCTTTCTGTATTGATCTGTCGAGAGATTGTAGGAGATTGAGTCACAAGTACCTAACTGGAGAGCAACTGTGCTAAGGGATGGTAGGTTTACTAATGGTTTGGAAGGACTGACTGACTTCAAGGTAAGATGTCTGTTGTTAGGAGCACGGGGGAGAAAGGTAAGTATTGTGTAAATGGGGATTGAGAGGGTGTTAAGACTAGGGTTTCAATTTTGTTTGGGGGGGTGGACATGCCCTTTAAGTATTATGCAATGACTGAGAAAAATATACACAGGAAATAGCAACCTATACCTATCTGCAAGATTCTGTTTTTTTTTTTTGGCATACGCGAGGCTGACGGTGAACGTTAGTCGGACTCGGAAGCGCTCGGAACGGAAATGCGCTACACACCCCATAAAGGGACAATACAGTCAGATCCAACGGAATTGTCCCTTTATCATTAGTCTGTGTACGCCCCTAAACACCAGTGATAGAGCTCTGTATTAAGGCCCTTTAACTAGCAGGTCAGATTTGGCCAGTCACAAATAACAGCACTGGGTGCTCCATTAAAGATAAATTTGGATGACAGTTTTACCAATATCAGATGGCAGAATTTCTCTCAGATAACATTGTCTCTTTTGTAACAGGCCTTACATCAGTGATGGCGAGGCTGAGTGCACAAAACCCATTTATATATCACATAGTGCCAACACGAATAATGAGGTTTTACCATAAGAATGTTGTTTGCACTATACATTTTGATACACTGATGTAGTGTGCTCCTCTCACTTTGATTTGAGTTTAGATCAATCCCAGGGTAGGGGCTGATTGGAGGATTGCACCTACTGATTATTGCCAATTGCCAGCCTTGGTGTGCTAGAGTGAATCTATACTTGTTATGATCTCTCTTGCTACCAGAAAGGCCACGTGTCTCTGCCTTTCTGGTGAACTCTTTGCCACCACTGCCTTATAGGGTATCTCCACCCCCAAAAATATTTTTTTTGTAATGTAAGGTACCCTTAGGGTTTAAAGTTTATTATTTCACAGAATTGACTTACCAACCTTCGTTCCCTCGGCTTCTGCCTCTATTGCTCTTCTGTTCCTGCAAGTAGCAACAATGGCCGGACCAGCAGCTGCGTCTGTGATTGGCTGTGATTTCTGCAGTTCCACTTAAGAAAAGTGGAACTGCAGAAAGGCAGAAAGGGGATATTCCAGGCACCAGTAACCCCCCCCCCCTACACATTTGGGCCAAATTTTAGTTTAGGAGGTGGACACGCCCTTTAAGCTTTTCATACTCTACCTCAATATAACAGCGATTCAACATTCAAACTAAAATGAACATCAAATAGATTTTAATGTCATGTGGACCAGCAGTTTTACCTGCTAGATCATGTTTGCGACCATAATTGCGCTTGCTATTGTGACCATAATACATATCACAAAATGATCTGCCCAGACATTTGTTAAAATGTTAGATTGTATTTTTTATTTCTACTAGTTATACATTTTGAATAATGTACACCTGCAGACAAATGGCAATATATACAGTAGCTACAGACCTTAGAACTGCCCTACACATGCCATTTTTTAATTGATTTGTTCAAATGAAAAACTGTATTTAGTTTACAGACTGCCTGTTGATATTTAGCAGTTTATCAAGCTGAAGGTGACCGGGACCATTGATGTGGCACATTTCTACTTCCCAGAACAATCATGCAGCCATCAAATCATGTATGGTCTCCTTTGGACAGAATCCCTTTTTGCTTTGCATATTTTGCTTTAAAAAGAAAATCTTTGAACAGTTTAAAATCTCTCAGTAAGTGGCAATGAAAATTATTTATGAGAAACAGCAAGGTTAAAAGTGCAAGGATCCTCCACAACAACCAAGTTTACAGTTCAGTTCAGTTTATGGTGAGATGAAAGCAAACATACAGAGCAGAAAATAGATGTATGTGGGAGAGACCCAATTGTTAGCTGCATCAAAAGGTTTTTTTTTTTGACTTTTCAAAAGGTGTAGTAAAAAAAAGTCCCAGCAGTCAGTGCAAATTCTAAAAATCTTCTCATCTCATAAATCCATTAAGCAGCTTTTGACAGTATTGGGTTCCCTTTCTAGGAGCATAATATTGCAATAAAATAATAATGCATTTCTGAAAACTTTAAGTAGTTTCAAAGATGAAATAATGCTAAATAAATTCATAATAAACAAACAAAAAGTAAGAAAGGAAATAAAGGGGGTCAAAATGCCCTTGTCCGTTACGGACCACTGAACCTTTAAGGGCAAGGCCCCACTACACGAATGCCATTACCCTATCAAATCGATGCGTTTGATGTTGCCCTAGCGTAGCATGTGCGATGCGCACCAAAATTAGTGATCACATGCGTTGTGAAAACTGGCAAAAGCACAGTGCAAGACGGCGAACTTAGTGGGGCCTCTTACATAGCACACACACTAGCGCAACGTACAGTGCGCATGGAAACGCACAGAAAATACCCCAGTGGGTCCTAACCCTAAGAGATAAACAGGCCAAGAACGATATGTGCGCCTTTCCATAGGTAGGGAATCCCTGATCCCGGGCTCACTGGTCTTGGGCTTGTGGCAGAACACAACAAAGAGGAAGTAGGACTTCAAGTAAATATATTGTTATCAGATGATTTCTCGTTGGTGAGCACCTAACACTTTAAAATCACTTCTGTACTTTAGCATTAAATGGACACTGTAGCATGTCTATTTTCCAGTATACATTTCAACCATAATTTAAAATTGTAGATCAGGGGTGCCCAACCCAGCCGACACTGTGGGCCACACTAGCGGCACTGAGCACGGTGAGCGTAAGTTAAACGGAAGTGGGATCCTGAACCTGTATGTAAAATTTCGATTTTTATAAATTTAGATTTATGGGTGGACATGCCCTTTAAAATAAAGGATGTTCTTTACCCATATAGAAGTATGATGCATAGACAGGGCCGCCATCAGGGGGGGAAAGGAGGTACTGTTGTCCTGGGCCCAAGAGGCTTCTAGGGCCCGGAGGCCCCAGGATTCTAAAAGAAAGTGAGGTCTGAAATCTACCTTAACAAGACTTCTGAACACAGAAGTTGGGCCCATCAGATTGACATTGCGCATCATGACGTAAATCCCTACGGCCATCCACTGCCGTGTGCGTCATCAAGGCCAGCCCAAGAGCTATTGGTGAAGAGCAGGGGAAGTAGGCAGGAGCTCAGGACTAGAATGGAAGGCCGGTAACTCCTTCCATCCATGATCTAGCCAGCAGCCAGCCACAGTGTGCTGTGTAAATTACAAATTGTATGTTTAAATTTTATTAAAGGGAATGTCCACCCCCAAAACTATATTTTAACCCACTACTGGCCCCACTGTGTAGTGCTGAAAATCCTTACCTTACATCACTGCTCCAAATGGCTGCCCTGCAATGTCTGGGGTTGGAGTTGATTGATGTTAGCAGTGTCTGTATGCTAATCATCAGAGTCTGTGCCAATGATTTTATCAATCTGGGTACCAACCATTTATCAGAGTCTATGCCAATGAGTTTATCAGTCTGTGTACCAACCATTTATCAGAGTCTGTGCCAATGATTTTATCAGTCTGGGTGACAACCATTTATCAGAGTCTGTGCCAATGATTTTATCAGTCTGTGTACCAACCATTAATCAGAGTCTATGCCAATGATTTTATCTGTCTAGGTGACAACCATTTATCAGAGTCTGTGCCAATGATTTTATCAGTCTGTGTGCCAACCATTTATCAGATTCTGTGCCAATGATTTTATCAGTCTGTGTGACAACCATTTATCAGAATCTGTGCCAATGATTTTATCAGTCTGCGTGACAACCATTTATCAGAGTCTATGCCAATGATTTTATCAGTCTGTGTGCCAACCATTTATCAGAGTCTATGCCAATGATTTTATCAGTCTGTGTGACAACCATTTATCAGAATCTGTGCCAATGATTTTATCAGTCTGTGTGACAACCATTTATCAGAGTCTGTGCCAATGATTTTATCAGTCTGTGTGCCAACCATTTATCAGAGTCTGTGCCAATGATTTTATCAGTCTGTGTGCCAACCATTTATCAGAGTCTGTGGCAATGATTTTATCAGTCTGTGTGCCAACCATTTATCAGAATCTATGCAAATGATTTTATCAGTCTGGGTGGCAACAATTTATCAGAGTCTATGCCAAGCATCTTTCAGAGTCTGGGTGGCAACCATTTAAAAGTCTTATGAAAAGTCTTATGGCGGCCCTGTTAACATGTATCACACCAACTTCTTCTATAAGGCACATCGCACCAAATTCCCCTTTAAGGCATATCGTACCAACTTCCTCTTTAGCGCGTATCGCATCAACTTATTCTTTAACACGTTTTGCATCAACTCCCCCCTTAGCACGTATCGCATCAACTTCCCCTTTAGCGCTTATCGCATCAACTAACTAGATTGTAAGCTCTATGGGGCAGGGACCTCCTTTTCACTCGTGGCAAAGCTCTAGTACTTCCATTTATATAATTTATATATTTATGTACTGAGCTATCTATGTATTTATCCCCCTTGTATGACTTTATTGTATTTTATTACTGTACAGTGCTGTGTCCCCAAGTGGCGCTTTATAAATAAACTATACATACATA
The DNA here is from genome assembly GCA_019447015.1 of Hymenochirus boettgeri. NCBI lineage: Eukaryota > Metazoa > Chordata > Amphibia > Anura > Pipidae > Hymenochirus > Hymenochirus boettgeri. The sequence goes on from CM033469.1 coordinate 372,156,959, forward strand.
TACATACATACATACAACTTCCCCTTTAGCGCACATTGCATAAACTTCCCCTTAACAATGGGGTAAAACATCTCACATTCATTTATTTTTTACTGCTATTGATCAAATTGAATTATTGACACCCCAGAAAAAACAATTCCCTTGCAAAAATGACACATGGGAAAGTAAGGTGGGTGAAAAGAGTGTGTACGTGGCCTTTAATACTGGGGTTTCAGTAGTTTGTGGGGAAAGAGACAGGTGTGAAGTAAAATGAACCCTTACAGAGCAGTTGTATTGCAGTGTGGGCAGCGTCATCCCATTCACAGCTGTCATTGTCATTCCTTAAGTAAAACTTCATATTTCCGTAGCTGCCTTCTCTGAACTCTGCACCAGACTGCTGCAAATTGTGATCTACATGAGTAGCTGCCTGCCCAACCCCCAGTACAAGAGACTTATCTAGGATCCTTGTAGTAAAAATAAAGATGAGGGACCCTCACAAGGACTTCATATTTCATAAATGGAGTTGCGTGAAGTCCTTGCGAGGGTCCCCACAGAGGAACCACCAAGGCTGCTATAGTGGGTGGAAATATCGGTGTCACAGTAAATAGACTTATCTAGGATTGGTCGGTTTACCTCTCAATCTTGACTCTGGGCAAACCACAAGTGAGAGGAGGTGACTGAGTGTGTGGTTATATGACAATATTACATCACATGTTCTACTACTCCTCATGATTGACAGCTTTATTCTCCTATCACAGCAACAACAGAACAAAATGAAGCAAAGCATTGTACTGCCCTGAACTATCTGTAATATTTGGAAGGTGTGCAATTAAAGGGCATGTCCACCCCCAAAACTATAATCCCCCCACTAATGGCCCCACCATGTAGTATAGTAAAATCCTTACCTCACATCCCAGCTCCATAAGGTTCTCCTGTAGTCCCACCAGAAAGTCCCAAAAACTGCCCACCAGGAGGATAGCAGAGTCCATATAGGACTCTGCCTCCTACCTGGCCTCCGGGAGAAGTTTGGCATGCGTACTGCAGCTCTTCTGCAGTACGCCAATCACGGATGCGGCTGCCGGTCTGGCCCCCTGCTTGCAGTTTCATGCGTTACAGTAGGTCGGAGAAGAGAGAGGTTATGTAAGTAATGATCGGGAGCGTTTCTGCAAAAATTACTATAGCGGTTGGGTCTGGGGGAGGGAGACCTACACTACAGCAAAAACATCTAGAAGGCCACAGGCTCGACAACCCTGCCTTAAAGGACATGTCCACCTCCAAAACTAGAATATAACCCACTACTGGCCCCGCTACACTACAGCAAAAATTCTAAAAAAGGTTAATGGTTAAAGGGTTATATTAGTTATTTGGTCTTTTCTACAGGATCCATATTTCCTTTTACCCCCTTGTATACCTAATAACCAGACATAAACACCACTGCTATACATGTTATAAAACTTTATTGGTAACTGCTTTCTCCTGAACATTACTACTGATCACAAACCAGACATGGGTGTTCACACTGCACCATGTATCCCCTGTCTATATTTCATATCTAATGTTAACAAGTGGGATAAAAAACTGAATTAGTGAGTATTTTAAAAGTTACTTTTTACAGTTTAGTTTTCCTTTAAGATTTTAACATCCTCAACTTTATTATCCTATTGTATCTATCCATGGTATATTATATTTTTATTCTGTTGGTTTAAACTATTGTGGTTTTTACCTCTACTGTACCAAGTTTCTAATTGAAATTTAATTAGTGAGAGTCCTTTAGTTTTATCCTTTAGCCAATAGTCAAATATAAAGATTAAACCAGGATCAGGGCCAACAAAACAGATCAGCACTAAAATCCCCTTTCTAGACCATCCGCCCCATTTCACAGCTAATGTCTCCCTACGTTCATCTGGCAGGAGACATTTGGTTCTTCGTTAAGATTGACCCAATAGTGCTGATGTTCATGGCAGGAAATTAAGACAATGGTAAGACTTGATGAAGGCAGACACACAGGGTCTCATTACATCCTTAATTCCCCATATAAAACATCTGTTCAGTGCTCTAGGACCCTGCAATAAAATAGAATTGGCCAAAGGATAACAAGCCTGCCACCACGTCAAGGTAGACTCTCTGAGCAGGTCCCCAACCTACACTATCCATCTAACTATAGACTATCATTTACTATTAAGGTTGAAGAAAGACAGGAGTCCCTTAATTTCAACCATTTCTACTGATCCAGAGGAAGGCAAAAAACCCTTTGATGAAATGGATCAAAGGGAAAAAACCTTCCTGATTCCAACATGGCAATCGGATTGTCCCTGGATCAATATTATAATGACAATATTAATAAACAATATTACAATATTATATGTGTAACTAATGGCTACTTGTTATATGATAGATATGTACTTGCACATATCTATCCTATATACCAATGTATCTATATATGTGTGTCAACTATCTTATCTATCTGTCTGTCAATCTATTATATATCTAATCTATCTACCTATCTATCTAATCTATCCAATCAATCTAGTATACTGTCTATCTCTCCTCTATCCACTACATAAATATTTATACATATATAACATGTACTATACATATATACAATATATTTATATGTGTGTGAAGTTGTAAAACATACTATTATAATATAAATTATCATAAGTTAATCCTGTGTTTCTCTACCCCTGGGGTTCCCAGGGAGGATACTGAGGATTCCTTTTGACAGGAACTGTACAGATCCGCCCTTGCGATAAATTTCTGTTCATTTCCAATATAAACAATCTTATTGATCTGTTATATTGTATGAATTATGTATTTCTGGTAATTGATAACTAAAAATGGAAACAATTTATAATATTTCTTTATGTAATTTCAACACATTTAAAATTGATTCAAGGGTTCTCCCCGGATAAAAGGTTTGAGAAACACTGTCTTACTCTTCCAAATAAAGAAGATACATATAAATATAAAGGGTTATACCTGTGGCTGGGGGTGGTGGGAGTTGATGTTCTTACCGGAGGATGATGAAGCGATTCGTCTTCCCGCCAACTGGTGCAGAGAAAGGAGAAGTCCTGCAGCTTTTCCCTGTTGCTCGTAGACGTCCTCAGCATCTCCATGAAGGACATAGGCTGGTTCAAGCATCTTTTCTGATCCATGTCTCTGGGTGGGAAAGTGGACGGTGGTATCACACTCAAATCCACAGCAAAAACGTATTCCTTACCTTGTAGCATCTAGAAAAACGTGAGAGAGATTATATAAATATTTCATCCTAAAACATCTTAATAAATGGTAAAATCTGACAGCACTTTAACCAAAGTCATTCAGCAGTTTTTCAGGGCTAAAATCTATGGAAGATGAAGATTTTTTTTCCATTGTTCTTCCAACATTTTCAAGACAATAACCATAATTCAGTACAACTGGAAAACATATAAATAGACAATTTCTATATTAATGGAAAAACAGCTTATATATTACTGCAGGGATAGGCAACCAGTAGATCTCTAGATATTATAAAACTACAACTCCCAGAATTCCTCTACAAGCACTCAAACTACAATTCTGGGAGTTGTAGTTTTCAAACGTCTGGAGGTCTACTGGTTGCCTATCCCTGTATTAATACATAAATGGATTCCATAAACTTTCTTTAGGAAATTCATAACTAGCACAATATTCACACTAAGTGTCTATCAGTAGATAACATTGAGGCTCTGACACACAATCGGCCTGAACAATCTAGCCTTGGACTATTTACTAACTCTGCATGAAGAGTATTGCAACCAAATGTTCCACTAATTGCCTTAAAGGGCATGTCTCCCGGAGGAAAGACAGGGGGCAGAGTCCTATATGGGCTCTGCTAGGCTCCTGGTGGACAGTTTTTGGGACTTTGGAGGGGCCTAGCAGGGCAGCCATTTGGAGCTGGGATGTAAGGTAAGGATTTTATTACACTACAGAGTGGGGCCAGTAGTGGGTTAAATGATAGTTTTGGGGGGGGACATGCCCTTTAAAGAAAACAGTGGAAGTAGGTAGAAGAGGGAGATCACATTAAATACTGTGGGTAGTTGGGAGATGTAATTGCAGAATTTAACTTACCGATGGATGATTCCAAGCGAGTGGAGATACTGGAGACCATAGACCATCTCCGCTGTATACAACCTTTCCAGAAAGAAAACAAGCGGACAATCAATTGTGTAATTCCTATTATAAAGTCTCCTTATAATTGTCACTGTACAGTAAATCTACAGGCGTATTAAGATCTCTGTGCAGTTGTCAATACATTGGCAATATGGTAAGGAATTCACACTTACTTGATGGCGTTGATCTCCAGGTGGCCTGAGTTCTGTAAAAGATCTTCCAGGCTTCCTCCTCCGGCAAACTCCATAACGAAAAAGGCGTTCCTCTGTGTACAAAGACAGGAAAACATTCAATAGATGGTACAGAATAGAGCATACAATGTGTGACTATACACTAATAATAATTACAACAAATGTAAATAAAGATGGCACAAATAAACAAAAAGCTTCCAGTCTGCGGCATTTAGTTGGGTTGTTTTAATACTCAATGGCAGACGGCTGGGGCGGGACATATTCTAATCCTTTCCTTTACCACATGGGACCAAAGTAACAGTGGGTCTTATACCATCAATGAAGAAATGTGATTAATAAAAATGCTGATAATGTCTAACACTTTTCACATTACACTTACCCTAATGGAGAGAACATTATATTATCAGTGTTATCTTAATACCTATTATTTACTGATAGACCTCACTTATATAATGGAACTGGTTACACTGCCTTCCAATACAAACAGTTTTCCATACCTGCGTCTGGAAGGTTGCATAAGCGTGGCACACGAAGGGGCATCCAGCAACCGCTCGCAGTACTCGTGCCTCTCTCTCCATAAGGTGGGCCTCCTCCAGATTTTTTTCCTTCTTCAGGATCTTCATAGCCACGAACTCCTTGCTGGAAAATAACAGCGATTTGACAGTTGGTTTGTGCTGTTTGCAGGTTTGACAGTTGGTTTGCTTGATTTCACAGAAAGTCCCTTTAATATTCAGAAACCCCTATCATCTAATATTAGCTTTATTGTAGTATGTGGTAGATAGGGCAGTTAGTATAATAGAAACTACCACTACAGGAAGGGGGAGCTACCAGGGCACAGAATTGACATAATTTAGTTTTTACTACAGATGGGACAGAGCTGTGAGAAAATAAAATGTCTAAATAGTCTCTTACCATCCTCAGCTTGTCTCTCTAGATGTCTCTTACAGGGCCGTCTCTCCATGGCTTTCTGCAATCGCTCTTCTCTCCTCAGTAGGGTTGTTATTCTTTGATGGCTTCTTGCAAGTCCAGGTGTTATTTGGCTTCTTCTTCTCAGCCGAGGTGTTATTTGGCGGCTTCTTCTTCTCAGCCGAGGTGTTATTTGGCGGCTTCTTCTCAGCCGAGGTGTTATTTGGCGGCTTCTTCTCAGCCGAGGTGTTATTTGTTGGCTTCTTCTCAGCCGAGGTGTTATTTGTCGGCTTCTTCTCAGCCGAGGTGTTATTTGGCGGCTTCTTCTTCTCAGCCGAGGTGTTATTTGGCGGCTTCTTCTCAGCCGAGGTGTTATTTGGCGGCTTCTTCTCAGCCGAGGTGTTATTTGGCGGCTTCTTCTTCTCAGCCGAGGTGTTATTTGTCGACTTCTTCTTCTCAGCCAAGATGTTTTTCTTTCTCGGTTTCTTCTTCTTTTTTTTTCTTCTTTAATATCTTTTTCCAGTAAGATAAACTCACCAATTCGCAAAATCTCACAAGAGCAAAATTGAGCACTCCACCACCAAAAACCACCAAACTCAACTGCCAAGATGACAGTTGGTCATGGTTACATGACCAGTTTCTGGAGCAGAGGATCATGTGATCTGGTCTCCAATGCTTGTACATAAAACCATTACTGGAAATATCCCTTTCCATGTCAGTGTTTTAAAGAAGAGTTTAATAGGAGGGGCAAAAATTAAATAAGCCCCTTTATGTTCTGCATCAACTAAGCAAACACAATAAACAACACAAAGGCACAGTGGTCAGGTATTGCTAGCAGAAACATCAAATTAAACCAGAAAGGGAAAGTCTAAGTATAAAGTTTGAATGTGGATTGAAAGGCTACATTTAGGAGGGAATGTTTGTCTGTGCTGCAGATTTTAAAACTCAGTATTGACAATGATGAGGACAATGTTGTTTCTTTACTATAGTTTCCCTTTAAATATGGCTGCCACGTAATTGAAAGGGTAGGTCAGTTGGTGTGCGTCTACCTGTGTCAGGTTGGGAAGTAGGTGTTTTTATGTTTATGAAAACATTTTGGATGATTGAACAAAATTTGTTTGTTGACTGTAGTTACCCTTTAAGTTTGTCTGCTATGGGAATGGTCGGGTAGTTCAGTAGGTATGTGTACTATTCCCAATACATATCTAAATATATACTATTATCAATAGATATCTAAATATATAAATACTATTAAGTAAAGATATCTATTGTGTCCAGAATACTGCACTTTTATAAACACGCCCCTTGAATAAACACGCCCCTTGAAAGGCTTTGTCCAGAATGCACCACACAAACCCAGCAAAGGTGCACCAATCAAAAAGCGTGTGCGTTTTCCTGTGCGTTTCTTTTCTCTGTATAATTAAAATTAAACATGTACGTTAACAGGATAAATGCATGTGGCAGCGCATTGTAACCAGACGGACTCAATGAGGATTGGGACCTCTCGTCCTATATATAGCTGAATATAGAAGGGTAATTTTGAGGGTTACCGAATATAGAAGGCTAATTTCGAGGGTTACCGAATCTAATCTAATGCCATCTACCATGCTTTACCCTTATTTTACTCCCCCATTTTTTTCCCCCATTGACTTCTATGTGTCCGTTTTTGGATTTTCGAATTTTCAAATTTTTTGGAAATTCTGCAAATTCGAAAATGCTATTCACCAGCATCGAATGTCTCTAGATACGAGCAGCCATGTCTATTTCTACGAGATTAAGGTGCAATAGATGAAATCTGCTTGGTTTTACTCTCTGCGGTGGTCAACAATGGAACTTTCAGGGAGATTCAATAAAAGTTCTTATCGTTTAAAATGGTGCTAATTTTGCCCCAACCAATCAGATCTTATTTAACATTTGAAAGCAAACATCTGATTGGTTGGGGCAAAATTAGCACCATTTTTAATGCTAAGAACTTATTGAATAACCCTGTTAGTTTCTTTATTAGTATGTAAACAGTCCTGCAAAACTTTACCATAAAAGACAATTAACATAAGAGTTAACATAGACAGGGATTGTTTAAACCTTTTTTTCAATAAATCAAGATACTCAGTCCTAATGCCCTTGATGATGAATGCCTGTAAGTCCAAACAAGGGTTGCGTACTACAAGAGTGATTAATATGGTAAATGGAATTATGCTTTTAGTCTATTTGCCATAGGGAAAAATGAACCAGGCAAAAATCCCATAAATAACATTGTCACGCCTGCTGTAAACTGTCCGAATACTCAAACAAGCCAGATAAATGACGGAGCCTTTTTTTTAACTAACAACTTTGTGTTCTAACTTTTTATTCAGTGGGTTTGGAGCCTGCCCCATTGTCCGTGTCTGAAGAGAGGCAGTTGGCAATATTGACAGAACTTCCCTTTGTAGTTCCGTTTGAGGAAAGAGTCAAGGTAACTGATCTAAGCTTTTTTTTTTATTTACATACGGTTCGGAAATGAATTCAGCAACACCTGCTCCATGCGTATTTGTAAAGACATACGCATTTGAATTTTTTTTCTTCTTGAAATCCTGAGTGATATTTGTTCCACCCATGTTCCAAATAAATTAATAAATAGGTACAGATACGTGAAGTTCTACGCAAATGGGCCAAGTTACCAAAAGTTTTTTTATTATTATTATTATAACTTGTTTTATACTTGGTCTTAACCCAAAGGCTGATAAAAGTACCGTACTAGTGAATGAATGAATCGAAAGTCTTAATAAAATGGAAGAAACATATCCAATGAGAAGAGGAAGGGCCCCTTTATATTAACCTATAAAACCATTTCTAAGAAACTTAATTCTGCCTGTATTGTCATGGAATCTTGGAAACTACCTATGTTTAAGAGACTGCTTGGTGCATTGGGCAGTCAAGAGAGTTCACACAGGAGATACACAGGAGAACGGAACACTCAAACGTTTTACAAGATCCTGAACTCCCCTCTGGGGAGATTACATCCTCCATCTCTGTAATAGTTCCAAAACCACTTGTGATTGGGACAATGCAATGTATCTTCTGGTATTTGCTTGGAAAGTTAATTTTCCTGTACAAGAAAACTTTATTTTCTGGATAAAGCAAGGGTAGCAACTAGATTTTATTATTATTATTGTGGATTTATATAGAGTTATCTTCTGTAGTGCTTTACAATTACATGTATACATTCACATCAGTTCCTGCCCCGAAGAGCTTTCAATCTAAGCACATATATGACACATACAACCTATTAGTATGTCTTTATGATTGTGGGGGGAAACCGGAGTGCCCGGAGGAAACCCACCCAAGCACGGGGAGAACATACAAACTCCTTGCAGATGTGTCCAAGGGTGGAATTGAACTCAGGACTTTAGCACTGCAAGGAATCAGTGCTAACCACTGAGCCACCATGCTGCCCAGTCATTACTTTGCTGGCTTTGAGATTAAAGGGCAACTTCCCGCTTTCACCAGCTTGTAGCCATGTGACCAGTCTCTGCCTGCTTTAATAGGCACCCTCTCTCAACTGTCAATTTTTAAAAAAAAAAATCTGTTTAGGTACTTTCTGTTTTTTCCCCCAGGGACAGGTGAGTGGTAAAGGGTCAGGTGATGCCTTTCAAGCTATTGGAATCAGGAAGTTTGAAGATTTAACGCAATATAATTTCCCACAGGCTGCAGCCAGAGATGTAATTCAGGGCTCATTTTAAAGGGAAGATTGCAGGCTGTTATTTAACCTTGATGGAGCTCCCTGTTTCTTTGATGATGAAAATAACTTTCTGAGCAAATATGTAAAAACAATGTGATCTCACAGGAAGGTAGAATTGGGTGCAGAGTGATTAAAGAAAAATTGGAAAAGATTTTGAGAAGGACAGTAGGTGATTATAATCTAGAAAGAAAGCATTTGGAATGTAATATTATATATTATTATTCTCTTTCCAGATCTTCCAAAGACTTATCTATGCGGACAAACAGGAGGTCCAAGGGGATGGACCCTTTATAGATGGGATTAACGTCACCATTAGAAGAAATTATATCTATGAGGATGCATATGACAAGCTATCTCCTGAAAATGGTCAAGACCTAATTCAGTTTGTAGAAAAACGTATTTAATGTGTGAAAATGTGATTTTGATTAGAAGTTAAGTAGAAGTTTATTCTAGAGCACCCCCCATTTTTTTTGTAGTAACTTCCACTCTTACTGCTCCTCCCCTTAAAGGGTATCTATACTGAAAAAAAGTTACTGGAAACTATAATTCTTCCCAACCATCACTGTTCCATTTTTTGTTGATCTTTCCCCTATTAAATATCCAGTCTAAACCATCTTACATTTCAGCTGTCAATCAAGTGCCTTATTATCATAAATGCTTCTACTGACAGAGTTTTGACAGTTTATATGCCGTGTGTTTTTGACAGTTAGCGGAAAATTCCCTTATAGTGATTACTGAGCATACTCATAAAAAAAGTCTGGTCAGATGGAAGGGGGAGTGGTTAAAAGAGGGCGGGGGGATACTGAGCCTGAGCTAAACAAGTACTGGATTAAAAGCATGCAGCAACACACACACCTACGGGTAAGTGCTAATTACACATATTTATTTATAGATTATAATGATGAAAATACATATTTTTAAGTTTAGTTGCCCTTTAAGATTCTGTCGCTTTCCTATAGTGAAGCTTCTTGGGGAGAAGTATTGGTAGAAGTTTACTTCTCACTGGTGATTCACTGGTTTTAAATAGCTTAAAATTTTGACCGGTTAGAACAAAGTTTATTGCAAACTGGAAAACATCTGTATTCAAAATACAATTATGTATTTATGTAAACTGATGTTTAGTGTTGCATTTTAAAGGGGAATGCTTATCCTGAAGCAATAGGGTATACAGAACAAATGGAGAAATAAGTATAATAAATGCTAGGCAATTATGAAACAAGATGGCTGTGCGTTGGCTGTTTTGACGTTTCGCTGTAACATCTCTGCTCTAGCTTTCTTTTCTCTTCCCTTTCAGAGCCCGACCTTAAAAAACGAATCCGTGTTCATTTACTGAACACTCATGGCCTGGACGAGGCTGGAATAGACGGAGGTGGGATTTTTAGGGAGTTCTTAAATGAGCTTTTGAAATCAGGATTTAACCCTAACCAAGGGTTTTTCAAGACCACCAATGAAGGTCTTCTGTATCCCAATCCCGCCGCACAGATGTTGGTTGGAGACTCCTTTGCGAGACATTATTACTTCCTGGGGAGAATGCTGGGAAAGGTAAGGGTTGTATTACATATACATTTAAGGAAAAGCAACATCTACAAGCAAAGCCTGACACAAACATTTGTGTATTGTTTACTGCAAGGGACCCTGGGATGATTTCCTGTTTAGCTACAATGTACTGTGCATCAGTTACCCTTTTCTTGGCCATGTTTTCCTCTTTGTCATTGGATGACGCAAGTATTGAATTGGTTTGCGCTTCGGATCATAAAATGACTGTTCTTTGCAGTTCCTGTTTCACCTGTGTCTTTCTATGGAAAATCCATAGTAGCAGCAAATACATTCTATTTAGTCTAGTTTGGCCAATTAGTATTAAATGTAGTATAGTGTAGTATAGTATAGTACAGTACAGTATAGTGTAGTATAGTATAGTACAGTACAGTATAGTATAGTATAGTATAGTATAGTACAGTACAGTACAGTATTGTATAGTATAGTATAGTACAGTATAGTATTGTATAGTATAGTATAGTACAGTATAGTATAGTGTAGTGTAGTATTTGAGGTTGAATAAAGACATACGTCCATCCAGTCCAACCCATCTAGCAATATCCTCATTACCTGCCTAACTGTTGATCCAGAGATTTATTTACCCAGCATAACCCATTTCATCAATAGAATAGAATTACCTGTAAGCTTTTATTGTTTGAAGAGAAACAGAAGTGCCACAAACCCGATATGAGATTATGTTATGAGATGTTTTTTTCTGCGGCTCTTACTCCTAGTTATGAGTCCTTTATGCAAACTACGGTTACCGATCTGCCAACATCAGTGCGGTTTTATCTGGATACAGAGACGGCATTCAGTTCCCCTTACATACAAAACAATCTACTAGAATATGATTTTTAAAGCTTCTTAAAGAAACCCCATTGTATTTAGTATGAGATCACAGTCCGTATGATGAATAGTTTAGCGAGATATAATAGCGCAAAGAATCGATGTGTGAATTGATGGCATTTCTAGAATCTATATTTAATCCATAGCCGTACTGAGCATTATCTATGTGTTAAACCGTGCCAGATAACTGGGAAATAGATTCAAATAATACAACCAAAGATAATTAAAACGAGTTCAGAAATATGAATTTCTTTCCAGCCAAATCCAGTCACGTTGATATAGTGTAAAGCTAATGGTTATATATTAGGAAGGAATCGTTCTGTTCACTCTGCAGCAGAATATTATGGATTGGAAGAACGATTTTCTGTCTTATGTAGAATCAAACTGTATCGGGGCGGGGTAAATAAAATGGAAATATAACCTGGATTATTTTTTAGTAAAAGCAAATAAATTGCAGATTGAATGGGGGGTCCAAGACGGCAATAAACAAGTTTTTTTGTTTTGCACACTAAAATGGATTCTTGACCTTGAGATACATTAAAGGGGATGTTCATTGGAAAATAGAATTATTTTGTAAATTCTTTGTTTATATTACACATACCTAGGTTTTTTACATATTCTCAAACCTGTTCAGTTCTCTAATGCAACTGAATCCACCCAGGGACTGAGACCATAACGGTCTCTATTAGGGGCTCTGCAAACAGGAAGTCAGTATTTCAGAAGCATTTATTTATACACAATGCTGGGTGAGCAGATTAAAATATTGCAATGTGAACATTTTTCTTAACAAGCATACGTATTTGCACTGAACTTCCCTTTAAATAGTTGTTATTAAAGGAGAATAAGAATCTAACAATTAGTGAAACTTAGGTGATTCCCATGTAATAATTTGTTATATTTTACATTTTCAAAAAGCTAACAAATACCTTAAAACCATTAAAATCTTCTCTTTTCCCATAGTCCTTTGCTGCTGGTAATGTAAGTACCAGTTAAGTCTATGGGGCTGATGCAGAATAAAGATTTGGCTCTATGGGGGGTGTGTGTGTGCTACCAGACACAGGGGATCTTGGGAAGAAGAGGAGGAGCTGTATCAACAATAATATTATTGTATATTAATGAAAATATTGCAGTTTAGGTCATTACATTACACAGGAAATGAACTGAACTAAATTTCCTATTAGCCTTACCCATCATACACACGTGCGATCAACCTGCGACGCGTGATGTGTATGCACAGCCGTTTCTGCTGATAATCGTGCCGTGTATGGGCACGATTGTTGGCTGAAACAGCCGTTAGGTCGGGACTCATTGATGATCCTCACACGTGTATATCCATGTGTAGAGAATTTACATACTCCTGTACATACTTCCTCCATAGGAAAGCCATTGTTTGTTATTAAACTAGAATGCTCTACACTCCATTTAATGTATATTGGCCTTAGTTTAATTGGAAAGGTGTATAGCTTTGTGCCTTATCAGACCAGATTAACATTGTCAATCGTGTTATAAACGAGCCCTGTGTTCCAGCGCTGAAATGATTTCGGCGTGGACTTTTAACACTAAATGGCATATTGATTGATACGGATATTTATGGGGTCATAATGTATTTAAATTTTCCTTAATGCATATGTTCGGGATTGTTTACTGTGATGGAATAGACGCAGGTCTCTGCATTAAGAGAATTAGTTCATGTCAATGGGCACTTTTCAGTTAAAAGTTCCATTAGTGGATGATTCCTCCTTTCGGGGCTGTGTAGTGATCCCGTTTTATTGCCTTTAAATCAGGTGTTCGGACAGGGAATAAATAATCAGTTAAAGTACAGGAATACGGTAATAAGTTGGGTAAAATAGGAATAATAAAATGGACTCTTTCACCTTTCTATTTGCTGACACTTTTCTCTTTGAGATATGAACATTTCAGGCTAGTAGTTAATGGGACGCATCACTTACAGTGTAAACTGAATTCATTTACATTATACATTTCTATTATTAAAGGACAACGATAAGTTTAATAACAAATTAAGGCAGTCCCACATGTAATGTATATTTATATAATGTTCTGCTTTCCTTTATCCACTGGTGTTAGGACACTGATACCACCAGTAATTTAAGGGTAAATAAACTGAAAAAATGACTTTGCCCTCATATTAATCTGTAAATGAAGATATGTTAGTAGGACTTAGTTATGAATATTGCTGCATGTCTTCAATACAATTACATTTTTTGCTCAAGCACAGTTTCCCCCCTACCTCCCTTATCCAACTCATCCTTCCATCTAACTTGACTCTCTTTTAAGTCAAGCATGCTCAGTAACCACTTTGAGGCAGACCAGGAAGAGGGAATTTCCCAATATGCAATACACCTGCATACCATACCAGTTACTGCAAAACTGCACATAGCAGAAGCATTTATGATAATAAATCTTTTAATCCAACTGATTATTCATTAACGACGGATAAGATCTTAAAAAATGGATGGGGACAAAACAAATTTTGTTGGGAAGATCAGTCACCTGCTGATTTTACCAAGATAAAAGATTTGTATTTAAATTTATTCTCTTAACTCTGGATTAAGGGTCAGCAGTCATTCAAACCTTCAATGAGGATTTTATATTTATCTTTTCTTTTTCTGATGTCTGGCTTTATTTGGGAAACCAGGAAATGGCTATAATATCCTTTAAAGTGCAAGTTCAGTGTAAAAATAACTTTAGCTAGGAATGAAGATTAACCCCCTAAGATGCCCCTAAAGTCGCTTAACTGACACCGACACCCTCTCCACTTCCTGGTTTTAGCTGTCAGGCAATTGCCCGTGACTTCATGTTGCGTCCTTTACTGACAGCCGCAACCAGAAAGTGGAGCGGCTGTCAGCAGCAGAGCAGATGAGAAGTGGCGAGGTCAGATAGAAATACAGGGGCATTATAGGAAAATTTTAGTAATGTGAAGCCTAGGTTTGGGGGGTTGATCTTCATCCCTAGCTAAAGTTATTTTTACGCTGGACATGCCCTTTATAGGAGAATTATACTACGTTCTCCAGTGCCAGAGATGGGAGAATTGTCAGTGACACTGATTGTGGGAGGAGCCAGGAATGTCCGTTTCTGCACAAGTATAATTCTCCTTCAATGAAAGGAAAAGGAATCTGATATTAATTCCTGTGTCACATTAGTGACGTCCAAACAGTAACATAACATATCTAATAACTCAGTTAATTTTCGTTAAAATTAATAATTTTATGTTAAATATTCAGTTACCTAAGATGAGTTTAAAACTTTAAGGGGCATAATGTTGGTATAATCTTACAGCTGAAGTTGGAAAATTATAACAACTGGTGGGAATTTGCACACCTGAGTAACAATTGATTTTCTCACTGCTCAGACTTGATTACAGAGGGGACATAGGAAGGTCACCCAGTAGTTACTTGACAGATCTGGCAGGGGGGAAAGGGAGGGGTTAGAGAAGTTACTGAGCATGTGCAACTCTATCTGGGTCAGTGACCCACTCAGCCAGAAACCTACACTATTGAACAGGCGATTTCTCCACAATGCGGATGATTTCAAAGGTGAAAGATACATCTGTCAGTTAGGCTGGGTACACATGTAGAGATAGTTCATCCTGACCAACCATTCTGTCAGGACAAAGGACTGTCGGTTGTAGCTAAAGTAGCCTTGGCCATAGAGCACAGCAAGATAGACTGTGTTTTTTGGATGCATCCCATTGTCCGTTCATTAAACGGTTTCACTTTGATTGCAGCCAGCGCAGGAAACCATTTCATATTTCGGCCCGATTGACCGCTACACTGAAATGTCAGTCATCAGGCCAAGTTATTGGATGGGGTGTAACCCAGGTTTAGTTAGCAAACAGTAGAATTTGTGCAGCAGGGTCATTTATAATTTAGCTTAAGTTCACCTTAAGTATTTTTATTTGCCTTTTAAATAATGATCTTTGAAATCTTTTTTTTTTTTTTATTATTGTTCAGTTTTTATAATGCCATCTCGCTTTACTACTTACCACTTTCCCACTTACCATAAATAAAAAGCACACCCCGTTAATTCATTCGAATTGTGACTTTACCCAAGCCCATGCCACTATTATATGAGCATCAGATCCGATATAATGAGACACATTGATATAGAAACTGGGGCTCCCTGTTTGTATAGTTTTTAGATGAAGTTATTAACATTTACTCTTGTACCGGATAGATTAACAGCGATGCATTTCAAACGCATTATATATATATATTATTGATTCTTAATGCCGTAAATTACCAAAGTTATTATTATTTGGCAGCAAACAGAAAACGAGGCTCGCTGTTGATTGCATTTATCCTCCTGATAAATTTGCATTATGCGCGTTTGAAGCTCACTTCGTTATATTAAAAGGCTTCTACAGTAATTAATTTATTTTATTTCCAATCATTTTGGCACAGTTCCGGGCCATCCATTCCACCGGGAGACAAGACACATGAAAAATACCCCACAAACTTCTGCTTCACCTAGGGCTGTTTTTTTTCCCCCGTGTTGTTTTTGTGTTTTCTTGTGTGGTTTTCGTGACATCATTATTAATAGCAGGGGGAGGGGGTATGATGCAATCGCGCCATGACTAACGTTAAGTGGATTATTTTACATAAAAAATAAATAGTTGGCAAAGTTCTACAATTAACCTGTGTTTAGAAAAAACACCTTGATTTACGGCCCCCTTGATTTCTGTTGCATACATTACCCGGCGTTTAATTTATAATCCATTTAGCTGATGCGTCCTCAGGTTTGTAACGCCATCATTTATTTATGTCTCAATAGTGGATGTCTTAGAGGTTTCAACCTGCCATACAAGAGAAAGCGAGGGGGGGGGGTGAATTTACATACCGTGAGTCATAAAATGGAATTTAAAGGCTGCTTTGATCTTAACAGTCAATGACAAGCGAGTTTTGTTCGGGGAAACTCTGACCTTCCTTTGGCTGCAATTATTAACACCTCTAGTTTGCTATTAGAGCCAACTGCACAAACAAGACATCCAGGGTACACACCTTAAATAAACGGAGCGGCCATATAGACATGTATAGCTTTATTTTTGCAGGTTTATGGCTGTTGGGATTTAGAATAGAAGAAAAGGGTCATTGAGCCAGGTGATGTTACAACAGGTGGGGCAAAAATATCCGGATTTCTGTTCACTCTTTACCCAGCTGGAAACCATTGGCTTCTTTCTAATGTTTGACATGTTATCCCAATGAAAAGGGACAGATCAACTGTCACTACTGGTAATTAATGCCCGAGACGGACTGATGTTGGTTGAACGATCGTGCGAATCAGAATTAGTCAGTTGGGGCAATATATTGACCGGTATGTACCCAGGATACAACATCTAATGGAAACCTCTGGGTCCACTATAAGCAGACACTGTCGTCTTGCTGTGGTTATTTTCTAGATGATGTATTACTGTGGTTATTTAACAATAGTTATAGACAATATACCAGATAGAATAATAGAGATATTCTAATTGTATGGAGAAATAGACATATTCATAACTTACCTTGCAAGTTATTAGGGTCTTGGTTTTGACACACTGCAGCATCTGCAAGACTTGGCACGTGGTATTGTGTGACCGTCATAGTTATGGGGCAGTAAAGCTCTACATGGTCCTTACTGTACTGTGAGTTTATCAGCGTTCTACCTCGGGGAATAGAATGTCTGGAAAGGTAAAACTAATCACAGTTATACATATTATTCTTCTTTGTATGGGAATTAAACATTCTTGGACCATAAATTCCTCCTTACATGGGTATAAATCCCTCAGTGCCTGGGTATAAATGCCTCTGTTCGTACGTGGGCATAAATCCCTCCATCCATGCGTGGGCATAAATTGCTCCATACGCAGGCATAAATCCCTCCGTGCACGGGCATAAATGTATGTATGTATAGTTTATAAAGCGCCACTTGGGGACGCAGCGCTGTACAGTAATACAATAAAGTCATACAAGGGGGATAAATACATAGATAGTTCAGTACATAAATATATAAATAGAAGTGCTAGAGCTTTTCCACAAGAGGTGGGCATAAATCCCTCCATATGTGGGTATAAATCCCTCCATACGTGTGTGGACAGAAATCCCTCGTACGCAGATATAAATCCCTCCGTATGCAGGTATAAATCCCTCCGTACACGGATATAAATCCCTCCGTACGCTGGTATAAACCCCTCTGTATGTGGGTATAAATCCCTCTGTACGCGGGCATAAATCCCTCTACGCGGGTATAAATCCCTCCATACGCGGGATTAAATCCCTCCATACGTGGGTATAAATCCCTCCATACGTGTGTGGACATAAATCCCTCGTACTCAGATATAAATCCCTCCATATGCAGGTATAAATGCCTCCGTACGCGGGTATAAATCCCTCCGTTCGCTGGTATAAATCCCTCCGTACGCGGGTATAAATCCCTCCGTACGCGGGTATAAATCCCTCCGTACGTGGGTATAAATCCCTCCGTACGTGGGTATAAATCCCTCCGTACGTGGGTATAAATCCCTCCGTACTTGGGTATAAATCCCTCCATACGTGTGTGGACATAAATCCCTCGCACGCAGATATAAATCCCTCCATATGCAGGTATAAATCCCTCAATACGTGGGTATAAATCCCTCCGTACATGGGCATAAATCCCTCTGTACGCAGTTATAAATCCCTCCGTACACTGGTATAAATCCCTCTGTACGCGGGTATAAATCCCTCCGTACACGGATATAAATCCCTCCGTACACGGATATAAATCCCTCCGTACGGGTATAAATCCCTCCGTACGTGGGTATAAATCCCTCCGTACGCGGGTATAAATCCCTCCGTACGTGGGTATAAATCCCTCCGTACGTGGGTATAAATCCCTCCGTATCTTCCAACCTTAAAGGATGTCCACGAGTCCTCTGATATGACCTATTAGTGAACAATGCACCAGAGAGTTCACTGTATGGGCCATTAATATATTTGTATAAGGTTATCATGTCCCCACGCAACCGCCGCTTCTCCAATGTAAACAGCCCTAACTTGTCTAATCTGCCTGCATATTCAAGCCCCTCCATTCCCCTTATTAATTTAGTTGCCCTTCTCTGGACTGCTTCCATTTCCAAGATGTCCCTTTTGTATATGGGATTCCAAAACTGCACCGCATATTCCAAATGAGTCCTTACCAGTGCCTTGTAAAGAGGGAGAATAATAATTGCGCATGCGATTGAGATAAAAAATGCGGAACGCAAATCGCATGCACAATTGCATCGCACCCGAAAACGTGCGTTTTCGCGGTGTGTTGCAGCGATTTCAATGATCGTGAAAAACGCATGCGCATTCGCAAAGAAAAACCCGTGATAGTGTGGCCTAGCCCTAACAATTGTAATTTTTGCGCCCACACCACGGTCATTCTATATCTAATGAAAAAACGCATGCGCAAACGCAACAAAATCGCACATGAAATCGCATGCAATTCCGTGTGTGATTGCGTTTCCGGCACAGTGTGGCCGTGCCCTCAAAGAACTAGGAGCTGTCAATCTTCTTACTTCTATAGAATAGATTTGTAATTAATCAACAGCGCCCAGAGTTGGATTTAAACAATGTTGTGATTTCGGGGGGACACATTTTATGCTGTTTGCATTGTCTGTAATGAATAAAGATGGAGTTTATTCAATCACTACCTAAACGGATTGATACTTTAAAGGGGCAATAGCTGTAATAAAGGGGTTAATTGATATGTTGCAGATATAACCCTCATTATAGTATTAACAATATTACCATATAAATCCTTGTTCCTTTCTGTCCCTGTTATACTTCTTAGGTGTGTGTACGGTCAGTGGTCAGTACTGTGGACAGTAGCTGTAATAAAGGGGTTAATTGATATGTACAGGTATAACCTCCTTATAGTATAAACAATATAACCATATAAATCCTTGTTTCTTTCTGTCCCTGTATATATAGTTACTGTGTGTAAGGTCAGTGGTCAGTCTGTGGACAGTAGATGTAATAAAGAGGTTAATTGATATGTTACAGGTATAACCCTCATATAGTATAACAATATTACCATAAAACCTTGTTCCTTCTGTCCCTGATACATAGTACTGTGTGTAAGGTCAGTGGTCAGTACGTGGACAGTAGATGTAATAAAGGGTTAATTGAGTTACAGGTATAACCTATTATAGTATAAACAATATTACCATATAAATCCTGTTCCTTTCTGTCCCTGATATATAGTTAGTGTGTAAGGTCAGTGGTCAGTACTGTGGACAGTAGCTGTAATAAAGGGGTTATTGATATGTTACGGTATATCCCATATAGTATAAAACAATATACCAATTAATCCTTTTCCTTTCTGTCCCTGTATACATAGTTAGTGTTGTAAGGTCAGTGGTCAGTACTGTGGACAGTAATGTAATAAAGGGGTTAATTGATAGTTACAGGTATACCCTCATTATATTAAACAATATTACCATATAATCTGTTCCTTTCTGTCCCTGTATACATAGTTATGTGTGTAAGGTCAGTGGTCAGTACTGTGGACAGTAGATGTATAAAGGGGTTAATTGATAGTGTACAGGTATAACCTCATTATAGTATAAACAAATTACCATATAAATCCTTGTTCCTTTCTGTCCCGTATACATAAGTTGTGTGTGGTATCAGTGGTCAGTACTGTGGACAGTAGCTGTAATAAAGGGGTTAATTGATATGTTACAGTATAAACCCTCCTTATAGTATAAACAAATAACCATATAAATCCTTGTTTCTTTCTGTCCCTGTAATATAGTTACTGTGTGTAAGGTCAGTGGTCAGTACTGTGGACAGTAGATGTAATAAAGGGTTATTGATATGTTACAGGTTATCCTCATTATAGTATAAACAATATTACCATATAAATCCTTGTCCTTTCGTCCTGTATAATAGTAGTTATGTGAAGGTCAGTGGTCAGGACTGTGGACAGTAGATGTAATAAAGGGGTTAATTGATATGCAGGTATAAACCTCATTATAGTATAACAAAATTACCATATAAATCCTTGTTCCTTTCTGTCCCTGTATACTAGTTAGTGTGTGTAAGGTCAGTGGTCAGTAATGTGGACAGTAGATGTTAAAAGTGGGTTAATTGATTGTTACAGGTATATATCACCATTATGTATAAACAAATACCATATAAATCCTTGTTCCTTTCTGTCCTGTATAATAGTTAGTGTGTAAGGTCAGTGGTCAGTATGTGGACAGTAGCTGTAATAAAGGGTTAATTGATATGTTACAGGTATAACCTCATTATAGTATAAACAATATTACCAATATAATCCTTGTTCCTTTCTGTCCCTGTATATATAGTTAGTGTATGTAAGGTCAGTGGTCAGTACTGTGGACAGTAGATGTAATAAAGGGGTTAATTGATGTTACAGGTATAACCCTCATTATAGTATAAACAACATTACCATATAAATCCTTGTTCCTTTCTGTCCCTGTATACATAGTTAGTGTGTGTAAGGTCAGTGGTCAGTACTGTGGACAGTAGATGTAATAAAGGGTTAATTGATATGTTACAGTATAACCTCATTATAGTATAAACAACATTACCATATAAATCCTTGTTCCTTTCTGTCCCTGTATACATAGTTAGTGTGTGAAGGTCAGTGGTCAGTACTGTGGACAGTAGATGTAATAAAGGGTTAATTGATAGTTACAGTTATAACCCTCATTATAGTTAAAACAAGTTACCATATAAATCCTTGTTCCCTGTCCCTGTATACATAGTTACTGTGTTAAGGTCAGTGGTCAGTACTGTGGACAGTAGATGTAATAAAGGGTTAATTGATATGTTCAGGTTATAAACCCTCATTATAGTATAAAAAAATTACATCATAAATCCTTGTTCCTTTCTGTCCCTGTATACATAGTTAGTGTGTGTAAGGGTCAGTGGTCAGTACTGTGGACGTCAGCTGTAATAAAGGGGTTAATTGATATGTTACAGGTATAACCCTCATTATAGTATAAACAATATTACCATATAAATCCTTGTTTCTTTCTGTCCCTGTATACATAGCTATTGTGTGTAAGGCTGGGTACACATGGAGGGACAATTTGTCCCGACCGAGCGCTCTCTACGAGCGAGCGCTCGGCCGGGACAAATGTGTGTCGGTCGCGGCAAATTCGTCCGTGGCCGAATTTGCGAACAATCGACTGTGCGGCTCCATAGAGAACCGCACAATTGATTGCGATTTTCCGACACGTCCGATCAACCATTCCGGTACAACGGACAATAGAGGTCGGTTGCGGCCTCCTGCCCCACACCAGTCAATGTTTTTGCCCGATCGACTGAAAGTGCTGTGAATCGGTTGATCGGCCGAAAATATTGGCTGGTATGTACCCAGCCTAAGGTAATGTGGGTAGAAGTTATACTACATAGGTTCATTGTTATGTTACTTAAGACTTTAGAGTTCAGTTCATGCTAATACGTGTATCAACACAATAAACATGAAGATGCCAAGTTCCAATAGGGCTGGATGCCCTATAAGAAAACATATACAAAGGATATACTAAACACAGAGGGGGTAATTTCTTTACAGGGCCCAGTGCAGTGACATAAAGTTTGAAAAAGCTAAGTGACAGGGTTCCCCCTTCCTATTGCAGCAAGGAGAGCAACTATGGTTAATGGTTATGTAAAATAACTGGCAGAATAACATCTTGGAAAGCCGTCATATCACCTCAGAAGCAGAATAGCTATGATAGAATATTAGCAAACCTCAAAAAAAAAGAATAAAAAAAGTTTATGATACAGGAGTACTTGCAATATCACGTCAATTTGATAGATGCCAAAACTCTACCTGCAAGCAAGCAGTGAATATTCATAACAAGATTTTTTGTAGATTTTATTTTATATACCAACATATTTTTGATATGTTTTTATTAAATAAATAAAATCATCTATGTATGTAAAGTACATTAGATTGCAAATTATGATATATAATTTCAATTAAAAATTCTCAATTCAAAATGACTTGTACAAGAATCTGTTGGCAATATAAGTATCCTTGAAAGCCCCAATTAGCATATGACTCAAGGAAGATTCCAGTATTACCATTCTGCTGGCAGACAAGTGAAGATGCACAGTGGTACTCAGTATCTCAGACTACCATGCTAAGGTGACCACACTCCTGGCCGATAACAACACATTACAAGGGATCCCACCAGCTGCTACAAGACTTACTACAACAGCTTCAAAAGGATAAAGTCATTGTGCTTTTTTGTTTTTGGGGGGGGCTTGGACTTGCCCTTTAATGGAAGGTGTGGTTTATATAGTGAATAATGTGTCCCCTACTGTAAATTATAAGAATATTAGATGTCACTGAGTAGTTCTGTGTCTGTGATAACAAGCTTGGAATACAGGCAAAAAAAAAAAATTCTCCAGGAAATTATTTTTCATTCATTGGCAAAGATCAATAATTACGCGATCAGAACTGATCACCTAAGATTGATCTCTCCCCCCAGTTTTTTTTCTTTGCTGTCACACACTGACAGTTTACTGTAGCCTGTACTGCACTGCAATCTGAATGTGATATATTAGTGAACAATGCAGCAGAGAGTTTATTGTAAGAAAGGGTTTTTACAGTGAGAAAGGCCAGAGGTTCAGAACGTTCAGAAATGCACAGAGCACACAAACGACAAACGACGGTACTGTAGGATCAAGCGGTATTGTCTCTTTCTCATTCATGTGTGTACCTGCCTGTACAGTAGATAGGGTAATGGCATATTCTTTAGACAATTTTAAGAGAGGGTTGAATACATTTCTAAAATTAAAGAATATTGAAAGCTTCTGGTACATGTATGATTGGTTTATAAAAGTACCTCAGTGCCGTACTTTTTAAAGCAAATACAAAGTGTTATTGCAAAAACGAATGGGACTCAGATGCGATTGGGGGGCACCATTAAAGTGCCCCCCTCTCATACTCCGCATTGGTTGCATCTGATGTAGGGATCAGAAGATTTACTTCTTTGCGGTGACCGCATAGGAGAGTCAGGCCCACACGGAGAAGCAGACCTGCTCTTCCCATATAAGATCAGCTGTTGATTTCAGGTCAGTACTTCAAACGGATCTCATTTGTATTTGTGAATGGATCTCATGGGACTGTGACGGCAACGATCCATGACTTATTCCTTTGCCGAATGGGCGTTTCGGGCGAGAATCGCACGTATGCTTTCGTTCGGGGGTCTTTCATCGATCCGCTAGGCCAGACGACAAACGACCCCCGACCGAACAGCATACACACACGCACTTCTCTGACAAAACGGCCGTTCGACACACGAATGAGTCGTGATCGTGGGTCGCAGCACAAATTGGACGTGTGTACGAACCTTAAGTCTTTGCTAATTGGGTGAAAAACTTTCAACTAAAAAATCTCTAGAAAAATGACAAACTTTTCTTACCTTGTTAAAGTACACTTTGTGCTGAAAAAAAAATGTAATGTTTCCTATTTAGTGGAGTTTCCTACTGTAAAATTTGTAAAACAAAATCCGTGTAGATCCGGCTTATTATATGGAATATAGAAAATGTAAAAAATGCAGTCAAAAATTCCAAAATAGAGATTGAAATGTCAAAAAATCACGGCGAAAGTGAAAAAATATTACCAAAAATCTGAAAATTCTGGTAGAAAAAGTCTAGCTGATTCGAAAGATTCATTCAGGAGTGCATTGGCATATCGACAGCAAATTACAGATTCCAACGGAATCTAGCGTGTAGGTAGATTTGGCATTTAGGCCAAAAATGGGTTTTGACATTTTATTTCCCTCCAACCCCCCCCCCCATTACTTCTATTGCCACTTGCTCTTCCCACCTGCCCAAGTCTCTGTAATACTGTGCAGTCAGAAAACCAATTGTTACTCATTGTGGAGAAGGAATAGAGGTAATGCCACAAACCTGCAGAATTATAGATGATTTAAAATCCATTCAGGCACACACACATATAAATATATATGTGTACATATATATATTTATATGTATTAGCTTTCGTTATCCTTTAATAGTTTTCTATTGTAGAAGCCACAAAAGCTATAAATAAACACATACTTCGGACACAAATAAAACACTGAAAAATCAGAGCCTTTCATGGATTAATCTCCTATTTTTATAGGTATTAAATAACACTAAGTAAGAAAGGTAAATAAGCCATGTGACGTATAAACTGCCTACATAACTGTGCATTCCAGGAGTCAGAACCTTGATTAATGATGAGAGCATTGTTGAAACTTCACTGAATTGTACTAAAACACTTTCATGGCCAATGTCGTAACTTCTGACAAAAAAAAAACATGGAACAATCCACTGTAGGTGGGTCTCGCACTGTAAACAAATTAATCTGGCCTCAATGTATTTTACGTGCTTGAAGTTAAGGGTTGGACACAGATTTAATTGCTTTATTTAAACAGCTGTATTATTCAACTGATCATGAGCAATGTTTTTAAGCTAATGTCAAAGTGTTTAAGCTAATGTCATGCACACTTCTCAGTGTTTACCAATGTAAATTAAATGTACATGTAATGTATGTGAGCAGACATTTATTTAGATTGCATTTGTAGTGTCACAGTACATGAGTTAATCACAATAAGTATGTGCTGTATTACACACTCAATTCAGTAGTTTACAAACTGGCACACATAATTCAAATTTTCCAGATTTATGGGCTTTGTATATGCCGGATCAATAAGAAAACAGTAAACTCTAGAATGCTAAAAATGTCATGCGTATGTTATTTGATTGCTGTAAATTGGGCAAAGTATTACTGATCATGCGCCAATTTTCACGGATGGGATTGTAAGAAAATGTTCTGTATTGATAGACAGTCTATCATTGATAAGTGGTTTTGTTAGAAAGAAACAAAAATTAGCCAAAATAACTATTTTCCTCACTGCTCTGATCTGACTCCACCCCACATACCATCAGTGACAAGTCCAATGGGAAGACACACAAGCATGTCTGCACAGAGACTGTACCCAGAGTGAGGAACTAGAATTGTCCTTTAATGACCATGCTGGTATTGTACAGCCTCAATTGTCAACTTGTGACAGTGGACACAAAAGAATGACTGGCCACAGAGTACTGATAACAACTGGTACTTTTTGGCACTGTCCTAAGCGGACGGATAAACTCTTGGTATCGGACTTTTCCCTTAATACGGTGTTATAAATATGACCCGAACAGGTAAAAGAGCTGCTATTACAAAAAAGTGCCAACCTGCTTTGTAGTGGTTGCAATAAAATTGGTCTATATAATAATAAAAGTCTTTATGCAATGCAGGGGGTGTACTACTTCACAAGATATAGACAAGTTTTACGGAACTTTTCAAGGTCATGTGTAATCCTGATCAAAATATACAGACTATTTCGTAATTCCTTGAATATAACAAGCTGATTTATAGTTTGGGACATGTGTTTGAGTTTCCAAACATATATTGTATTCATAAGCAATCAGGGAAGGTTTTGTTAAACTGCTAACAGTAAAATGTGTTCTTTGGTTATAAATTAAGAGTATATGTGCTGTCATTATTGTTGACATTGTAGGGAAAGTTAAATGAAACATTATACAGTTGTTCCTTCTCTAGTATAATCTAGTAAAACTGAACATTAGAGGCTTAGGAGATCCACACAAGAATCTACTATATGGGCATAAAGGAGACATTTAGCCTAAAATGCATTTTTCTTGAAACTTGTCTTTCTATATAAAGCTGGCCATACACTGCAAACTTACCTTCTGATATTCCTGCGATGTTCTGACAACTGTCTGGCCTGATCATTTTGCATTCATAACATCGATTGAAATTAAGATTGCAAACCTGATCCAGACAGGAATGTCGACTGGTAAAAACAATGCATATCTCGACATTACAATTGATTAGACATTCGAATGTCAAGGTAATGTATTGCCAGCTACATTTTCAACCAAAGATTCACCTGCCATGCCATACAGTAACCTCTAACCACTGGCACTGGCTTAGGACTGCTCAGTGTGCTCCATAAAGGGAGGACTGTCCAAATACCTTATATCTCCTTGTGCTAAGGCTTCATACACATAAGCAGATATTTTGTTCGACTGGTAAGGTTAAAATATGTGAGGATTTTTCGGACACACCAGACCAACATTAGTCCTTTATCCGATCATGGCCGATCATGCTGTCTCCTATGCTCCACACAAAGGTTTGCAGCAATTTGTCGCTTACTGCTCAAAAGGTTGGCTGGGATGAAGAATCTCACCATGTGTTCCAGCCCTAAGAAGAGATTTTACGATAACAGAAGATTTACTTGTTTTACACTGGTGTATCTTGGTTAAGATGATATGTCAGCATTTTGTGGCCTGGGCCAGGAAAAATTTATGGGAATTTATAGAGAGCCTCACATTACTTAAGGTGCATATACGTGTGGGGGCCAACCCGCGACACATGATGTGCATGCATGGCCGTTTCAGCTGGGTACGGGCACTTTGATGAGCCCCAACTGCACGGCCGACAGATGATGACATATCCTACCTGTCATGTTTCAAAAATCTGGCATGTGTACCCAGCTTATATCTGGAAAAAGATACTGTAACCAGAGGACTTTAGGTTAAGGTCTTTACCCGATGCACTTTTTTAATAGACAGCAGCGGAGGAGCAAAAAAGGTTAGTATAATTGTCTTTTTCAAAAATGAACACCGGTTTGCCGCAGATGCAAAAAGAAAACAATTAAGTATAATAATCAAATAAGTATAAGTAAGTTTATCTGGAGATATAGGTACTATACCCAGGGGAGGACTAAGTGATTTAGGTCCCCACCCTGGGTACTTTTAAGGAGAGGGGGTGATTTTAAGGACTGTAATTGTCCTTTAACACCAGCAAAAATATGATGTTGAACTCAAGTAGTATGTAAGACAATTAATTATACCCAAGGTAGTCTATTCCATTTAGGGTATATTTATTATATTGTTAGAATGATAATAAAACTATAAATTATAATGATTATGGAGATCACCCTGTTTTTAACATTAAAAAATGTTAATCAGTGTCACCATTTGATTTGTAACTTGGCTACTTTGTATTATTTTTAAACCCTTATACTGCTGATCCCTGTGTTATACTGTATACACTGCCTTGCACTCTATAGGTTATCAACACCTACTGATACACTGCAGCCAATACCAATATTTACAAAACATTAAAATGCTGGTATCATGGTTACTGTATCAGAGAGAATTTGTACACTATTATACCAAACTGTACTGCAACTGAATCCCATATTTATCAGCTATTTCTAGAAGGGGAAATTAGTTACGTAATTTACCACTCATTAAAGGACTCCATCTGTAAACATTTGGGATATCTCTATTTAAATAAATGTACTTCTATGGCTGGTATACAGAGGTCAATTATGATCCTATCTTTCCTGTTGTTAGACAATTGATTGGTAGTCCTCTGGCTGGGAAGAAAAGTGGTGCCACTTGTATTTTGGATAATGAAGACCACAACAAATTTAATGGGATATCCAAATGTACCATGCCTAATGGAAATATGTTTTCAGTATAGAAAGTTGTGTAATGCCCATTAACAGCAAACTTTTTATTCTGATTCTGTGGCATTTAGTTAGATCAACTGCACTGGAGTTCTTGAAGACAATTCAGATTTGAAAAGATCTAGTCAGATGGCAAGCAAAACGTCTCCAAGAACTAAACTTCAAGTCGAGTTGAACAACTGAATGAATCCCACAGATATTGCATGATCTGAATGAATGCTAACCTTCACAACACATATATTCTCTGAACTTTTGATGGCTTTTAACATGTTTTACAAAATCTTATCTTGCACTTTAACACATATTAACAGAACAGACACACAAATTAATACCTTTGTGACAAGATTCCAACATGTACAATATACCATTGAGCTATTTAAAACATTTGCAGTGTACTTATTTATATTATCTTTGCTGCCATTTCACATTCTTTTTGTCTGTCCAACACACATTAAATTCCATGTTTGAAGTAAGAAAATTCGTTACAGGGATCTACAGCTTTAACTGTATTTCTTTCTACAACATATGGTTTCTGAGATAACAACCTTTTCAACTCCCTGCATATAGTTAAATACATTAATCCTTTGGGTAAATGTTAACGAAAATATTTGTATTAGTCAGATCTTTATGTGTCAATAGTAAAGTGGCATCTAGAACCCCTATGCAGAGATCCATTCAGTTATATAATTTAGCAGGTTAAAGGTGCCCATACATAAGCGCTTACCTGCAACATTTAATAAATTCTGGTGGAACCGCCTTTCCAGATCTTATTTGCGGCCGACATACAATCACGAGGTCCTACCTGGCCCATTCATTTTGAGAATGCGTGTTAGTTGCAGAAGATCCGGAAAGGTGGTTTCTCCAGAATTAATTGAATGTTGCGGGATGGGACTGCAGGAAAGCTCTAATGTATGGGCACCTTAAGAGGGCTTCATAGAGCAGATTAAGAGGGAAAGGACACATAATTTTGGAACTGGGGTAAACGTATTTAAACGGTATGTCCACCCTTAAAAATTTTTTTTATATAACATTCCCACTGTCCCCCCAGCCCCAACCGCTCTATTTTTATTATTAGAAAGTGCCCCAAACTTTACTTACCTTCCCTCTTTCCTCCGTCGCACTGCCAGGCCCTCTGCTTGCGAGAAAATGCAAGCAAAGGGGCGGGACCGGCAGCCGCGTCTGTGATTGGCTGAGCGGCAGCCAATCACGGACGTGGCTGCCGAGAGTTCAGTGCGGCGGAGGAAAGAGGGAAGGTAAGTAATGTTTGGGGCACTTTCTAAAATTAAAAATATAGAGGTTGGGGCTGGGGGGACAGGGGGAATGTTATATGTAAAGGGTTTTATGCTAGGGGGGAGGGAATCCTAATCGGGAGGGAGAGGGAGGGGGAGAAGCGCTGCAGTACGCATGCCAAACTTCTCCCGGAGGCCAGATAGGAAGCAGAGTCCTATATTGACTCTGCTATCCTCCTGGTGGGCGTTTTTTGGGACTTTGGGGGGGGACTACAGGAGAACCATATGGAGCTGGGATGTGAGGTAAGGATTTTATTACACTACATGATGGGGCCATTACTGGGGGGGGGATTATGGTTTTGGGGGTGGACATGCCCTTTAAATGTACCCAGGAATTGCCTAAGAAATTAAATATAAGAGCTAGGCCACACTGCTGCGCTTTTTTTTCCGTTTGCGCTTGCGTTTTTTCCATATCATTGAAAACACGGCAACGCACCGAAAACACGTGTTTTCGGGTGTGTTGCGATTTGCGTTCCGCATTTTAAATTGCATGTGTTTTTCAATACTTAATGAAAAAAACGCATGCGCAAACGCAACGAAATCGCACATAAAATCGCATGCAATTGCGTTGCAGTGTGGCTGTGCCCTAAGAGAGGTTTAATGGTTAAAAAAATTATTTTACTTTAAGTTGCTAATACAAGTGCCACAATGTATACAAGGAACATCTAAATGATCTCTATCTGTTTCTGAGCTCCTGAAACACAGTAAAAGATTTCACAATTATAATGATCGGCCTGAAAAAAATGCTCAGTCATAAATGCTCTATCATATCTGTATTCTGCAGAAAAATGCTTCTTCAGTGTACATGAAGCTGGTAAGCCGACATGGAAAGAACTTAATTTAAAGCAGCAGTAGTTAAATGCATCCTCAGAGTCTGATGAAAAGGATCCATACGTTGTCAAAAAACAGCAAATGCAGTAATCTACTAGAATGCGATTCTCTGGTGAGATCGCACCAAAATGTTATGCTCATAGGAGTAAACAGTACCGTTCACATCACCAATGGACACCTCTATGCGATAAAGCAGGGGAACACTGCCAAACATCGCAAGCGGTATAGGCTCATAGTGTGAACGTAGCCTTATAGCTAGTACGCACACACACAATATGATGTTTCCATATTTTGATACATTGGGACAAAATATTGTCTGAAATTAACACAGACTTCTTTTGGCTTTTAAACGCATTAAAGGGAATGTTCACACTTAATCAAAAAACTGGTGATTTATCTCCCTGCAATCCCAACTGCTATTTTTACTAGTTTATTGCATTTGTAACCAGATATTTAATAAGTTTTTTTCCATTCTGGAAAAGGGATCTTCCTCCTTCCTCTAATCAGTTTTTTTTGTAAAATTGTTTTTTAAAGGCAGAAGTAGAAGTCTATCACTGGTTGTGATGTCAGCAGTGACAGACTTGATTGCCAACATGGGGGGGAGGAGCCAGCTTACTATGCCAGATTGGAGACATTAATTATTCTTAAATATCTAGTTAGTAGTGCATATACTAAAGTGCTGAATATATCAGTTGGGGTTGGGGGCATGTAACGGACATGTGACCAATTTTTTGTTTTAAAGGTGAACATGTCCTTTAAAGCTTCGTAAGTTGAGCAAATATTCCCCAATTAAATATCAAAATGCCACCTCTGGAAAGTTAATATCAACAAACAGAGAGAAAAAAGCTCAGAGGATCGAAAGGCTCAGTTAAAACAACACTTTTATTCTAGCAGTTTAAAACATCTTATCAAAAAGAATCCTATCTAAATTTGACACAAGTGTGCAATATATCAAATGTATGTGCAAACACAGAGTAATTGATTAAGGAAGAGGTATTATCTCCACCTCAAACGTACTAAATAGTACCAGCCTCCCACATACATATATACCCTCAGTCTATACTTATCGTCAGTCGAGAAAGTCTGTTATGTCTGTGCATGGAAAATAAGATCTGGCTGAGTATTAGGTACAAGCAATCAGACAGGTGAGATAGGGAGGGTTTGAGGGGCGGTGAGCACCCCAAGCGCGTTTCGCTCGCAATGGCTTTATCAATGGTGCTAAAATCCACTTCCTCGTGGTCAATATTTGATCCTCTGAGATTTGTGTGACAATGTGACAATCTATCTATAGGTCCCCTTGCAACGATTGCACATCCTCTAAAGTTTTTAATGGTCGACAAAGTTTTGTGTCGTCAGCAAACACAGAAACCTTGCTGACAATACCCACTTCCAAATCATTAATAAATAGATTTAATAGAAGCTGCCCCAACACAGAACCCTGTGGCACCCCACTTAGCACTTTAGTCCATAATGATGAAGCCCCATTTACAACTACTCTCTGCATCCTATTCATTAACCAATTTTCTATCCTTGTACAAATGTGACTCCCCAGACCAACAGACCTCAGCTTATACATTAGTTGCCTATGGGGGACTGTATCAAAAGCCTTTGCAAAATCCAAGTAAACTACACCTACTGCTATGCCAGAGTCTAAGTTTCTACTTACTTCTGCTTTTGTAATTGCGCAAAGATACGAGTGCTACTTTACGTACAAACATCTATATCTAACGACTATCGTGGTGACTATTGTTGCTGTGTGTACAGATGTTGTTTCAATTATGAGGATTAACGATAATATTGTTAAACGTTCGTCGGCTGCATCGTATGAAAATTATCCAACGTGTGTACGAGGCTTAAGTGCAGTGTGCAGATTTTTATCTTATCAGGGGGGCAGGCCATTCTACACATGACCTTAAAGGGCATGTCCACCTACAAAAATAATTTTTAATATATTGTAGGGCACCCTTGCTCACTCCAAATCGCCAGGTTCATTTGTTAAAAAAAAGAAGCAGAACTCTACATACATTACTTGTACCCCGGCGCCCTGTTCCTGGCCGTCAGCTTGCCGAAAGTTGTAATCGAGCTGGATCGGCAGCCGCGTCTGTGATTGGCTAAGAGGCTGCCAATCACAGACACAGCTGTCAGCAATGCAGAAAAGAGGGATTCAGAGGGAGGAAGACAGGGGGTGAATAGGCTACTCTGCACATGACACAGTCCTTGCTGAGGTTAAAGGGAAAGTTCACTGCAAATACATATGCCTTTTAGAAAAAAGAGCAGCAATTTTTCATCCCAATGACCTTAATCTGCCAATTCAGCATTTTGTCTGTCTATAAATAAATTCAACCGAAATATTGACTTCCTGTTTGCAGGACCCCTTGCTCTTGACCCAGCGCCTGGGTTGATTCAGTAGCTCAGTAGAGATCTGAGAATCTTTGACCCACCCTACAGCCAATAAGTAGAAATTACTGTTAGGAACATTCCAAGGATGTGGTGCATCCTGGGAAGAAGGACCGTTAGAACTTGAAATGATAGCTTACTAATGTCAACAGCAGGTAACAGCTGTTACATACAACAGTATGGAATCAACTGATTTTTCAAAATGGGAAAGAATATGAAGAATAACTAAGGCGGCATTACACAAACTAAAAAATAAAGGGCATGTCCACCCCCAAAACTATAATCCCCCCTACTACTGGCCCCACTCTGTAGTGTAATAAAATCCTTACCTTACATCCCAGCTCCAAATGGTTCTCCTGTAATGTCCCCCAAAGTCCCAAAAAGTAGCCACCAGGAGGATAGTCCATATAGGACTCTGCCTTCTGTCTCCCCTCCGGGAGAAGTTTGGCATGCGCACTGCAGCCCTTCTCCCCCTCCCTCTCCCACCCGCTTTGGTCTCCCTCCCCCTAGCATAAATCCCTTTTAGCATATTATAGCCCATGTTCCTCCAGCCCCAACTGCTATAATTATATTCTCAGAAAGTCCCCTGATCATTACTTACCTTACCTCTCTCCTTCGCAGTTCTGAGCAGCTGGCAGCCGCGTCCGTGATTAGCTGCCTCTCAGCCAATCACAGATGCGTCTGCTGGTGCCGCCCCCTGCTTTTACATTTTTCAAAAATTTTCACTGCTCTAAAACTTTTTTCAGATTTTAAATCTGAGCTGTAGATTCTGAGAAATCATAATTTAATAACAGCATTTACAGGGAAAACCTGTCACTCCTGAAGCAGAAATTATAATGTGACCCATGCCTGACCTCTTTGCCTGCCTGCCACACTTTCTGCTACATTTAAGAGAATCAGCAGAAAAAAGCAGGAAGGGCGGAGGGAGGGGGAGAGCAGTGTCCATGGTGACACTGTGTAGAGCTAAGAAGGCAGTAAGTAAGGGAGGGTAGGGGGAATTAGGAGTACTCACTAAACATTAATAGTATAGTATAGTATAGTATTTGAGGTTGAATAAAGACATATGTCCATCCAGTCCAACCCATCTAGCAATATCCTCATTTCCTGCCTAACTGTTGATCCAGAGGAAGGCAAAAAAACCCCCACCAAATTTATGAAGGGGGAAAAAATTCCTTCCTGACTCCAAGTGGCAATCGGAAATTTCCCTGGATCAACTCTACTTTATGTATTAATACCAGTAACTTCCAACATTCCTTGTTTGCAGAAACTCATCCAGCTTTTTATTAAACTGACCAATGAACCTGCCATAACAACGTCCACTGGAAGACAGTTCCATAGCTTTACCGTTCTCACAGTGAAAAACCCTTTCCGAGCTTGAAGCCTAAACCTTTTTTCTTCAAGTCTTAAGGGATGTCCTCGTGTCCTTTGACATGTGCTATTGGTGAACAATGCCCCAGATAGTTTATTGTATGGCCTGTTAATGTATTTATACACAGTAATCATATCCCCACGCAAGCGCCTTTTCTCCAGCGTCCATAATTGTAACTTTTCCAGTCTCTCTTCATATTCAAGCTCCCCCAATCCCCTTATTAATTAAGTTGCCCTTCTCTGAACCATTTCCATTTCTCAGATGTCCTTTTTGTACACAGGATTCCAAAATTGCACTGCATATTCCAAATGAGGCCTTACCAATGCTTTGTAAAGAGGGAGAATTACATTTTCCTCCCTTGAATCCATACCTCTCTTTATACAAGACAATACCATGGAGGCTCTGGCTGTTGCCGCCTGGCACTGCTTGCTACCTTTAAGTTTGTTATCCACCTTTCCAACAGGGATTCACTTAACACAGAGCCATTTATAGTATAAGTAGCACAAGGATTTTTAAGTCCAAAATGCATCACCTTACATTTATCAACATTGAATTTCATCTGCCACTTAGCAGCCCAATGTGACAATCTATCTAGATCCTCTTGCAAAGATTGCACATCCTCTAAAGTTTTTAATGGTCGACAAAGTTTTGTGTCGTCAGCAAACACAGAAACCTTTTTGACAACACCCACTTCCAAATCATTAATAAATAGATTAAATAGAAGCGGCCCCAGCACAAAACCCTGTGGCACCCCACTTAGCACTTTAGTCCATAATGATGAAGCCCCATTTACAACTACTCTCTGCATCCTATTCATTAACCAATTTTCTATCCATGTACAAATGTGCCTCCCCAGACCAACAGACCTTAGCTTATACATTAGTCGCCTATGGGGGACTGCATCAAAAGCTTTTGCAAAATCCAAGTAAACTACATCTACTGCTATGCCAGAGTCTAAATTTCTACTTACTTCCTCATAAAAACCAAGCAAGTTAGTTTGACAATATCTATTCCTCCTAAATCCATGCTGGTTACTACTTATGTCAGTCCTTGAAACATACTCTAGAACATGTTCCCTTATTAAACTTTCCAGGATCTTCCCAACCACTGAAGTTAAACTTACAGGCCTGTAATTACCCGGCTGTGTAATTTAATGACAAAGCAAGCACAGATAAATATGTGAGTACCACCATTTTACTTCTCTCAAATTGTAGTTTCAGAAAATGTAAAGTTGTTTCAGCTCCTACTCAGTTTTTTTTTACTTTGAACAGGCACTGCAGGAGAACCATAGGGAACAGAGATGTAAGGTAATATTTTTTTGGGGGGACATGCCCTTTAAGCCTTGTACACACATAACATTGTTACCCATTGATCTGAAAGATCATAAACGACCATGCAAGACAAAAAAAACATAGAACCAGCAATATATTCAAAAACAAACATTGCTATATA
Organism: Hymenochirus boettgeri; assembly: GCA_019447015.1. NCBI lineage: Eukaryota > Metazoa > Chordata > Amphibia > Anura > Pipidae > Hymenochirus > Hymenochirus boettgeri. Next base: position 372,192,141 of record CM033469.1, read on the forward strand.
TACTATTGCTAGTGTGGTTCTATACAAAAATATGACACATACTAGTGTGCTAAACACAGGTAACTAAAATAAATCTAATGATGTATGTGGTACACAGAAGATATTTATGCATACAGAGTAATCCAAAGATGTGCACACAGGAGCAATCATGGTGGTTGATTGTGCCCAAAATGTACCCAACTATGTGGTTTTAAATAGGCCACGCCATCAGTTACCCTGATACACTGCCAGCACCGCATTTTTTCTACCGGACTACCGATTGCGTAAACAGATTGGTAGTACGAATGATGGAGAACATGATTTCCTAGAGTTTACACAGCATTATGCCTCCTACTAATGCAGCACTATCTTCTCAATCAATGCTTCGGTTTAGGCAATGTGGAACTTATAGCTAAAATTTTATTTCTGTTCTCTGTTAAACTATGGAAATAAATGACTCTGGCTGTAAGTGGTCCATTTCATACCCCTTGCCTATAATTCACAGTAACCTTTAGCTGGACAGAACTTTCCAAGCTGGAATGAGCAACCCTGCAACAAACATAGGTGGGTGGACTGACAGTGTCAGTGCTTTTATGTAAGAATACATAGACAAATTATTAGAAAATCCCCATGCCTTGCATGCCAGATTTACTTTACACTATAGGATATATGATACACTGATTTTGGAACCATAAAAAAAGCTTTTAACAGGTGCTCTCAAGACAATGGACTGTCACAGCCATTATAGTCAGTCATTGCTTTAAATAGCTGTAGAACCAATAAATAGTACAACAACCAGATATTCATACCTTCAGTCAGACTTTTTGATTGACAGTTCTGTCCCTAACTAGACTGGATGCTTATTCTCCTTCCAATAGTTAATCAAGGTCTTCATGCAAATGCCATTTATTAAAGAGCACACTCTTACCTTTATAATTACTCCAGGGTCATGCGTCCATGCGTTACAGGAGTATAAAGGGTGGTGTTTCCTTCTACCACTGTGAGCTGTGGCATCACCAGCACCATTGGCAGCACGGTGGCTCAGTAGTTAGCGCTGTTGCCTTGCAGCGCTGAGGTCCTGAGTTTGATTCCACCCTTGGACACATCTGCAAGGAGTTTGTATGGTCGCCCTGTGCTTGCGTGGGATTCCTCCGGGCACTCCGGTTTCCCCCACAATCAGACATACTGATAGGCTGTATGTGTACATTAAGTGATTAGATTGTAAGCTCTTCGGGGCAGGGCCTGATGTGAATTGAATAAATAATTGTAAAGCGCTGCGGAATATGTAGCGCTATATAAGAAATAAAATACTTACATACCATTGCTCTGCCCCCAAGTCTAAGGTTTGAGCGTGCCCACTTGTTTTCTACTGTTGGGAAAGAGCATTAACTGCATCATAAGCCCCACCCCTAAACTACTTATTTTTAAAGCTAGCCACAAGCCTTAGGCTGGGTACACACCATACAATATTTTCGGGCGGCCGTGTATCACTTGGTCGAAAATATCACATGGTGTGGGTGGCCGTGCTTGGTCACTCGTTCGTCCGGATCAGGCTAATGGGTGATAGGACCTGTTGGCAAGTCACGGCCGATCATTTGGTTCCCTGTGGGAACCAGTCACTTGTCCCGGCCGAGCGCTTACTAACTAGTAGCAAACACTCAGCCATAACAAAAAGTCCCTTCATGTGGACCCACATTAAAACCAAAAGAAAATTCTCTCCCTAATGTGTCCATAGGTAGAGGAAATAAAAGAAAACGGTTGAAGGTCTGTAAAATCCACCATACATGGCATCAATATTTTGATCCTTTTTCCAACTGGAAAAACATCTGACGTGTATTGGGGGCTAAACTAGCTTAAAAAAAGATTGATATTTTAGGGGGCTTTTTATACAGCTCATCATGTGCCTGTCACAGACTAAGAAGTGTAACGTTACAAGCCGTTAACTTAGGATCAAGAGAAGCTAGAGACATCATCCTAGGCTTGTTTGAAAGGATTCTCTTTTTAAAGGGTGCTTGTATGAAGATGACAATTACTCTTTAAAGGGCATGTCCACCCATAAACCGAAATCTTACATACAGCTGTGATCAGGAAGTAGAGAGGGGAAGGCACAGCAGAGCGAAAAGGGCCCAGATCTTGTAAGTATATTTAGCTGCATCTTTGGGGAAGGCAATTAAAATCTCTTGTGCCAATGCAGACATTTGTTCTGTGCACAATAAAAACATTTTACAGAAACTATAAAGTGTATGAGTGTTCCTAAAAATGAAGTTTGTATGTTCTCCCCGTGCTTGCGTGGGTTTCCTCCGGGCACTCCGGTTTCGCCCACAATAATAAAGACATACTGATAGGTTGTATGTGTACAAAAAGTGATTAGATTGTAAGCTCTTCGGGGCAGGGCCTGATGTGAATTGAGTAAATAATTGTGCTGAGGAATATGTAGCGCTATATAAAAAATAAAATACATACATACAAGGATTACTTAGTACTTGGTCTAACCCATCTTTTCCACACTTTTTTGCTGCATACATCTTTTTGTGAGAATCATTTTTAAAATAGATTTCTTAAAACAGTTAGAAAATGTTAATAGTATTATTTAAAAAAAGATTAGATGGAAAACTTGTAAACAAGTTTACTGCTATTATCGTGCCTAAAATGGTCACACACTGGCGATGTGACAGAATGTGTCCTTTACAGGACACAGGATGGGACTCAACAGTAAATTTTCCATCATGCTCAACCAATAAAGTTACTACAGTGGTTTTGAGGTCGGTAATTTCTTAAGCTTAGTACACATATGCGATCGCAGGACCCAACCTGTACCAATGTCCAAGTATCGGTAAGTGTATGCACGCACGGTCGATGTTGTATGGTCCGTTTAGGTTGAGTATCAATAAGTGTATGCCTGACCGAATGCCCATACATAGCCGATAGTCATCTGAAACAGCTGTTTGTACTCCATCATGTGTCGGACCTTGCAATTGCACCCTGCAGTCGGACCTTTAAGAATGTAGAAGCAGATAGAAGAACTCTCTCTGGATCCATTGGCATTTATGTAGTGTATGGCCATCTTAACACTCAGTTTCTGGTTTAGACTGGTAATATTTATAAATACCAGCATGGTTAAAGGATCGTGAGACCACATCAGTTTAGGGCACAAATAAGAGAAAGGAGTGTTTCTCCCTCATGCTGTCAATTACAAGCTCACAAAGGTGTGCAAACAGTCACTTCACAAGGTCAGGATCAGATTACCCTGAACAAATTGAAAAGAACTGAAGTGAGGAGACATTTAGGGAACTTCTGTGCTCTTTGTGTGGTGAATGGAAATTAACCATGGAAGCCTAAAAATTAATGAATGAAAAATATCTATATGCTTGATTGATTTGTAACATTCCTCTAACATTAATCTCACAAAACTTTTAACATTTTTTTGGATTCATGTTTTATTTTACAGCTATGATAGTAATATAGAATTTGTATGTACATATCCCTGTTAACTAGCAACCAGAAGGATCAGGGGGGTTTGCCCAAGTCAGTGTAAAACCCATGCTATCCGATGTATTATCGGGTTAGCGTGGGTCTTACACCGAGTTTCCTTTGCCTGCGCCATTTCCGAGAATGCTCGGAAATAGAGTGGCACAGGTGATGCAAAACCGCCTAAGTTTTTGCACAAAACTTTACGCCACTGAATAGAAGGCGTTAGCCGGTGCACTTACCTGGCAGAGATCCCGCAAAGTACAAAATCTCGCATAGGGATTTTTGCATCTCGGGAACTGGGGCAGGTGAGCTGCGTTGGAAGAAAATATTCCATTACCCGCTAAGTATCTCTGAAAAACCTAAATATTAGCACCCTGCTTTACAGAATACCTTTTTATAAGATGGATTGACCACTATCAGAACAACATAGGAAATTAGATGCATGTTCCATGAGAGCTTGATAAATCTCAATGCTCTTGTAAATTTACCATTTTTATTGGACAGATAAATACATTTCACTGGCATTATTAACTGGAACGGTTTGTCTTCAACCTACAACCCAACTAACCCAATTGTCATTCTACCCAATAAAATGACTGATCTAACAGTTGTTGGCCTGAGGATTAGTATTTTCTGAACTAAAAGGTAAAATGAGCTGAAAGCAATTTAGGCAATGTATATTTAATAAACAACTACTGATCCGTATACATGGGGAGTATCGGAGGTAGATTAGGTGAACATATAATACAAAGCACTCCAAACCACTTTCAAACTGAACTGACAACACCACGTAGGTAGAAATGCGTTGAATAAAACACAGTTTGAATAAGATCTTAGGAATTCTCTTTATTAGGAACTGCCCCTCTGTGAATTCCTGGATCTCCTTCTTATTCATGTCCCAAAAAGCACTCCTTGTTTGCTTCGTGCGCTCCCTCGCCACGCAACGTCAGCACGCGTATGGATGTGTGTGCGTGACATCATTGCGCTGTGCTTGTGTACAGCATGGCACAGGGACGTCACATGCGCACGTGTCCGTGCACACGCTGACTTCATGTGCACGGAGCAAACGAGGAGTACTTTTTGGGACTTGAATAAGGGAATCCAGGAACTCACGGAGGGGTATAGGTTTTTTTCGTGGGTGGTGGACATGCCCTATGAGCATACATTTCCCCCCACAAAGGGCATTAAATGTAGGCCTATAAAAGCAGGGACGTTTATAGGCAACCTAAGAAAAATGCTAGGGTACCGAGAGAGTGGAGGGCGCATAGAGTAATAAGTTGTTACTAATCTACTTTGCATTGAGTATAATCATTTTTGAGTTTAGCTTATTCTAACATCTTGTAGTTACGTCAAGAGTGCACAGCAGTGATTACCGTAGATATCCTTAAGGCAGGGTACACATGAGGGGACTATTTGCCCCTACTGAGCGTTCAATACGAGCAAGCGCTCGGCTGGGACAAATTTCTGTCAGTCACGGCAATAAATGGTCTCCTGACAAGGGAATTGTGCAAAACATGTGTAGCAACTTCTTATCCATTGCTGTACTCCCTCTTCCCATCACCACTGGAGAAAGCTACTAGGGAGCTAGCACAATAAACCAATACTATTTTGGGGTGTTTATTAGGCGGAGATCTCAGGTATGAATAAACATTACTGGCAGCAAACAGCAGATTTGAAAGATTGTTATTTTGTGGGTCTTTTATCAGTTCTATAATGTGGTTTAAGTTTTTAAAGTGGTTAAAGTTTTTAACTAAAAAAAGTTAAACTTTTTAAAAATAAGCAAGTCTTGTTTTTTTGTAAATTTTTAGATCTTTTCTGGCAATTGCAATAAATGTTAAAATATTTTAGTGAAATATTCCCTATTTCCCTGCCTGTTTATACGAAATTTCACCTTGAAACAGCTGCCCTTAATTGATATAATTATTAACTGGCTGTCTTAACTAAATGTTCCAGTAATGACCATTTACCCAAGTTATTTATTGATTAACAAAAAGTTCTAATTGAAAAATCTCTTAACCGCGAACCTCTGTCCATCACTATTAATTACTGTTATTAATTAACTCTTCTAAAACATCTGCATGGTAAGTAGTTATTACTGACAATAGCGTGAGCACTTAATGACATTGTCACACGCACAGGTAGCTATCTGCCTGTTATTTAATTACAAATAGTTATTTATAAAATGTAAAAAATATTACAAATAAATTTTAATCAAGTGTGCCCAGTAAGTGCTAATAAGGGCAGGCAATCACATCAAGTTTCAATTTAACTTCAATTAAAGGGCATCTCCACCTTTCCTATAAAATGTTGATATACTGTAGTTCACCCCCCAAAACCCTATTTACGCTATACTTACATTTAGAAGAGATGCTCCCAGCATTAGATATTCACCTTACAAATCCCTGATCCACAGACGCGGCTCCCTGCTACTTCCTGGTAACGGGCGTTAGTCACGGCCATAACCGTGACATCACGACCAATGGTTGATGACCCTTACCAGATAAGTCTCCGCTGCTGTGTTAAGGGCACGCTGCAGCAGTGGAGGAGGCGGGACCAAGTGCCAGTGGATCGGGGATTTGTAAGGTAAATATCTAACTCTGGGAGCATCTCTTCTAAATGTAAGTAAAGTATATCAAAATTTTATAGGAGGGGTAGAGATGCCCTTTAAAATTAAATATTGTTTTTTTTCATTTGTTCCTTGTAGATTACACTATTCAGTGTAAGGCCACACTGGCGTGCTTCCGATCATGTTTTGCGACCCATTAGAGCGTGAGAATTGCATGCTAGTACATTACAATGTGGGTGGCCACGTTGTATGCACTGCAATCTGGTTTTGCAACAAATTTTTGATCGGATCGCATGCACTCTGCTAACGTAAAAATTCCAAATTGCAGAGAAGTGACAGTATCATGTGTGTGAAACATACTGCATTGTGATCATGCTTTTCCCACACTTTGCCGTCTGTGAGTAATTCGGCTGCAATCTTCCTATTTTCTTTATCTGTAGATTTTCCTTATTCACCTTTCTAAACATGGCTCTCAGCCTAAAGCCAATACACTTACTAAATTTTGAGTGTAAATTCAGTTTAAATATAAATAAAATCAAGTGCCAACACAAATGTCTAGCTGTGAAACTGATCTTTTCTATCACAATTGAAAAAATATTTTAAAAATTTAAAAATGTGAGTTTTGAACTGTGACTAACAAATACGAACAAGAGGCGCCATCTAGTGCTTTTATCCTATACATTATCGGTCATGTATACTGAAAAAAATTAATCTTTTTTCCTTAATTACATGTAATGCCCTGAAAAACTGTATAAGATAAAACTGTATCTACACTGCCAATGGAGAATACTGTCTATTAAACACATTTAGCGATGCATACACTACAATGTAATAGGATGCACCAGAGAATTAGAAAAGTTTAGGAATCAAATGAGAACTGTAGTGCATATAACGTTTTTTAAAAAACAGTAAAAGTACCTGGGGTAGGGAGGTAAGAGGTGCTAAATCCTACTTCTCATTACATTTCTATGAGGAGAGCCAGCATAAAGAAAACTGCATCTGCCAGGCTTCCTGTGCCAGGCAAATGAAAGCTGTATGTGCTTGCCCTCCTACCTGGGAGGTAGGAATATTCAATACTAAGAATGCTCCAGAAACCTTGTATTGGTTGTTGTATAAGCAACCGTAGGAAATTATGTTTGCTGCTGGAATGAGCAAAATAATGCAAATAATTACCCATAATTAGTAATGTATCATGTATAAATCGCTTTATTTATAGTAGGTGCAGTATTCAATCAAAACAAATATTCAGAAATGAAACTTTTTCCAGAACAAGCAATATTTGTTGATAACTACTAAACCCCCAAATCCACCCCCAAATCTACAATTTAACCCACTGCTGACCCAACTGTGTACTGTTAAAAAATTCCTACCTTACTCCTCAGCTCCTTATGGTTCTTCTGCAGTGCCCGTTCAAATTAAAAAAAAGTGAAGAGTAAGAGGTATATAAGAGTCATCCGGTGCCTGCTGCTTCCTTGTCCTCAGTCCTGTGACATGTGCAGGGGAGCATGTCAGCTGAAACTTGTATGTATGTATAATTTTATTTATCCAGCGCCACTTGAGTATGCAGCGCTGTACATTATAAAATACAGAGTATACAAACAAGGGGATAAGTCCAAGCAATACAGATAAAATAAAAATTAAATATAATTACTTAAAATGCACTTTTATGAATAATGAGTCTCAACAATGAGTAATTATGAACACTTCTTTTCATTACCGTATTTGGTCCTTTAAAAAGCATATATATTAAAAAAACAGATGCACAATACCAGGTAATACTTCCAAGTTCAATAATAAAAATACTGCATACCCATAATGTGATGCTACTAGGGCTAAATAACTAATACTATAAACAAAACCCCAGGGCATAGACACCCTGAGCCACAGTATCCCTGTAAGACAGCACGAAGCCTTGTACACCACAAAACTGGGAAAAATATAAACAACCTTTACTGCGCATATATCCTATAAATACATCTCATAAACACAAAAATATATAAAAACCAACACAAAACCCTACTGTTAGATGAACTAACATCCCCCATATAAAAAAAAGTCCCACTACCAGTTCTACGGGCAATCCCTGTTATTGTATACCGTATATACTCGAGTATAAACCGTCCCGAGTATAAACCGAGCTACATAGTTTTAGCTAAAAAAAGGAAACCACATTGACTCGAGTATAAACCGAGGGTAGTATTTGCCACTAAAGATTTTTGGAAACATACAACTCCCAGCATGCTTTATTGCTGGGAGTTGTAGTTTTCAAACATCTTAAGTGGCAAATACTTAAATAAGAGTAAAACCTTCTTTATTTGTGCATACTGTATGCACAAATATAGGAGGATTTACCCATTTGCAAGTATTTGCCACTTAAGATGTTTGAAAACTACAACTCCCACAAATAGCATGCTGGGAGTTGTAGTTTTCAAACATCTTAAGTGGCAAATACTTGCAAATAGGGTAAATCCTCCTTTATTTGTGCATACAGTATGCACAAATAAAGAAGTTTTACTCTTATTTGTAAGTATTTGCTAATTGTGTGTATTTGCCCTGTGGAAGTAAAAGTTTCTCCTACCTTGGCCTCTCACTTTGCGGCGCCGGGTAGTGACATCATCCGGATGCGCAGAGGCTGTGGAGCAAGGATGCGGATTGCGCGGCCGGCGGACAAGGTAGGAGATAGTCTGACTCGAGTATAAACCGAGGTAAGATTTTCAGGCTTTTTTTAAAGCCTGAAAACCTCGGTTTATACTCGAGTATATACGGTAAATGTCGTCAGTCACAAGATGACTGTGGCACAGAAATACTACTGTATTGTACCAAGGGGTCAAGTAATAACACAGAATGACAAACTATCTAAGAAACAAGGAAAATTATCAAAAAGTTTTGAATAGGAGTTTACCAGGCACAAAATGACAGTAGCTCCATCCCAAATCTAAAAGTTGCTGTAGTGTAGAGGAACCCCCAACCCTAAACGCTAGTTTTATAACTTTAAAATCGTGTCATAAATAAACGTACCTGCCTTCTTTGCCTCGGCCACTGCCTCTTCTGCTAATTCTGGGAGTAGCAATAGTGGCCGGACTATTTCTGCCACAATTTTAAAGTTAGAAACCTGCTGTTTTGGGGATAGCCTACATTATAGGATGCATCATTTAAAAAAAAAGGTTGGTGTACAGCACCAAGGGATCAAGAGGGAGGGAGAGAAGCTTCCCTGCGCATGGAAGAGTACTCAACGAGGACAAGGAAGAAGCAGGCACCGGATTATACAGACAGCTACTACTCTTCACTTTTTTGATCTTTAATCAGGCCTTGCACGAAACCATAAGGAACTGAGAAGAAAGGCAAGGATTTTTTAACACTACACAGTGGGGGCAATTTTAGTTTTGTGGTCAGATATGCCCTTTAAGCTAGTATGGCTCACATTTTTCTGCTTTTGTCAGAATTGTCATGAAACAATCCAACTGGTCTCCGAGATAAGAGATTATAAAAGTCAGAAAAATCTTATAGTAGATAAACCACTGACATGACAGTAGTTGTTCATGAATCTCTAACCAAGAGGCATATTACATGCACCCAGCTGTCCTTGTAATGATTTGTTGGGAGCAGCTGAGGCACAATGGGTGACAATTGTACTTGTGTGGCACCTCTCTTCTGTCTTTGGGATCGGTCTTGCCTGATCATGACACCAATGCAAGCTACAATAGTATCAATAGTATACATATCGGCCAAATCAGTTGGATTGCCAGAGTATGGCTGCTCGTACGTCAGACATTCGTTGATCCATCCCACCAAACGACCACCCACACATTTGTGATCCTAGGCCTGAATGCTCAGTCGGCTGAGGGTATTCTGTCTGAGGAAAATTCCACATGGGTACAGGCCTTAAGACTATTTTCACACAAACAGCAAGTGGCTATTTATTAATGGTTCCAGATATTTTAACGTTTTTCCCATTAAATCAGTTAGGGCAAGGTCCCACTATGTGCTTTGCATTGTGCTTTCCGTTTTGAGTGCATTTAGGACAATGCATTGTGTCTGCTTTCTGGACCATTCGCAGGTTGAGACATGCGTTTTTCTATGCATTTGTCCGAGTGTGTCCGTGTTTCCAGTCCGTTTGCGTGCGTGTGAAGTTTTTGGAAAATCAACAAGAGATACTGGGAAAAAATTCCCAAAAATATGTTTGTCCTCGTTTTTTTTCCATTAACATAGACTATTAATAGCTACATGCCTTTTGCCTGAAAGTAGTCTTAAAACTGTCAGGGCTGCACGGAGGGCATTACTAATACACATACAATTTGCGATCCATAAGCGCATGAGCAATGCATGTCCGTGCATGACAATGAAGATGGCCATATCTGGCCATGCTATGATCTGTTTTCAAATCCATTGAAAGAGCGCAAATCAAAGTGTGAATGGACATTAAGGCTGGGTACACACCAGTCAAACATATTGGGAATTTGCACAAAACCAGGACAGAAGAGACCAACACTTAAGCTGCTGCAGATAAAATAGCTTTTATTCCAATTGCCGTACATGTTTCAGACAAGCAGGTCCTTATGATTAAGGACCTGCTTGTCTGTTTGCTACTAGTGAGTGGTAGGCCATATCGAAGCACTGTCGATTGCAGCAAAAGTAGCAATGGCCGACAGTTCCCATGACCGAGCGTGTGGTGCATAGTGGACCGCATGATTGTCCGTGGTCTTCCTGAGCGTCCAAACATTCAAACAAAATATTTAATATTTTGGGACGATTGACCGAAATATTGGATGGTGTGTACCCAGTTTTACCAGTCTGGTAACCTTGGGTAGGTAAGATTAATTCCCATGCAACTGGACTAAGGACCAAATAGAAATAAATGTAAGCTTCATTTTTAAATTTTTATTTAAATAATAATAAAAAAAAAGTGCAAATCTTTCCTGTTATCTGCACAAACGTTTACGAACTACAACTTAAAGCTGGTACACAAGGCCAGATAATTCGGACCGGCCAACCGTTCTGCACTATCGACCGCAGCGGCGTAACTAGGAATCAAAGCCCCTGAAAAACTATGATGGGGCCCAAATACGTGCTTCATCCAGTGATTTTCTGGGAGCAGGCTATATCTGTCATAGGAATAACAAGAAGATGGGGGCCCCCTGCAGTTGCCCCCCTAATAGTTACACCCGACGGACAGGTTGGCTGGAGCGAATAAATGTCGGTTGCGGCAAAAGTAGCTGCGGACGATAGTTTTTACTATGTTCGATTATCCCAAAAAATGCCCACCAATATTTCAGCCTGACTGATATATATATAGTGGATAATGCACCCCAACTGTAAATTATAAGGCTATAATCTTAGTTCCTCCCATAGAAATCCACTACAGGGGTAGGTTATAATAATGCACCCCAACTGTAAATTATAAGGATATTAGAAGTCACTGAGGAGTTCCATGCCCTTATAAATGCATGAGGCCGCAGGTCGAGTACCTTTTATACAGGGTATTATTATAACCTACCCCTTTGTGACTTCTGGTTTCCTTCTCCTCCTGGAACTGTAAGATTATAAGGCTATAATGTTACAGTTCCTCCCATAGAAATCCACTACAGGGGTAGGTTATACATAAATATCAGTCGATCGACCAGAAATATCCGCTCGTGTGCCCGGCCGTACTGCATTCCATGGAGAGGTCGGTGCTGGGTGTGGAGTTCTGACCTGGCTACGGTTGACATAATGAAGGGATTATACTGTGACACACGGTACCTGTCTCATTACAACAATGACAGAGCCGTTCACTCTTTTGTCATTTGCAGTTCCCTCGGGCCGCACCACAGGACGCGGCTCCTTATCGCACTTAAGGCCCAACCTGTCCGCCGGGTCCATGTCACAGACAGCGCGTTTATTTACCGCCACAAGCGTAAGACAGTTTGAGGTCACGTGCGTCCCGTTGCTACGTTACTCTCTGGAGACAGCCGTGGCGCCTTCTTAGTGACCATGGCAACCAAGAAGGATGCCGGGAAAGTAGGAAGTTGCCGGGAAAAAAAAGGTCCAGAGAGTCAGTTCAGTTCTGAGAGGGGATTAATGAGGCTTCATAGAATGAAATGCAATAAACTGCATTGTGAGAAACAGAATCAGGGGAAAGTGGTTCCCCTTTAATGATTTTCCACAGCAGTTTTTGTTTATAAATAACTCCAGATATAGTGAAACTACACCTCTCATTTATTAAGGGGCCATTCACTGCGTTTCCATTAAGAACATTTGCCCCCCAATTTTTTAATGTACCGTCTGAAAGCTTATGTAGAAGATCAGTAGAACTGCCAGATGTTTGAAAACTACAACTCCCAGCATTCCCATACAAGCAATCTGCTGCAGTGGAGGGCCTCTAGCAATTAGTAATATTTTACCGAATGCCTATCCCTGCACTGTGGGTTTAGGACATCAGTATACGAGGCTCAGTGCTGAGTGGCATCTCTTACCCAACCTTATATTGCTAATGTGTAGGGGCCTAAACCAACCTTACCGACGACCGTCCGTGGTCGGCATTACGGTCGAGAAAGACGGAAAATTTACACGTGTCAGCATCAGCTCCCTTTACTTTAAAGTAAAGAGAGCCGATAACATTGGCCTGTGAATGGCCTCATTGCAACTGTTCCCCAGTTGCCATGCGATCGGTCAGTTCCATGTGTGTGGTTCGATGCGCAGTGTGCCGATAGATACCATTGTGATCTGTCGCCACATTGCAATGGAAATCGCATGTGTATGGCCACCTGTAGCGATGTTAGCGCATGAGAATTTCATGCCAATGGTTTTCAGTGTGGGTGGCCACACTGTATGCACTGCGATCACCATTTCTTTTTGTGCGAATTGTATGTGCTCCAAAAACAGATTATGCCAATCGCAGTCACGCTTTTCAAATGCGTTACTGTGCGTTGTACTTTAAATAATCAGATTTTAAAGTGTATGGGCAGCTTTGAATTGGTATGTTATCGCTTGACAGTGAGTCCTTATAAGAAGTTTTTTTAGTAAAGGTGGGTACACACTATACAATCCTTCCTCCTGATCGACCGTTCGAGGCTTTCGACTGGTCGGCAAGGAGGAAGGACTGTTGGTCACGGCAAAAGCAGCAGCGCCTGACAGTTAGGTGTAACCAATCCTGTGGTCCATAGAGGACCACGCGATCGGTTGTGATTTTCTGACCTGTCCGATCGTTCGTCCGATTTGGATGAACGAACGTCAAAGGTCGATCGAGGCAGCAAAAAGCCACCATACAATAATTATTGTATCGTGTGTACCTAGCTTTAGGCTTTATTCAAAATGAACATCTACTAACACCTGAAATAAACACTGGCTGATTCAAGCCTATTCCTGGTCCAGGTGACTTAGCTCCATAGATGGAATATTAGATTAATGTCGGAATAATATCTCTTTCAACCATCAATCTAAAGTGTGTATGCGGTAGTCTAAATATCATTAAGGGATCTGTTTGGATCATTTGAGCATCAGCAGAACAAATGATTGTTAGCCCTTTTAAAGGATAAGTATACTCAAAAAACAAATTAAGTTTAAATGGAAGCTGTATCTTTAACCAACCTTAACCCCCCCCCCCCCCCCTTTTTTTTTTACAGAGCCTACCTGTGCCCCAGTAAAGGTCTGGCCATCTTGGATAATGTCTTCTGTCAGCTAAGCTCCGCCCCCTGAGACTTGCTAGACCTCATTGCAGACTTTGGTCTAAAAATCCATGGGCAGTTTGCTCCGTGTGCGAGCAAACTGCCTGTGGATTTTTTGACCCAAGTCTGCAACGAGGTCCAGCAAGTCTCGGGGGCGGAGCTTAGCTGACTGTTTGTTTTTTTGGTATACTTATCCTTTAAGCACTTTGTACCCACCCCCCCACTTGTATCTGTATGTTGTCCCTCCCCCTTATATTGTAAGCTCTTCGGGGCAGGGATCTGCTTGCACTTATCCCCTTGTTTGTATACTCTGTATGTACAGCGCTGAATATCCAAGTGGAGCTTTTTTTCCCATTGGGCCGGTAATAACATTTTTGGACAACGATCGTATGATTGCCCATATACAAACCGTCGACATATGAACTATACTAAATTCAACAGACAGTATTTTTAAAGGCGCTACTGGATTGGTTTTGGCCCTGTTAGGGCTAGGCCACACTAGCACGTTTTTCGCGCGTTTGCGCACGCGTTTTCCGCTAAAATGGAAATCGCGGGAACGCAAAAATGCCCGCGATTTCCGATGCGCATGCGATTGCGCGTCCGCTCGCGTTTTGGTAACGCATGCGTTCACCATTTTTGGTGCGTTAACACAGCGTTTCCATAACGCGAAAAAGCTGATGCCTTGTAACCCTGACGATCCTCCCTTCCACACATCTGTAAGGAGTGTATGCTCCTCCGGGCACTCTGGTTTCAACCATAATAATAAAGACATAACTAGAAAAGTGAACTATTCCTTTAATGCATTGATTGAAAACCAGGAGGTTAAGGAGCTATGCCTTACCTCCTGTTTTTTAATTAATTCTGTGGAGCCATGAACCAAGATAGACTAAGCTTACCTTTGCGCGATCCTCCACTGTCATACTGAAATTCCTGACCGCTTTCTGGTTCAATCCAACTATCGCGCTATAGTTGAACAGAACCAGGTCGGTACCTGTCAGTGTGGCCGCGGTAGATCGTGCAAAAGGCAAGTTTCTTCCATCTTCGTTCCTGGCTCCACAAAAATTGATTGAAGAAAGGGAGGTAAGGCATAGCTCCTTAACCTTCTGGCCTTCAATCAATGCATTAGTGGAATAGTTCACTTTTTTGCTGTGAGTATATCTATAAGAAATTTTAAAAAATGAGCTATTTAAACATTATTATGTAAGCAGGAAAGTAACAGCTTTGTGCTGTCATTTTGAGATTAAAAATATGTGAAAAGTTTGATTTTTATTTATGTTCTTAAGCCTACTATAAGTGAGACCACCCAATAGGTAATGCATCAAGTAGCACCTTAAAGGGTATGTCCACTCAAAAATTAACTTGCTTTCTATCTGTTTTACTGAAGAACAGGAGGTAATGCACTATTTCTTACCTCCCATTCTTCAGTAAATCCTGCAGGAGAGCAGGAGAACTTACCGGGATCGTTCCAGCGCTGACAGAGCCGCGGCCGAAATCCCCGATGCATCTCCAGGCCTTCGCACAGTGCGCGCATGCGCACACTGTGCTAAGGAGAGTGGAAGCGCCGGAGGTATCGGGGATTTCGGCCGCGGCTCTGTCAGCGCTGGAACGATCCCGGTAAGTTCTCCTGCTCTCCTGCAAGATTTACTGAAGAACGGGAGGTAAGAAATAGTGCATTTACCTCCTGTTCTTCAGTAAAACAGATAGAAAGCAAGTTAATTTTTGAGTGGACATAACCTTTAAAGCGATAGTGGTTCTTGGTATATCACCCTTCAAACAGTACATGGTGGCTTATTAGATGTCCTTTATACTGGTCATACACAAATACAGGTTATACGGCTCTGAGTCTTCACGACATTAAATCCACATGGACGTTCAAGTTGAACCATCGTAATGTTGAGCCAGTGAATGGGCAGCATTATAGGCACAGTATTTCCAGTGGCCATTTTATAATGAATTGCAATCTGCAAATCATTTACATCAGTGATGTCGATAGAGATGTTCGAAAACGGTGATGTTTGTTCTGTTTTCGAATTTTTTAAATTTTCGAAATTCGAAAACGGACCCATAGAAGTCTATGAGAGAAATTTTTTTTAAAGTTTCTGCCCATTTTGAGGGACAAATATTAATAGTAGGTTAATGTAAATGACACAGAGACCTGGGGAATGGTCTGGGGAACCCGTAAATAGAACCAAAACTTATTTTAAAACTATCTTTCCTCACGATCTGGCTGTTTTCAAGCTTCTGCATTCTATTTTCGAGAGTTATTGAAATCGATCGCTACTTTCCAGGGTTACCAAAATCATTTCTTGCTTTCGTTGGTTAGCTAAATCGATCATTACTTTCGAGAGTTACTGAAATTCATCATTACTATCGTTTGGCGGTTTAGATTTTGATAATCGTCTATTTTCGATTATTATCGAAATTTCGGAAAATCCGGGTTCCGTGAAATCCGGGAGTTCCGAAAGTTTCGCCTGGACTTCGAAACCCTCAGATTCGATTCGAAACCAGGTTCTATTCCAACCCACATTACATATCTAATGTTTAAACTTGGCACTCCAGAAACAACACCCCAAACATCTGGAGCAGCAAGGTTCAACATCACAGATTTCTATTGTCATTGCTGAGTCTGTACCCCTACAACTGACTTGCCACTTAATTGAATCCTGTCAATGTGATCTCTGTAGGAGGAATCTAGACATTGTTGGTATTGTGGATACACACATACATACACATATTTGGGCGCCTCCCCTATACATACCCTGGTTCCTTTCCATTCATGGAATGTTTGGGTAACTAGGAGCTTTGGGGTCTCTAACGTTCCTAACTGGAATCAGATATGAATGGATGATTATTGTTTAGCCAACCCTGACAATGACCCAAATCGATTGGCCAGTTCGTGTTTCCCGCTGTTGTAGCCGCCCCATTAAATTATAGAACCTATAGGTAGGCGGGGCTCTATTCGGGGAATCCTAGCGATGTCACCAGCCAGTTCTCATCTTTCCTCCCTTTCAACTGATCTGACCAATCAGCGCACAGGACAGGTGATTCCCGCTGCAGCAGCCGCCCGCTCTCCACCTTTATATAGAAGAATAGTACCCTAGGGAGCATCTCAGTGCACTGGGAGACAAAGGGGATAGCTGGGCTGGGAACCCAAGGGCGAGATGGAGTGGAAGTTAGAGAAGATTTCATCCAGGAGAGTGAAGACAGAGGAGGACATGATGTGGGTAAGTCACCTGTGGATGTCAGTGCTTTACCTGTATACAGGGGGTTATACACACCTTACATTGCCAACCTGTCTTTGTTCCTTAGGAAAGTTTCATGGACACACTTGGGAAGGATATCAAAAGAAGCAGAAAATATAATTTGCAGAAAACGAACAAGGTCAGTGCCCATGTGGATCTATAGAGGATGTTAGACCCCTCCCCACCACCAGGGCATTCTTAAAGGTAAACTAACGTGATGTAGTATTGCATTCACTTAAATAGGATGTTTGTCAAACTGAATATTTAATATAGTATGTGGTAGTTTGTGTCAGAGATAAGTATGTTACATATTGTGACTTTGTGCCTTTGTCAGCAAAATCACACCACAAGTACAACTGCTCTGGTGATGTTATGTGACCTTTGATTGATAGATGAATGGATAGATAAATAGATGATAGATAAATAGATAGATGGATAGATAGGTGATATATAGGTGATAGATAGATGATAGATGATTGATAGATATATGATAGATAGATCATAGATAGATAGATGATAGATATATAGACAGATAGATGATAGATAAATAGATGGATGGATGGATAGATAGGTGATATATAGGTGATAGATAGATAAATAGATAGATAGATGATTGATATATGTATATATATATATATATATATATATATATATATATATAATAGATAGATAGATAGATAGATAGATAGATAGATAGATAGATAGATAGATAATTGTAAAGATTTCAGTGCTATGGCTCTACATTGGCTGATTACTCCCATGCAAATAAAATACCTCAAATTTAGCTCCCAATTAAAACAATGTATAACTTCATTTTTTGAGTAATTACTATCCAAGTAGATACCTTCTTCTCTGCCAGTGGTTCTAGGCATGCTCAGTGTGGTTTACTTGGGGAGAGCAGAAGTCTCTGTGCTGTATCCCCATGGAGGGAGGAAATCAATGCATGGATTAAGAATTGTAATACTTCACACATTTTTTGTTAAAAAAAAAATGCAAGGGATACATTGATTTATTAGCAGATTCTGTGCTACAAGTCAGAAAATTGATTTATTTAGCTTGTGCTTCTTTTAATTGGATACATGTACCTGTCACAAATCTGCAACGAATATTAAAGTTTGTGCGACGAGGCAGTGCACTGCTAGCTGGCTGTTGTGTAGTTGATATTTACAGCTGCTAACTGCACTCCACGTTGTTACATTCTGCACTTCATTTGGGAATTCATACCATCCTGCTGGATGTTGGGTAAACAACATCTTATATTAAGAGGGGAATTGCACTACAAAGGATTGGAAACGTGCAACGCTTGCACAGGTCTAAATATCTGTTTCATGTAGGCAGTGCATTTTTAGCTGGCTGCTTGTTATAAAATCAGCAGTCGCTAATACCCTGCCACCTGCAGCACAGCACAAGCTTCAGCTACACTGCAAGTGCAAAAAACGTCACGGTCATCTCGAGCTGTGTGATTAGAGGGAAGGCAGTGTAATGTTAGCTGGTTTGGATATAAGAACACCGGTTAACTCACACCTGCCCTCCTTCTTCACATTCACTCACCAGGTTCTGTATTGTTACCTTGGGAGGTATAATTAATTAATACACAGTGTGATAACGGCTATATTCAACGTCTGCACATCTTTCCACACTTGTTAAAGGGCATGTCCACACTTAAACAAAAAACCTTTTTAATTGTCAAAGTTATCTGCCCCAACTCTGACTGATATCTACAGCACATTAGATTATATTACCTGCATTAATAACCACATATTTAAGGTAAGGATAACTATTGATTTCATTCTGGCATCAATCAAGGCTTTAACAACTGACATCACAGCCAATGACTGACTGGCAGCTGTTTCACCTGCCGTCTCCTCTGCACATGCTCAAGCTTGTAAAAAACTCATTGAGCAGAGGGAGGAGGCAGATACCTTTGCCAGAAAGGTAAAAACTTATCATTGAATATCTGGTTACAAATACATGTAATAAACTGGTAGCAGTTGGGGTTGCGGGCAGATAACTGACAAGTAACTAGGTTTTTCTTATAAGGGTGGGCATGCCCTTTGAGCTCATCACTAAATAATAAAGCACACAGTAGGCAAATCACATGTTTGCAGTGTAGTATTCTTCTAGCAGTTAAAGGGAAAGTCCTTCCTACAAATAAATGAAAACTTGTATATAAGTAAGTAAATCTCCCCCCCAAAACCAAAACTGCAATAGTTTGAAAGCTTAGAGATGTGATACCAACTTGAAATGCTGCCAATGTAATTTTTACTCTCTTTCCGCTTCCGTTTTTTTATGGGTAGCAGCTGCCAGTCATGGATTTGACAGTTAACGCCACAGACAATGACTGAATATTATTTGGAAATGTTTCCTGGGGTGAGATTACTGATACGGTTTTCTAGAACCTTCCCACCTCAAAAAAATGTTTTTCTGTTCATATTTTTACTACTTTATTCAGTGCTTCATGTCTGTTGTCTCTGTGATTCTACATTACCGTATATACTCGAGTATAAACTGTCCCGAGTATAAACCGAGGTACCTCGTTTTAGCTAAAAAAGGAGAAAAAAAGATATTGACTCGAGTATAAACCGAGGGGGTTAGTATTTGCCACTTAAGATGTTTGGAAACTACAACTCCCAGCATGCTTTATTGCTAGGAGTTGTAGTTTTCAAACGTCTTAAGTGGCAAATACTTGCAAATAGGGGTAAATCCTCCTTTATTTGTGCATACAGTATGCACAAATAAAGAAGGTTTTACTCTTATTTGTAAATATTGCCCTGGTGTCCGTTGGTATTCTCCTACTTTGTCCGGTGGCCGCTCGCTCCACATCCTCAGTGCGCATCCGGATGATGTCACTACTCGGCGCCGCAAAGTGAGAGGCGCCGGGTAGTGACATCATCCGGATGCACACTGAGGATGCGGATCGCGCGGCTGCCGGACAAGGTAGGAGAAAGGTTGACTCAAGTATAAACCGAGGTAAGATTTTCAGGCTTTTTTTAAAGCCTGAAAACCTCGGTTTATACTCGAGTATATACGGTAATCACAATGTAATCTCACAGGCAGCCCAGGAAGCACAGAATAAACCAAGGGTAGTGTATGTGTGGTGATTAGGCAGTGTATTGTTAGTTTGCTGTTGTAAGGAAACCAGCAGCTAACTACACTACCACATCAGCACATGTCATAACACCTGATCATAATGAAGGATGTAATGTTCTATCTAGGTACTATTTTAAGGCAAACAGACTCCTTTCTGCTGGATGCCTATAAAATAGTTATATTGTTGGTAAATAATGTGCCCAGAAATGTATTTCTTCTGACTTTTTACATTGTTTCTGTTAATTCATATGGAGCAATAACTTCCCTAAGACACCTAACAGAAAACTAAAGCGTGGGAAAAACCCCACAGTCTCCTAGAATTGTTCAGGTTCTAAACTCCATAATAATGGATACAGTCCTGTTTTATTGGTCTTTAGGGCATGGCCACACTGCAGCGCAAACGCAATCGCATATGGAATTGTATGCGTTTTCTTCATTAGGTATAGGAAACCGCACGCGATTGCGATTAAAAATGCGGAACGCAAATTGCAATCGCAACGCACCCGAAAACGCGCATTTTCGGTGCGTTGCTGCGTTTTCAATGATTTGAAAAAGCGCAAGCGCAAAGGCAGAAAAAAATCGCAGCAGTGTGGCCTAGCCCTTACTCTGTACTAATGCAGCTTTATTAACTCAATTCTACAGGGTAGAATTGAGATGTTTATATATAAATATATTGCATCTCCCTCCCAACAGATTTGCTGCCTTAGGTGATGAAGTGGAGGAGGACAGCTCAGAATTAGCATGTATGGAGCGGGCTAGTCCCTTGAGCTTAGGAACAGGAATGCTAGGCAGGTGGTAGTGGTAGGGGACTCCATTATTAGAAAGGTAGATAGGGTAATCTGCCGCCAAGACACTACATGCCGAACTGTGTGTTGCCTGCATGGTGCTAGGGTTCGGCATGAGATGGATCGTGTAGACAGATTATTGTGTGGGGCTGGGTGTGACCGGCGGTCTTGGTTAACATAGGTGCCAAAAGTTAGAGGAGGAGGAGAGGTCCTTAAACATGATTTCCGAGAGCTAGGGGCCAAGTTAAAAGCAAGGAACTCCAGGGTAGTGCTTTCAGAATACTACTGCAGGCACGTGCTATGCTAAGGAGATAGCGGGAGCTTAGGAGCATTAATGCGTGGCTAAGAGGGTGGTGTAAGGAAGAAGAGTTCGGGTTTATAGAGAACCGGACTTTTCTGTCGGCTACAGGCTCTTTAGTAGGGATGGGTTGCACCTCTCTAATAATGATTTTAAACTTGGTTTGGGGAAGGGTAATATCAGTCTCACTAGGAGAGATAGCCCAGGAGGAAAGCAGGGTGTAGATTGGCCAGTGGTGTGTGGAAATGGGGGTGGGGCTAGCATAGAAGGGTAGGGAGGCATGTGTATTAAAGTGTAAAAATAAATTACAGGATCATAATCTGAAATGTATGTTTGCAAATGCGAGAAGCCTGGCTGACAAAATGGGAGAATTGGAGATAATGGTGTTGACTGAAAAGTATGATGTAATAGGTATAGCAGAATCGTGGTGTAACAGTTCTCACAACTGGGCTGTGGAATTAGGCAACTGGAAAGGGGGTAATGTCATTTTTGGTGTCTGCTATAAGTCGCCAAATGCATGCATTGAGGAAGTGAATCTGCTTCATTTGCAGTGGGCAAGGGCTGCAAGTTTGGGGAGTGTACTAATTATGGGGGACTTTAACTACCCTGACATTGATTGGTGTAGTGGAACTGCCAACATAGAAAAGGGCAATCCTGAATGTGCTGCAGCATAATTCAAGTTCCTATTAGAAAAGGAGCTCCGTTGGATCTGGTAATATCTAACATCGTGAAGCGTATTATAGATATAAAGGTAATTGGAGGCTTAGGGAATAGGGACCATGAAATAGTGTCGTTTAGTGTATGTTATCGAAAGGAAAAGTGCGCTGGGCTAACAAAGACTTTTAATTTTTGGAAAGCAAATTTTCCCAGGTTAAAAGTAGTTCTTCAGAATGTCAACTGGGATAAGGTATTATCAGGTAAAGGTACTGAACAGAAGTGGGCTGTGTTTAAGGGGATTTTAAGCTATTTCACATCTAAATTTATATGTAAAAAAAATAAATCCGCGCCCATGTGGCTGAATTCTGGTGTAAAGAGGCAAATGGAAAGGAAGAAAAAGGCAATTAAAACATTTAAGTCAGAGGGTACGGAAAGGGACTGTAGGGATTACAAAAACTGTAACAAGGAGTGTAAGAAAGCAATCAAGCTAGCTAAAATTAATAATGCAGTTAGGATAGCGGAACAAAGCATCACTAAGCCTAAAACATTTTTTACGTATATTAATAGTAAGAAGATGAGGACTGACAATGTGGTGCCGTTAATTAATGGGGATAAGTTAGTTATGGAGGATAGTGTACTTTGGTTAACCAACAGAACAACTAAAATAAGGTTAAAACAGAAACAACTAAATAAGGTTAATATAAATAAATCTCCTGGACCGGATAAAAAACATCCTCAGGTCATTAGGGAGCTAAGTTCAGTTTTATCTCAGCCATTGTTTCTTATGTTTGCAGATTCCCTCATGTCCGGATGTGTGCCTCTGGATTGGAAAAAAGCTGATGTTATTCCAATATTCAAACAGGGTAGTCGTTCACAGCCGGGTAATTACGGGCCTGTGAGTTTAACTGCAGTGGTGGGGAAAGTTTAATAAGGGAACATATTATAAAGAAGGTTTCAAGGACTGACATTATAAGTAGTAAGCAGCATGGATTTAGGAGTAATAGATCTTGTCAAACTAACTTGATTGGCTTTTATGAGGACGTGAGTAGATATTTAGACTCTGGCATAGCAGTAGATGTAGTATTCTTGGATTTTGCAAAGGCTTTTGATACAGTCCCCCATAGGCGACTAATTTATAAGCTAAGGTCTGTTGGTCTCGGGAGTCACATTTGAACATTGATAGAAAATTGGTTAATGAATAGGATGCAGAGAGTAGTTGTTAATGGGGCTTCATCATTATGGACTAAAGTGCTAAGTGGGGTGCCACAGGGTTCTGTGTTGGGGCCGCTTCTATTTAATCTATTTATTAATGATTTGGAAGTGGGTATTGTCAGCAAGGTTTCTGTGTTTGTTGACGACACAAAACTTTGTCGACCATTAAAAACTTCAGAGGATGTGCAATCGTTGCAAGGGGATCTAGATAGATTGTCACATTGGGCTACTAAGAGGCAGATGAGATTCAATGTTGAGAAATGTAAGGTGATGTATTTTGGACTTAAAAATCCTTGTGCTGCTTACACTATAAATGGCTCTGTGTTAAGTGAATCCCTGTTGGAAAAGGGTTTTTCACTGTGAGAACGGTAAAGCTATGGAACTGTCTTCCAGTGGACGTTGTTATGGCAGGTTCATTGGTCAGTTTAAAAAAAAGCTGGATGAGTTTCTGCAAACAAGGAATGTTGCAAGTTACTGGTATTAATACATAAAGTAGAGTTGATCCAGGGATGTTTCTGATAGCCACTTGGAGTCAGGAAGGATTTGTTTTCCCTTCTTAAATTGGGGGGTGGGGGTTTTGGGGTGCCTTCCTCTGGATCAACAGTTAGGCAGGAGATGTGGGTATTGCTGAGTAGGTTGGACTGGATGGACATATGTCTTTATTCAACCTCAAATACTATACTACTATATCTCCTGCTACATGTTTTATTATCATCTATCCCAGAACCAATCCGGCCTTGCAGGTACATGGCTTCTTTCATCAGTGTCTTCTACACTATTTGCTTTAGTTTCCTAGATCCCTTGGATATTGTTCCATGTATGTCCATCTTTATGCTATATTAATATTTAATATATATTAGTATTTGTATAGTGTGTGTGTATGTATATATACAGTATATATATCTGACGAAGCTCTGAGGAGCGAAACGCGTCATAGTGACGTAAAACCGGAAGAAGGAGTTGTTGGCAGTGAGATTTAGATTTGAGCAAACTAACTCACCACCACGCGGTGTGAATATCCGACCAAGTCACGGACTACGTAACTATCTCAGGATCCGCATACAAGAAATCCCAAGTGCAGAGAAGCCACGGACAGCACCAGCATACAGCAGTCCGGGGGATAGGTGGATCATTGGAGGTGTCGGAAATTTCGTTTGGCATCAGAGTGGTGATGTATACAGCTCACACTTATACGTACTGCACCTACTCCTGATTTTGTGTGCACACAATATATTATATAGAACTTATATATGGACTCTAGAAGACTTCTGGGATTTGTAGTTATATACATACCCTTTGGATCCCTTACACATTTTATATCCCTGAATTGTGGACTACACTATATTGCTTTAGAAGATATACGGACCTGGTCCAGACTACTTACACTATTTATACGTGTTTCCCTAAGGATTTTTTACTTCAGAGATTTTCTATTTCAGATATTTTACTCCGGATTTTTTCTATTTATATATATTTTTTAGGTTTTTAGGTACACCGGTACTTGTGTATGACAGCTGGCCAGCTGTTTATTATATGTCTTTTTCTTTTTGTAATAAAGTGTATATTTGGTTTTATTTGATTTTGTCTTGCTGTGTACATAGGGTGCATCTTTTGTATCTATATATACAGTATATATATCTTGTTTTCCTGTCAACTCTGCTTTCCGAATCTAAAGTGCAATTTCAACCCCTAAACTAAAACTATCACCCCAGACCACAAGGCTTACCTTGATCTCGAACTTCTGGTACAGAGATATTCCTTCCAATCCACTTCCTTACCCCTGAAACTTTGTGTTTGATGTGTGGTTGCTAAATAAGCTTATTTGACTATATTCTGGAGTGCAACCCTCAATATATGCTGTTCGATGTTTATATTCTCCTGAGGGTGGAATAGCTTAGGAGTCTGCACCCTTGGCTGGATAGAGTGCATTGAATTATATACTTCTCTGGTTCGGAGAACAGCTGACATCATAGCCAATGACTAAAGCTGCGTGCTAATTTTAGTTTTTTTTTAGAACTTGCCCTTTAAAAATGTGTGAAAATGCTTTTCAGTCTCCCATGTATACTTTCAGTTTCAGATGATAATCTTCTTGCCATATCACAAAAATTCTGAATTAAAGTTTATTTACATTAGGCTTTGTATAGGTTCTGCATGTTAACCTAATATGCCAAGTTTTAGTGGAGGAAAATGAAGACCTACAGGAAAGAAGTAGTGTGGATAATGGAGCTTACTGTGAAGGACGACTGATTTTAAACTTATTTGGACTGCCATCACATTTTTCTATGCTAGAGTGCACCTGAAATAATACTGTCTTTATGATGTTGCAAAAATAATTACCTGCACACTTACATTAAAGGGTCACAATACTTGTGCAGTAACTGACTGCTCTCTGGCTCCTCCAGTCACTGACTCGGGAAGGATTACACAGATGTGATCAACTTTTCAGGGGCCTTCTACAGCTTTTTGTATATGAAACATGTGCTGAGGCTGAGCAAACAATCCAACATACTATTGCTTCAAAGCCTAGATCACAGAGGCAGTTTAGCTTCACCCGTTAGAATCATGGATTTTTTCTGAACTGTTGGGAGTGTCATCCTATTGACTATGTGCGGCACTCTGTGAGGGACTTTGAAGCTACGGTATGATGAATTTAGTGCAAATCCTGGGGTAAGGACCTTAAGGGCGATGTAATAAAAGTTCTTATTGTTTAAAATGTTGCTAATTTTGCCCTAACCAATCAGATATTAGCTTTCAAACGGAAGCTAACATCTGATTGGTTAGGGCAAAATTAGCACCATTTTGAATGCTAAGAACTTTTATTACTTTTATTAGGTATTCACCATGAGAAATGTTAGGGGGGGTGTTTAATTGCGTACAACCATTTCCTTTAAATATGCCTCATATGTTATGTGTTAATAAGCATTAATTTATTACATTTGGAGTATTTTCCACATTGGATGGAGGCATAGAGAGGGGTAACTTAACCAACACTCAGTGGTGGATCTCAACAATTCTTCTTAATTGGGATCTACATTCATAAGGTGCATAAAAACAAGTACCGGTAAACCTCAGAAAATGTTGCAGTTAGCATGAGTGTAGATAGGATAAGCCTAGCTATCAATAAACTAAAAAAAACTGAACCTAAACTGCCATATGTCAGAAGCAAAGGAAATAGTAAAGCAGATCTACAAAGAGAAACCCAACTCAGCAGAAGATATCACAGTAACAAAAGCTAAACTTGGACCATAATTATAGTTTTTGGTGTTCCAATATAGGGTTGCACATGATTACTTGAGCCATCTGTCACCTAAAAGCTCAACCATTCTTTAACAGGTAAAACCCGTATTGTGTTAAAATTCAGGCACCTTTTGAGATACAAGAAACTTCACCGTAGAAAAAAAGGAAGACAGAGGTCCTATACAAATAGTCAGGTTTGGGAATCCTCCCCTGAGGGCAGGTAACTACATTGAGCTATGTTTAGCATAGAAAGGAAACCAAGCTCTCTATATTCTCAAATAAGAGATAACATGTTGACAAATAATTTTGTGGAGTGGAAAAAATATGAATGGGCATTTAACATGAGAAATAAAGGCAACATTTAATTAACATAAGCAATTAATCATTACTACTTCCAAATGTGTTTAATTGTGAAATATTACAGAAATGCTTCTCCCTCATGTTAAGCAAAAAATGAATTCCTCATTGCTTCTACTGCAACTAATTGAAACTTTCTGCTAATAGTACATCAGTGCAGGGTACCCAAACCAGTAGTATGTAGACCTGTGTTCAGGGGTCTAGATTTACAACTGCAGGTGAACATATGCTGGAGCCCCCTCAACCAAACAGGGACAGTTGGAGGTGTAACTGCACATGACATGTACACAGGTGACTCAGGCCAAGGCCACACTACATGTGATTCTTGTGCATTTTGCATTTGCGTGTGTGTTTTGCACATGCTATTTTGCCATTTTCCGTTATGAAAATGCATGTGTTAACGCACTAAAAATTGTGAACGCATCTGTTGCCAAAAATGAAACGTATGTGCATTTGCATGCACATTGGAAATCACGGGAATATTTGCGTTCCCGCGATTTCCATTTTAGCGAAAATTGCGGGCACAATCGCGAACGAAAACGCATGAAAAATGCACTAGTGTGGCCTAGACCTTACTTGCTTGTCTGGGGCCTGAGAGGGAAAATACATTTGCATATTACATATAGAGAGATTGAGTTTTAGTTATAAAAAGTAAGGAGTCACTTTATTGACTGACTACATCGCCCCAACAATAGTAATAGTAAATAGAAAGGAAAAGTTTTAGTATAAACTTTAAATTTGATTTGAAAGACCCATATAAGGAAAATGTACGTGTCAGTGCTGTAAATTTTAAAAAGTAATAATGGTGAAATGGCAATCAAAAAGAGGGTTTACATTTCCTAAATTATTCAGATTAATACATGTGTTTTAGTATTGTGCATGTGCCAAAGAGAGTTATTAGAGTTATTAGAGTTGGGAGAGTTATCAGTAGGTGTGTGTACTTGTGTCTGTGTGTGTGGGGGGTAAGTTTTTGAATTTATGACTGTACAAAAAACTTGTAAACTTCATTCGGAGTAAATCCTGTCTTTAATACAGTTTATTGTGGACTGGAATAGTTGGATATGGAATAAAGAGTTTGGTTGGCAATGTTTACACCCTACGCAGTGCTCTATGGTGTGTGCTTCATTGACTTTTATGGGGTTGGGAATCCATGTCACCTCATGGTAGATATGCCCCTGTATATCACCTACTCTTTCCACCCATGGTGGTCTCTCTGTTTTATTTATTTATTTTATTTCTACCTACTTTCTCTTAGACCCCTGATACTGGAAAGAGCTCGTATTCAAGATTCAAAAGAAGCATTGCAAGGAGACGTGCTTGCCATGTTCCCTTTGCTAGTAGCCCTATTTCCACAAGGTGTCGCCAGAGTCATGAACAAAGCATTGAACAGATCCTTTGTACCCAGGCAACAGATTCCTCTTCCTCCCCATCTGATGAACATCGTGAATGGACACCAGCCAGAATGAAACTTCTTCCTTGTAAGTACATCTATATTTATTTCGGTTAGAACAAGGTGATTTATAAATGTTTGAGTTCAGGTATGCTCAGTGCCATTCACCCAGAAAAAGGAATTTACTCCTGTGTATATCCACACTTGTCCAAAATGGAGGCTGGAGTGGAACTTAAAGTGATATAAAGGGACGTTTGTGAAATGTTCTTAAAGTGTATGTATACTGAAAAAAAGACTTTGGGGCATATTTATAAAGGATTGTCTTTTTCGCCAAATAATTAGCGCAGCACATCGCAGCGAAAATAGCGCCATTTGGGGCTTCGTTTCGCCTTATTTATAAAAAAGCGAAAAAAACACACTTCGCGGCTGAAAAAGGCGAACGGGCGCGATAAAGAGCGAAAAGTATCGCAGCAAAAACTTAACGCATCTAAGAAGACTGCATTGTGAAAACCATTCGAAACCAGAAAAGCCCACTAGAAAATGATGTCAAGTTCAAAATGGCCACCTCACATTTACCAAGAAGTCAGCCATGTCTTATTTAGTCAATCTTCTTAGAATTTCTCAATTGGAATACAATTTTCTTTTGCACTGCACATTCGCCTTTCTAATGCGCGCTCGCCTTTCTAATGTGCGTTCGCCTTTCTAATGTGCGTTCGCCTTTCTAATGTGCGTTCGCCTTTCTAATGCGCGTTTTCTTTTCCAAGGCATATTCCATTATAATGTGCGTTCGCCTTTCTAATGCGCGTTCGCCTTTCTAATGCGCGTTCGCTTTTCCAAGGCCTATTACATTCTAATGCGCCATCGCCTTTCTAATGTCGCTTTTCCAAGGCATATTACACTCTAATGCGCGATCACCCTTCTAATGTGCGTTCGCTTTTTCAAGGCATATTACCCATTAGAATGCCTTTTCGCTCAAACAATGACTTTTCACCACCTTCGGGGTCGCGCTAATCTTTCGCTCTTTTTAACGCAAAAACCACCTTTCGCTCTTTTATAAATCTCGTTATGCCTTTTTGCTCCTTTTTCGCTAAAATTACCATTGCGAAGTTAGGCGAAAAGGGTTTAGCGATAGCGCGCGGAAACGGTTTCGCCATTCGTTAACGCTACCTTTATAAATAGCGTTGACTGTCTTTTGGGCGAAAACCCATGCGAAAAGCGAATGCGAAAACATTTCGCTACTTTTCGCTCTTTTATAAATATGCCCCATAGTGTCATCTTAATCTATAAATAAATACATGTAAGTTGCACTTACTCTGTGGTGTGTGTTGCTGCATGCCTTCAATACAATACTTGTTTTGCTCAGGCTCTGACCACTGACCTGACTATTTTCCCACATGCCAACTGTCAAGACTGCATACAGCAATACAGCACACCAACTG
Organism: Hymenochirus boettgeri; assembly: GCA_019447015.1. NCBI lineage: Eukaryota > Metazoa > Chordata > Amphibia > Anura > Pipidae > Hymenochirus > Hymenochirus boettgeri. The sequence goes on from CM033469.1 coordinate 372,221,507, forward strand.
TCAAACCATTCCAACTACAGCAAAACTTCCTACAGAAGTGCTTAAATGAAAGATGTTTTAGATTGGATATCTAATGAAAGAGTTGCAGATCAACAAACAAACGGTACAGTGACAGTTGGAATGAATTATAGTTTCCACTAATGGGCAATTTAAAAAAAAAATTCCAGTGTGCATATCCTTTAAGGGCTGGTTCACACTAACAGCCTTTTTGGTGCATTTTCAGAGCAAAATTGGTTAATAATGGGTTAACTCCTTTCATAAATAAATACTTTTCTTTGATAGTGTAAAGAATTGTGAATTTAACAAGTAAACCTGTGTATGTAGATTTTACAGATCCTGATTGCGAAAAGAAAATAGTGGAAAACTTTGCAGCTGCAAAACGAAGTCTGAAACTATCAAAGAAGTTATTTAGCCAGAACCGGCGGAAATTTCTGCAGGAGCAGGTAAGTCAGTCATTGCCCTTGGGCGCATCATGTTGTGACAGCCTTGACTTATAGTTTAGTTATGTAAATAATACAGCTTTTAAAGGGCATGTCCATCTGTAAATGGGTGATTCTCTCTCTCCCAAGGAGATAACATGGGCTGAGGGTCATTCCCAGTTTGATATTTCAAACTTGTTTGTTTTGTCTTCCGAGCTTATGGGCTCTGGCCAGCCTCTGATCTGAACGAGCTATATTGATTCAGGGAATCAATTATAGAGTGAAGTCCAGATCAGAGGGTCAGGGTCAGGGACCCTAGGATTTTCACAGGATTAGGGATCCAAGGGTCAGGGATCCATATCATTGGGCCAGGGGCCCATGATAAAAGGTTACGTGTTTGTCGGATAAACATTGTTTGGGTGGTCTCCCAGGGGGTGACTAGCCCCTAATCCCAGAGCCTCAGAGGATCTGATAACTCTTGCTTTTTCTTATAAGTTAATCTGTTTGTATGACTCAAGTATCCGGTTGGTAAGTGTACGGATCAGAGTCATTGGAAGTACTGTTGACAAAGTGTAAGACGCACCATTCCTACGGCTAGGCATTGTTGGTTGATGACCAGTAGAGAGTGATAGCATGGTGACACTAAGTCACATACTTGTATGTATCTCTGTATCTATATGTGTGTATTATATTTGGACTGTTGTTATAGAATTACAGGATATGTATAACTCTTCACGTTGGCAATTTCTTCACACAAAACCTACTAATCCATTACAGCCACATAGCCACACTGTCAATGATATGGTGGCTATAGCCAATCCCACTTTCGAGGACACTATGTCTGTCGAAACTGGATTTTCGGATGTCAGCTTGTGGCTAGAATAGATGAGATATAGTGCACTCCAGCACAATCGTACAAATTGCTTTGTGTGTGGAGGGGCAAAGCCACAGTTGGGTACCGTACCATTGACAATACCTGCAGATGAGAGAGAATGATTTAGGACTTGCCAGACTCTGTGTCACTTTCTTATCCTGAATCACTCTCCTGGGGCTCCGACCGGATCATCTGAGGCTCGCTGGTTTACTTGGTAATTGTGGGTACTTAGATACATCTGATACAACTGACCGGATCCCTTACACCATCCTTCTAAAAAAAATTTTAGGGAGGGGGGGAGGGAGGGGGGGTGGGTGGCTGGAGGGGGGGAGGGCTGCACTGCGCATGGCAAAATTCTCCCGGAGGAGAGACAGGAGGCAGAGTCCTATATGGACTCTGCTAGGCTCCTGGTGGCAGTTTTCTGGACTTTGGGGGGACATTACAGTTATGCACTACAGAGTGGGGCCAGTAGTGGGGGAAATTATAGTTTTGGGGTGGGCCATGCCCTTTAACAGCTTTATACATAGTGGTACAGTCTACCCTACTTTACCACCTGCATCAGATGGCCCCAGTATTATAAGAAGAATATATTATAATAAAAGTGGTGTTAATCAATAATGAATGTACCTGAGGAAAATGGTTGAAAAACTCCATCTTCAGTAACTAAACAAGGGGCTGTTTAGATGAACTGTATTGTCAATGAGATCATAAAGGGATAATCCTATCAAGGAGATACATGTTGATACCAATGTCTACCACACACCTTACAAATAACCCAATTACTGCACACAGGGTACCCATTACTGGGTGTTACTGTAACATGCACACAGCTCAACTCATTTGGTCTATAGCGGTCTGTAGCCATTATCTTTGCCTTTGTCATCATTTCTTACAGAGTTTTATTGAAACTTTGGGAGACCATAGCAGTGAACCATGTAATAGACATGACAGCAATATACAGATTTGTGAGAAGGATGCCTGCACATGGAAAGGTATTTACATGTTATATGCTAAATATTTCTTATAATAAGGGTCTTTATAGGACTAACTTTGGTAGAAAAAAAACGGGCAGTTATATCCTTATAATAGTCTATCTGATATTGTAAGCTCAACCAAACCAATAAATAAAATACTACATACATAATAATAAAATAATAACAAAAACGTAAGGATGAATCCTACAGAACACTGGAGGCACAAAAATATAATCAAAGAAAGGGAAACTAACTAAAAAAGTGCATACCCCTTATATTGGCCATATGCTGGCTAGACATTGTATTGGTCCAATTGTAATGTTCTGCAGAGGAGGGAATTTAAACTGCGACTGACAAAATGGCCACAAAATGATTGTCCCAGGCAGTTGAATGGCCTGTAAAATACTGTATGTAGCTTTGGAGTTTTATGACAAACAATATGAAGTTTAACTTGTTACAGTGGAGAAAAAAGGAAATGAGGGCGAGTAAACTGATTGCACTGCTCAAAGCATTTTGTATAAAAAATATTATCGTTTTGTACCCATTGCACTGCAAGGGCTTTCTATGTGCTCTTTAATTCCAGTTTAGTGCATTACATGAGTAAGTAACAAGAAAAGCCACAAGATGGTGATAAAAGCATTCATGCTGTATTTAAAAAAAACTAAAATAGCTCTAACCTTCCTGAACAAGAGCAGCATGAAACACAGACTTAAAGGATAAGTTCACCCCTTAAATAAAACATTGTATATACGGTAAGTAAATCAACCCCCAAACCTGTCATATTTATAAAGGGGTGGTATTGGTGTTTAGTGATATTGTGCCTTTAATGATCACCATCGGGATAGTTAACTCATGATTGCTATTGTGAATCTACGCTAGTGATCGTACATCTACGTACACATCTTTATACAATACATATATACATATATAACACGTATATAACATGTGTTTATACAATACATATATAACACGTATATAACACACATTTATACAATACATATATAACACGTATATAACACACATTTATACAATACATATATAACACACTAATATAGCATGTATATAACACATGTTTATACAATACATATATAACACGCTAATATAACACGTATATAACACACATTTATACAATACATATATAACATGCTAATATTACATGTAATGATGTAAATAACATGTTTACTTAACATGTATACGGTATGATACATGTTTTGTGGCTTTGTTAATAGCTCTGTGGCAAACATCAGGGTTATAATGTAATCAGCACATTAACCTAATGGTTTTGTTGCGTAGAGCAACAATTTCACAGCATCCATAATATATCAGATAAAATAATTCTTATTAAAGGACATTAATACCCATACTTACAGCCCCCCAAAAACACTAACCTGGGGGGACCGATAGGATCTCCCTACTCCTTGGACTGTTCAGAGATTTGGCCAAAGAGAGAACCCAGGGGTGAGGCTCTAGTAGTTCAGGTCTGGGTACTATACTGGGTACTATAAGGTAAGGACAGGGTGTTAGTTAGGATATAGTTGTCCTTTAAATATTATTTCAACCATGTAGCCCATTTAAAACACAATAGGCTGAAATTTCAGCTGCGGTAGTCAATCTGCAAATCTTTAAAGGATAAGTATACTATAAAATGAAGTGAAATGAATATGGTCAATAGGAAGGCGCCTAATAGCCTAGTGCCAATACAAGAACACCACCCCTCAGTGGGTGTGTCCTAAAACATAGCCATCCAATACAAGTACAATGGCATGGGATTTCAAGAAGTGAATAAAATAAGTGTAATAGGGCATACGATAAAAGTAGAGATAAAATACATTATATATAACCAGGCTAATAAAAGCCACAGATAAGTGACCAAAAGAGCAAAATGCAATAAATACCAAGTAAAATGTAAATGTGTAACAGACAATTAAATGTAATAAATATAAAGTGCCCATATGGTGCAATAATAAATATACATAAGTTATAAATATACAACCATAGAAGTAATAATAGAGTGGGTCTTATCTGATATCATTGTTTTGAGAATGGGAAGTCATACTTTACTGCTATGCTGTAATTTTAGTAATATATTAGTGCTGCTTGTAAAAGGAGCTCTCTACCTACATTGTGGTGGAATTCGCCACAGTGTCCAGCAAAATATGGACCTATTGGACAAACACATAAACCATTGGAGACTATATAGTTTATGACAGGATATAATATATGTAAAGGGGTTCTAGTTGAGGTTTTGAATCCCCTCTACACTGTGTGAGTTTCCTGTCACAACAGGAACAGGTTGAATCATTTTATCATTAACAATAAGGGAGATTAGAAGAGGTGAGAAAAGAAGCTGTTTTTGCTCCGTGTTTGTGGTCAGAATGTGCAGGTTTTACATTCTGTGCTACAAGAGTTAGAGGCAATTGTTGTTGAATGAACACAGCTCAATAAAACATGTTCCTTATGTCTCAATGACCCTTTTTTCTCTGCCCATGAGCCTTTACATAAGATAAAGTCCAGAAGGATGGTACAATATGCCAATTGTATTACGCAAAGGATCCAGTTCAAGGTGTTTACCCTATCCTATAAATCACTATCCAACACAGCCCCTCCATATATCTTACCCTATCCTATAAAGCACTATCCAACACAGCCCCTCCATATATCTCACCCTATCCTATAAATCACTATCCAACACAGCCCCTCCATATATCTTACCCTATCCTATAAAGCACTATCCAACACAGCCCCTCCGTATATCTTACCCTATCCTATAAAGCATTATCCAACACAGCCCCTCCATATATCTTACCCTATCCTATAAAGCACTATCCAACACAGCCCCTCCATATATCTCACCCTAATCACTATACAAGCACTCTCCCCACACAGCCCTCCATATATCTCACCCATCCTATAAATCACTATCCAACACAGCCCCTCCATAATTCTTACCCTATCCTATAAAGCACTATCCAAACAGCCCTCTCATATATCTCACCCTATCCTATAAGCACTATCCAACACAGCCCCTCCATATATCTTACCCTATCCTATAAAGCACTATCCAACACAGCCCCTCCATATATCTCACCCTATCCTATAAATCACTATCCAACACCGCCCCTCCATATATCTTACCCTATCCTATAACACTATCCAACACGCCCCTCCATATCTCACCCTATCCTATAACACTATCCCAACCAGCCCCCTCCATATATCTCACCCTATCCTATAAATCACTATCCAACACAGCCCCTCCATATATCTTACCCTATCCTATAAAGCACTATCAACACAGCCCTCCAATATCTCACTCACCCTATCCTATAAACCTATCCAACACAGCCCCTCCATATATCTACCCTATCCTATAAAGCACTATCCAACACAGCCCCTCCATATATCTTACCCTATCCTATAAAGCACTATCCAACACAGCCCCTCCATATATCTCACCCTATCCTATAAGCACTATCCAACACAGCCCCTCCATATATCTCACCCTATCCTATAAGCACTATCCAACACAGCCTCCATATATCTCACCCTATCCTATAAATCACTATCCAACACAGCCCCTCATATATCTCACCCTATCCTATAAATCACTATCCAACACAGCCCCTCCATTATCTCACCCTATCCTATAAAGCACTATCCAACACAGCCCCTCCATATATCTCACCCTATCCTATAAAGCACTATCCAACACAGCCCCTCCATATATCTCACCCTATCCTATAAAGCACTATCCAACACAGCCCCTCCATATATCTCACCCTATCCTATAAATCACTATCCAACACGCCCCTCCATATATCTTACCCTATCCTATAAATCACTATCCAACACAGCCCCTCCATATACTCACCCTATCCATAAATCACTATCCAACACAGCCCCTCCATATATCTCACCCTATCCTATAAAGCACTATCCAACACAGCCCTCCATATATCTCACCCTATCTATAAACACTATCCAACACAGCCCCTCCATATATCTTACCCTATCCTATAAATCACTATCCAACACAGCCCCTCCATATATCTCACCCTATCCTATAAACACTATCCAACACAGCCCCTCCATATATCTCACCCTATCCTATAAAGCACTATCCACACACCCAGCCCCTCCATATATCTCACCCTATCCTATAAAGCACTATCCAACCCAGCCCCTCCATATATCTTACCCTATCCTATAAAGCACTATCCAACACAGCCCCTCCATATATCTTACCCTATCCTATAAAGCACTATCCACACAGCCCCTCCATATATCTCACCCTATCCTATAAGCACTATCCAACACAGCCCCTCCATATATCTCCACCCTATCCTATAAAGCACTATCCAACACAGCCCCTCCATATACCTCACCCTATCCTATAAAGCACTATCCAACACAGCCCCTCCATATATCTTACCCTATCCTATAAAGCACTATCCAACACAGCCCCTCCATATATCTCACCCTATCCTATAAAGCACTATCCAACACAGACCTCCGTATATCTCACCCTATCCTATAAAGCACTATCCAACACAGCCCCCCATAGTCTCACCCTATCCTATAAGCACTATCACAACACAGCCCCTCCATTATCTTCACCCTATCCTATAAATCACTATCCAACACAGCCCCTCCATATATCTTACCCTATCCTATAAAGCACTATCCAACACAGCCCCTCCATATCACCCTATCCTATAAAGCCCTATCCAACACAGCCCCTCCATATATCTCACCCTATCCTATAAGCCACTATCCAACACAGCCCCTCCATATATCTTACCCTATCCTATAAAGCACTATCCAACACAGCCCCCCATATATCTCACCCTATCCTATAAGCACTATCCAACACAGCCCCTCCATATATCTCACCCTATCCTATAAGCACTTCCAACACAGCCCCTCATATATCTCACCCTATCCTATAAACACTATCCAACACAGCCCCTCCATATATTCACCCTATCCTATAAATCACTATCCAACACAGCCCCTCCATATATCTCACCCTATCCTATAAACACTATCCAACACAGCCCCTCCATATATCTCACCCTATCCTATAAAGCACTATCCAACACAGCCCCTCCATATATCTCACCCTATCCTATAAAGCACTATCCACACAGCCCCTCCATATATCTCACCCCCTATCCTATAAATCACTATCCAACACGCCCCTCCATATATCTTCCCTATCCATAAATCACTATCCAACACAGCCCCTCCATATACTCACCCTATCCTATAAAGCACTATCCAACACAGCCCCTCCATATATCTCACCCTATCCTATAAACACTATCCAACACAGCCCCTCCATATATCTCACCCTATCCTATAAACACTATCCAACACAGCCCCTCCATATATCTTACCCTATCCTATAAATCACTATCCAACACAGCCCCTCCATATATCTCACCCTATCCTATAAACACTATCCAACACAGCCCCTCCATATATCTCACCCTATCCTATAAAGCACTATCCAACACAGCCCGCCTCCATATATCTTACCCTATCCTATAAAGCACTATCCAACCCAGCCCCTCCATATATCTTACCCTATCCTATAAAGCACTATCCAACACAGCCCCTCCATATATCTTACCCTATCCTATAAAGCACTATCCAACACAGCCCCTCCATATATTCTCACCCTATCCTATAAGCACTATCCAACACAGCCCCTCCATATATCTCACCCTATCCTATAAAGCACTATCCAACACACGCCCCTCCATATATCTTCTCACCCTATCCTATAAAGCACTATCCAACACAGCCCCTCCATATATCTCACCCTATCCTATAAAGCACAATCCAACACAGCCCCTCCATATATCTCACCCTATCCTATAAAGCACTATCCAACACAGCCCCTCCATATATCTTACCCTATCCTATAAAGCACTATCCAACACAGCCCCTCCATATATCTCAGAGCTGATCCACCGACTCTGTCCCAGATGCAACCTCCACTCCGCAAATGATACCCTCCTCTCATCCACCCTTGTCACCTCTTCCCAATCCTACATTCAGGACTTTGCTCGTGCTGCCCCTCTGCTCTGGAACTTCCTTCCTCCATCTGTCCGTCATTCACCATCCCTTAATACCTTCAAACGTAACCTTAAAACCCACCTCTACAGGCAAGCATATAACCTGGCCTAGACATTACCCCTCTTACTACCCAATATGATCCAACCCGCCTTTCACACTCCACTGCCAATCTATTTGCAGCCTACCGATTCCTGTCACCTTATGTCTCACCCCATATCCTCTAGACCGTAAGCTCTTTCGTCAGGGTCCTCTCTCCTATTGTATCACGGTATTGCTATAAGTAACTCATTGCTGCATGCTTATATTATGTATTACCTGTATACGTAATATGTATAATATGTATTACCTGTATTACCCTGTATGTAATGTATGACTATGTAACTGTAAAATGCCACGGAAGATGTTGGCACTATATAAATAATAATAATTGTATTCCTCGTCTCCTTGCTCCACTATCTCACTCCTTTCATCCTTAACACATCCATACATGCACAGATGTTTTTAGGCAAATCCTTTCACTGGACATATTTGAAGATTTATAGTGGACCCCACATGCTATAACCCACTGGGTTTTGTTCTGAAAGAGGGTTCGCAAAATGCTGCTAAATTATGGTTAAAGGTAGCTATGCACGTGCGATTTCCACATCATGTGTGCCAACAGGTGCCAACAGATCACATCCATACACGGTATGGGGATCAGTTGGCCATGTGACCATACAGAGTATGATCGGTTCGTTAGGAACAGCCTCTACACGCTAACGATATTGTGTAAATCCCATTGTTCCCTGACGGGACGGGAATCATCGTCTGTGTGTATGGCCTCCTTAAGAAAATATAGTCATCCAAATCTACCTCAGAAATGATTATGTGGACATTTCTGAGCAGAAACGAAATTCCCATCTAAGGGCTCGTTCGCACTAGGTCTGCTTTTATCCGTATCAGAACAGAAATGCGCAACGCAGTGTGTTTTTTCTAAAGCATTGGATTGACCCTGTCTGTTAAAAAAAAAACAAAAAACAGCACTCAGTATGTAAAAACATAGAGAACATGGGCCGATACACACGGACCAAAGCAGACTGTCTGTTATGGTTTGTTTTGGTGTAGTGGGAAAGAGGACTAACTGTTCAAATGTCTCATCCATGTATTGACACACGAGATTAATATGTAAAGCTACATCTCCAATCATACACAATAAAACAGTCCTGCCCATTTCTAACTTGTCTAGAAATGTTTTTACTTGGTATGTAAGTTACTGTGGTCTCCCACCAATGTCTTCTAGTACATGTAATACCTGTTTGTACATTTTATTCCATATATTTTTACATTTTTATGAACAGGCTGCCAGCAAAACAGAAAGAACAAAAGTTTTGTTTACAAAGTCAGAAGTAACAACGCCGGGCCACATTGCTTACACCCAGAGGTCCAGCTCCATATCAGTGGCCTCCACAATGATTATTGTAAGTTACATTTACTGCAAGGCACACCATCATTTTACCATTAGCGCAACTTTTTAACGCCAGCAAATAGCATTAAAGTCACAAAGTGACAAGACCCGGTCTTACACAGAGCGATATTACAGTATTGCAAGTTAAATCTCCTTATCTGTCAGCGATATTATTACTGCTTATCAAGCATTTAAGGGCTCGCTCACACTAGACAATTAGTTTATATACAGTTTTGTGAATGCATGCATTTTTTGAAAAATGTAACGCATATATTTATATAATCCAATATCTTTTTAAGGTTGGGGATTAATAATTCCTACCATTTCACCCCCTAATTACTCATAGGTTTATAAATGATGCTATATATAAAATATAGGCCTTATCTTTACTCAATGTCGTTATATAATGAAACAGAGAATTATTTTGTAATTTATTATTGATTTATTCAAAGCAGAGCACAGGCTAAACCATGACAAACCCAAATGGAATAAATGAGAGTTTAAATAATAAATTTATTTCTTTATAGATCTGAATCTACTTGACTGGAATTTAAATAATCTAGTTGCAATTGGGTTAAAGTCATCGACAGTTATTTTCAGTGGAGAGAGCAAATCCGTCACACAAAGAATCCATCTACCTTCCCCAACAACATATGTATCATCAGTATCCTGGATTAACAGTGGAACGTGTCTAGCAGTAGGAACAAGCAATGGGGAAGTTCAGGTAAAAGACACATTTTAGATTAAAGCAATTTAGCAATTAGCCCATTTAATTCAGCTTTATACAGTGGAATCCTGGTTTTCTGCCATAGCTTACTATTGGGGATGGAAGTTGCATACTACACCATAGTTTGTGGATTAATGGGGCACAGTGCTCATTACTATGCAGTAAGGGACTGCCCTCTGGATAGAGGCACACTTATGTTAATGAAGGGGAGGGCAGAACTGGGGAGCTGTTGGTTACTGGTTACTGCAATAGTTTTCCTTCACTTGTCTATTGATAGACACAGTAATATGTGCTGTAGGTTTTATTTATTTCTTTCATAAGCACTACAGAGAGAACATCAACTGTACATTTTTGCTCTAACAATTCTCTTGTTTAACTACCACAGGGTTAGTGTAAATGGCCCCATAATCTGTCTATCCAGTGATTTCTCTGTATATACATAAATGCTTCCAAGGAACTGACTCCCTAATAGTGTCTGTTACGGTCTCACGGTCTCTGAGCATGTGTGACCCACTCAACAACCTTTTATGGTAATAAGCACTTTGGAAAGAAGAAGGACCACAACAGACCTCACTGCTGCTCATACAAATGACCAAAGCAAAGGATACCAAAGTGTATGAAATTAATGGCATTTGTGTAATATAGTGTATGTGTAAAAATACTATTCTACCATCTAAAATACCTTACTTTCATTAAAGCTTTGGGACATTGAAACACAAAAGAGACTAAGAAATATGCTGGGACATATGTCTGTTGTGGGAGCATTAAGCTGGAACCATAATATCCTAAGCAGGTAAGAAGTTGTAATTGAATGAATCCATAATGAATGTGCACATGCAATAGCATAACAGAATTCCTTTATTGCCCTCAGTGGATCCCGCCTTGGTCACATACATCATCATGATGTTCGAATAGCTCAACACCATATTGGAACTTTACACCACAAACAAGGAATCTGTAGCCTGAAATGGTCACCAAGCGGCAAAATACTGGCTAGCGGTTCGAGTGATGGCAACCTCAACATCTGGCCTTGTGATCCAGGAGACGTGAATCATAATACCCCAATACTGAACATACCGCATTCCACAGCTGTAAAGGTAAGCCTTGTGTGCCTGGAGGTGAACATTATACCATAGGTTTGGACCTAGGCACTCCTTGTTGGCAACGTGCCACCAAAGTTAAAGGTGCAGCTCCCGTTCGTCCTCTACCTGTAGGACTCCCAGCTATAGCACAAGCAATTGAAATGGAAGCGCACACTTATCCTCAGATTAAACTGTTTATTTAGTCACAGCCAATAGCAGACACGGCAGCCGGCAATATAGAGCGCCATGGAAGTGAAGGGCTGTAAGTAGAGTTCCGATTGTTTTTTTAATAATCTGCGGTTGGGGGTGGGCAGGGGTGCCCTACACTACAGAATTTTTTTTTAATGTTAATGAAGGACAGCCAGGGAGGAATCCGGAGGGTGGGAGGGAGGAGGGGAAAGGGCTCGCTTGCACATTTCACACTACCTCCCAGAGGGTAGATTAGAGGCAGAAAACTACAGGAAGACAGCTCCTACTCTGGACTTTGAACAAGCACTGCAGGAGATAAGAGATGTAAGGTGAGGATTTTTGTAAACTGCACAGTGGGGCCAGTACTGGGTTAAATTTAGTTTGGGGGGGAGGACGTGCCCTTTAAATTTTTAAATATTTAGTGAGTGCTCGCTAATTTTGCCCCAAACAATCAGATGTTAGCTTTCAATTCTAATGGTAAATAACATCTGATTGGTTGGAGCAAAATTAGCTCTATATTTTACAATAAGAACGTTTATTACATCTCCCTGATATTGTTTATTAAATGCATCTTTTAACCCTGTAGGCCAGTCCAGCACTGCTCTGCTTACATATAGCCCCCTCCCTCCCCCGGCTTTATATTCTCTGCTGATTCTTCTGATTGTTGTAGAAGTGTTCTGGCAGGCAGCCAAAGATCCTAGTAAAAGGTCAGGGAGGGAGAACATGTTATAATTTATGCTTGTGAAGTGACAGGTCTTTCCCTGTAAATGCTGTGATTTCAAATGATGATTTCTCAGAATCGACAGCTCTGATTTAAAATTCGAAGAAGATTTTGGAGTAGTGAGATCTTGCTATATCTAAAGTTATAACTTTACATGCTACTAATCTGCAGCTACCAATCAGATGTTAAGACAGACATAAACATTCAAAGCTTTTTGGTTATCAGGCTATGAACTGGTGCCCGTGGCTCTCCGAAACACTTGGCGTAGGTGGCGGAATGACAGATGGGCACATACGTATCTGGGATACAAACTCTGGGAAGAAAATTCAATCGGCAAACACAAACTCACAGGTAACTCCTGATTATTCTGAAATGCAAGAAAGTTAAGTTTATTCACTTCTGATTGGCTCATATTTGCAGATGTATTTTTATTTCATGCAGTATGGATTATAGCAATGGGAGATGGGATGCCGTATACGTAATATTTTACAATGTGTAGAAGAAAAAATAATGGTTATCAACAGAAGAATTATAAGCAAACGGTATCATAAATTTACCATACAGTGCCTTTACCCTCATTGTAAAATACTAATAACACCAATGTTGTGCTACCGTGCGTTATTGGCCTTAGAATACTGCATCGGTCTTAAATGATTGTGGCGCTATTTTAATGCCAAGGTCATGAATTTGCAATCGCAGCCATAAAATAGCAATGCAGCAGTAAGCTTTGTTCACAGTAATTATATTATTATCGTAGTAGTATCGGTAACATAATGTTTATAAATAGGCTATGTCTTTGTATACCAAACCACCAATTTCCTGTGCACACATTAAGCACTAATTATTATGTCATGACTTGTTGGGGATGAGGAATAATAAAGAAATAAAAACGTTTTCACATTCTTGTTTTCATTCTTCTATTCCTATATACTGACTATCAATAAAGAAAACAAAGTCAAACAGTTTTTTGCACTCTGGGAGAGTTATATCAATATCCTCCCAATACACATCAAACAACATATCCATGACTGTTTTCAACCAACAACATGGTATACAGAACAGACCCTGTGCCATAATCCCCCAATCTCTTTACAATAAATAGATCTATATGTTGACCTGCGCGCTATTCCCCTCCCCCCTTGGGAACTAGACTCTCAAGGAAAGGCGCTATCTGTTAATCTATATGAATCAATCCCCTATTACCCCGTAGCCCAATCCTTGGCTGCAAATGCAAATGTACTATTTATTATTTAAGACAAGGCATAAAGTTAAGTTAATTTAAAGTTAAAAGGTTCCGCTATAGAGCGGTATTGTTATATAAAAGTTACAAAATTCGAGATAGATACCAAGTATATGGTAAATGTTCAAATATACACTCTGAAAAATCAATAGACAATAGCACTGCCAATGTATATGCTAATTTCTTTGCTCTCTTTCCTTTAAACAACCAAACGATCGGATGATCTATAGTGAATCTTTATTTTCTACTGTTTTAAGCACAAGTAATGTATACTGTGAATGTTTATCTCGAACTCAATAAAAACATTATTTAATAATAATATTCCTATATACTGTATGTTTACAATGGCAGATCTGCTCCCTACTATGGCTACCTGAGACAAAAGAACTGATTACTGGTCATGGACCAATCAAAAACCAGATGACTATTTGGCAATATCCATCCTTGTTAAAAATGAATGATTTTTATGGTAAGTTGCTTTCTGCGAAATAATGTTTCCAAATGAAACACATATTTTATTAGACCCAGAACAGGGGACTCCCATGGGATCTCATTTTGTGCAATAAGAGGAGCACAAATTTGCCAATGCAATTAATGTTCGGGCACCAATTAAAAGACAACTATAATGGATTCCCCCAATCTCCTTCCAATGAAAGTTCCCAGGGTGAGGATCTAAACTGCAGGGTCCTCAACCCTTATGTTTACTTCACATCAAAGTTGCGCTTGTAGTCACAGTTCACCCAGGGATTCTGGGGCTCGGCTAATAGGAAGACACTCTTCTTGCAGGGCTTTTCTTCCTATTAGCCAAGCCCTGCATAGTAGAATAGGTGGAGTAACGTTTGCAACATTAAAGAACTTGTTTAGCTTAAATAATGTAAACTCAGGGGTGACAATTTAGCAATTTAGGCCCTCACCCAGGGTACTAATATGGATGGGGCTGTTGATAGGGCATACCCTATATACTTGAGTATAAGCCGACCCGAGCATGAGCCGAGGTACCCATTTTAGCCTCAAAAATCACGAAAACCTGACTGACTCGAGTATAAGCCGATGGTTAAAATTATGACCACTACTGCCTTCTGATTCTGTATTGTTCTGAGGCTTTAGTTGCCCTTTAAATGGACAGCAGAATTCCCATACAGTAGTCCCATGCAGTAATAACCATACTGGATTTGGCTATTACTGTATGGGACTACTGTATGGGAATTCTGCTGTCCATTTAAAGGGCAACTAAAGCCTCAAAACAATACAGAATCAGAAGGCAATCTTATTAACAATAGAGACCATTCTCCTGATTCTGTATTGTTTTTACATGGTCATTTACTATTTGCATTGCCAGGGCACAGAGGAAGAGTCCTGCATCTTGCAATAAGTCCGGACCAAAGGAAGATATTTTCTGCTGCAGGAAACGGGACGGGAGTTATATGGAAATATGACAACTGACAATGCGTTAACTTATTATGGCTCCAAATGATCATTCCATTGCCTGCAAAAGCTGAACTGACATCCCATCAGTTTTTTCTTCCTTCCAAGGCATTTATTGTGTTTTTACAGACAGGGGTGAGCAGCTTCCTTCTCTGCAGAGTGTGGGACAACAATATGGAAATAATAAGCCAAGACAGATAAACACCAGACTGTTCCCTCACTGGTAAAGGGAGAAACACCCTGGGAGGTCATGAACAAATGAATAGGTTACACACACACTTAAATTTGTATTTGTGATGTCACAGAGGGGTTGGTGCTTATCCAGTGATTATCCATTGACGTTACGTTGCACATTTTGCTTGAACTATTTGGTCAGGTGCACATAGTGTGATGTCCCACCTGGTTGGGTCTTTAAAGCAAAAAGGAAGAGGACAACTAGACTAGATTGTAAGCTCTATGGGGCATGGACCTCATTACCTCTTGTGGCAAAGCCCTAGCACTTCTATTTATATAATTTATATATTTATGTACTGAACTATCTATGTATTTATCGCCCTTGTATGACTTTATTGTATTTTATTACTGTACAGCGCTGCGTCCCCAAGTGGTGCTATATAAATAAACTATACATACAGACATACATACAACCAAAGCAGTTCATACTGTGTGTGTTTAATGCGACATGTTTCAAACACCACCATGCTCTTTATCAAGCTCGATAATGCTGTGTTCAAAACATGTCGCATTAAACACACACAGTATGAACTGCTTTGGTTGTCCTCTTCCTTTTTGCTTTAAAGTTTATACTATACTGGTAGACGGTCCAGCGGGAGAGAGATCCTACAAACGAAATTGCAACAATCATACAAACTATAAATCACCTATTGGATATTATGGAATAATTAGAATAATTGAATATCCCAACAATCAGGCTACTAATTATGCTATTTATTGGTAGATCTGTCAGCGAGAATACTGGTCCCTAGTTGACCTGTGTGTACCTTAAATTGTTCATTATGTTCAATTGAAGCCCCTTTAAACTATGAAAACTGTATCGCAATAAGAATAACCAAAATCATTGACAAGAACTTCCTTCTGTGAAAATGTCCAAGCTCCATAACCTGAAAATATGACTGCAAACTCCGAGGGGCAGTATGGGGGCTTAATGGTTAACACTGCAGCACCCCTGGGTTCCTAGGCCCAAAGCCGTCCTTAACTACAGTATAGCTGCAGGAAATGTGTATGTTTGCTTGTGCAGGGTCTGATTTTGTACTTAGATTGCAAGCTCGTAGGGGCAGGGCCTGATGTGGTGCTTAGATTGTAAGCTCTTAGGGGCAGGGCCTGATGTGGTGCCTAGATTGTAAGCTCTTAGGGGCAGGGGTGTTCCTAGAGTTTTTGACACCTGAAACAACTTTAAATGCGGCCTGTTGGCAGATGGGGGGGAAGACGACACATGAAGTGGGCATGGCTTCATCGGGGAACATAGGTGTGGCTTATGGAGGTGGGTATAGTGGGCTGACTTACACTGACTGGTGAACTGGAGGGCTGACTAAACACTGAATGGTGGACTGGTGCTGATATTGCAGGAAGGAGGACTTTATTAACTGCCGCCTTTTAAGTGTTCTGCAGGGGCGCGCCCTGAGCAAATTTTTCAGTTTGCTTCATGGTAGGGGCACCCCTAGGGACAGGGCCTGATGGGGTACTTAGATTGTAAACTTTCCAGGAGAGGGCCTGATGGGGTATTTAAATAAATAAGGCTAAGGCCACACTATGACAGATGGCAACACGAGTGAAAAGCGTGCGTTCACCAGCGCATGTGTCATGCATGTTTCCTTTCGTTAGTGCTGCAACCTCAAATACTATACTAATTTGTGCCGTAATGCGCAATCAGAGCATATGCAATCCGCAAAAAGTGGTGATGGAATTCACTCCAAAAACGGATTACATGCAATATGACCACTCACCTTGACATGAAGCCGATCGTTACAGCGTCAGAAATTGCACTGATGTGGCCTAGCCGTAAGTCACTGTATTATATGCTCTAAAATACTAAAATAGAAAATAAAGACAATAAAATACAAAAGACACAGCTCCCAGCTATCTTTTGTCTTTTAAAATCAGTACCTGCAGCTAGTTCCTCATTCCTTTAAAGGGCAAGTTCGGTGCAAATAATACATGTACTTTTCAGGGAAAAAAGCAGTATTTTTCCATCCCAATGACCTTTATCTGCCAATTCAGCATTTAGTCTGTGTATAAATAAACCCCAGGATTAGGAAATAATATTTGTAATAAAGATGGACTTTTAATGATCGTGAGCCTGGAGGTGGCGTCTTTTGTTAGCAGTGCATTGCAGTCCCACTCTGCTTTTATATATATGTACCTGCGCTCTGTTATATTGTTATACTTATTGTGCTGAATTTGTATCTGGATCAGCGAAGCACCCAGACCACTCATCGTATATGGCGAGTTGCTGCCATATATATATATATATATATATATATATATATGTAGCTGGAATGGTAACAGTTGGTACGTGAACTGCATGGTGGGAAATTCCCTCTCCCAATGCTGCCTCATACAGATAACAGAGAGTTAGATAGCCTGACAGGGGGCTGGGGGACTCAGTGACTGATCTTGAGCAAAACAAGTACTGGATTGATGTCATGCAGCAACACAAACACATCAGAGTAAGTGCTGCTTACATGTATTCATTTAAAGTCATTTTTTCAGTGTGCAATTCCTTTAAGGTTGTCCTATTTATTTAAAGTTTACAGTCTTTATAATTATAAAAACGTAATTTATTTATGTTAAATATTAATTATCGAAATGTTCTTTTTGTAATGTTATTGCTGCATAATAAATGTAAAGGTGCAGATACGTTTTGGGTTGTACTTTCTGATCTCCTGTCACTCTTATAATTTGTCTGATGATTGGTAGAAAGATACAGGAGATAAATGGTTTTATACCAATGGTAATGTTAATGAAATATTCATTTGGTTGGATGTTTCTCTTCACTAACACCATACACTTATCATTAATGGTCATAGAGGTAGACACAGGCATTACATTGATACTGCATGTAATTCTACAATTATATACTAAACTATGAATAGTGCATCTGATAATGCACAAAATATGTCCGAACCCTGCTGCAGTGGGAATGGACCTTCATAAATCAGTTGGTGATAAACACATTTTAGAGGCTCTTTAAAGGATATCTCCACTGGTTAAAAAAAATACATTTTGGTATTCAGTTTTATTGAAGAACATGAGGTAAAGGAGCTGTGTCTTACCTCCCGTTCTTCAATAAAACATTCAGGAGCCACGAACTTACCCGTCTCTCGCTCCTCTGCCGCGTCCTCTGCCAGGTCCCTATGTACTCACTTGCACATAGAGTACTAAGTCCATTGGGATCTGTCAGAGGACGTGGCGGAGGAGCGACAGACGGGGTAATTTGATTCGCTTCGCTCCTGGCTCCTGAACGTTTTATTGAAGAATGGGAGGTAAGACACAGCTCCTTTACCTCCTGTTCTTCAATAAATTGCAAAAAGTGGTTTTCCCAGTGGAGATACCATTTAAAGGACATATCCACCCCAGACTGAAAAACCTATACTTACCTTACACACACACCCAAATCCTGAGATCACTAGATTGTAATCTCTTCAGGAAGGGGCTTGTAAGTATGTTTAGCTGCATCTTTGGGGATGGTAAGTAAAACATAACCTGGGATTGGGGGGTTCTATATGTAAAATTTGAATTTATAGGTAGACATACCCTTTAAATATATTTCTGCTGTGCAATCTCCAAGCTAACAACACGGGTGCCCATTTATTGCATTATACCAGAGAATAGTAGATCAGCAACACCCAACCTCCACTTTATGCGAGGGCCATGTGCATTGATTTTAAGTAAAGCCAATAGCCTCTGGAATAGTAAAAAAATCACTTTTATTCAATGCAACCAAGGCATGCGGGGAGTTGGTGTATACATACTGAATTACCGTATGTGATGGGTCTATTGCATGATGTTTGTTATGTTGCTTTCTTTGTTTCTTTATTAATCCATTTGACATAATCTTTAGTTAGACGTGTGTAGACATTCGCCCCATTTTCCATTCCACAAATTAGGGGTCCGAATGATATGACACCACTGAGGAGGCGATTGCAGATTAAGGGGCCCCCGTTATCTCCCTGAAACAAGAAATAACGTTTAACATGGATCCGAAATAAATCCAAGTGAAAAATAAACTTGCTGTAAAATGCGTCGTGTGGTTGATTATGTTGTATCTCAGATTTTTACAATGGGGCCTCAATGATGACACAAACATTTTTGTCATCATTATAACTTACCTACTTCCTCAAAGTAACAAACGTTATTCATACACAGACAGGTGCAATAACCGAAACTAATTGGATCTGTATCTGCTTGTGTATCTCTCTCAAATAACTGTCCATCTCTGTCACTTGCATTATTGGTAAATTTGCCCCTAAATTCTTGGCGGTCTCGGTCCCTATTGTCATTGGTTCAGTGTATGGAACCCTAAATTCCTGGTGGTCACTATAATGGCTTCCATTGTATTTATAGAAGTCTATTGTCATTGGTTCAGTGTAGGAAGCCCTAAATTCCTGGTGGTCATAGCTCTATAAAGGGGAAGCCTTCAAAGAAAAATGCAAAGCTAAGGCTAAACTACATTAACCCCCTTTATTCATTTATAACCTTACCTTTATCTGCACAATCCTCAGAGTTCAGTAAAGAGCTAAATGTAGAAGATGTTTTCATACATCCTCCATGTTCCGTACATTCTCCATGTTCCATACATCCTCATGTTCCATACATCCTCCATGTTCCGTACATTCTCCATGTTCCATACATCCTCCATGTTCCATACATCCCCATGTTCTGTACATTCTCCATGTTCCATACATCCTCCATGTTCCATACATCCTCCATGTTCCATACATCCCCATGTTCTGTTCTCTGAGTATCTGAATGATAATGATATTTTACTTACATTACAGAATCCTTGTTTTCCTTTGTCTCTAGTGCACATCATGTCCTTAGTTATTTTTGCTTTAGTTTTCCATTGGTCGTTACAGGTCTTCCTGTCCAGTACAGTTAATCTGACTTCCATCAGTTTGTCTGAGGGTTGATTTTTATTGTATACGGTGCTTCCCCATCCAGCTGTCTCACAGACAGTCCCAGGCTTGATGTCTTTGAAAGTTGTAGGCAATGGAAGGACATTAACAGCATAACTGAAATTTGCCTTTGCAGACAACTGTAATGGAAAATGTGTTAAATTGTAGCATAGCATTGATGGAAACATCACATTCCAGCTAAAGTCCTTATTTATGGGAGATCTTTAAGGTGAAATATATAAAGTATATAAACCCTCTAGGGCATTACTTTAACTCCGTGTCATGAAATAATTATAGAGAGATCTATTTAGTCTCCGAGGAAGTGGCAGGATGTTGTGAAATGCGTCGGACTTCCCCTTAGTATACCTGTGCTGTATATATGTACTTACAATGTTTGAATAAAGTATTACGTCTTTTACCTTTACACGAGTCTAAGATTGTATGCATTACTTTAACTCTATGTCATGAAATAATAGGAGAGATATCTAAACACTCCTAATTATGGTGGAATTGCTGCTGATAACTGAGAGATTAATATTACTGAGTTACTGGTCATATTTGTAATGGCGCACTGTATTCAGCAGTGTCGATAGGGGGAGCTCTTGTTTTTGCTCCTCCCATGCCCCATCTCACGCTTTACCTAATCCCTGGGCTCCCGCTCCATCCCATCATGCCCCTCATGTTCGGGTTTCAGGGATTATCTGGCAACCCTGAACATGAGTGACATTTTAAGCCAGACAGCATTTACTGTGATAATGCATTGATAGTAGTAGTACGTTTATAAGTCTAACCTGAAATCCTGCACAACGTCCATGACAGTTGACATCACAGCCAATGACTGAATGTTAATCCCCTGTCTGCCTCTTCTGAGCATGCCCAGGGTCAGTACAGGCTCAGTACAGGTTTCTAAATTGCTCAGTTTCCATGAGGCATAAATAAGCATAGCAGGCATACAGTAATGAATTCATAGGACAAAGTATGATAAATCAACATATTTTAAAGAGGCCATTGTATCTAAAAGATGTTCTTATGAGGGTGGAGTTGTCCTTTAAGGGCACACAGTGGACAGTTACATTATTTATCACGATAACGTGCAGTTAGAAGTATATCCCCTTATAAGTTAGGAACTTTCTGATAGAGAACCAGTCTGGCACATGCACTGTTTGCAAATGTACGGTGCAGTGTCTCTTACCTGTAAAAGTTGAAGGTTGTTGATATTTGTCTCTGGATTAAATTTCTGGTGAGGAACAAATCGTAAAACCGTAAACTTCTGTCTTAGTCTATTCATCCTTTTCATGGAATGGACACCAAGCCCAACTATAGTGGATCTGTTTCTGTAAAACATATAAGATGTAAAATAGTGGACATGATTGCGATCGTAGGATTTGCGGATTGTGCAATTTTTTTCCCGCCAACCAATCTGATCATATGATCTGATCATATGATCCGCAATCGTATCGTCTATGGCCACCTATAGACAGGCCTGGTTAAAGTCTGTGTAGACCCCTAAGCAAACCATGATGTTAAGGGCCCCCAAACCCATGACAATTTAAAGGCTATGAGGTCCTTAGGAGTTGGGGCTATGGGCAATTGCCCTGTTTGCCTCAATGGTATAATGGAATCTACAGACATGACCACATGTTTTGGCGGTGACTCAAATATGTTTTGCATAATTTGTGGCTTCAGTTTTTGTAGTGGCAATACACTACATACGGTTTAAATACGGTTTGTTATTGGTTAGTGTGACTTTAACTCCATATTAGCACTGGATGCAGGGGTTTCACAAGAGACACCCATGCATCCGGCACACGCCATTCAACATCCTGCATTAATAACCTGCTGTGAGCAAATCTCTAATGGGGATTTACCCACATTCGCAAACACGATATTGAATCTCGTTCGGTACATTTACCCATAGCAATAGATTATCTTATCCTTGGGTTCTCTAAGAGGCTGCTCACAGGTTCCTTGTGAACTGTTCAAATCCACAATTGTGATGAATATAAATTTGTTTTAGCAATATAAATATATGTATTAATAATTATATGTTATTATTTGTATCATTTTGATGAAATGATTGAGAAAAGAAAGTGATAAATACATATTTTATATTATGTATTTATATTATATTATTTTATATATTTTATGGAAACGTTCCCTGAGACATAGAATTGTTTCAAGGGTTCCATAAGAAAACAATGTTGAGAAACGCTGGATTAGATTCATGTTATTCATTGGCATTAACAAGTTCGGCAATGAATTGGTGGTATCTGTGAAATTATGTATTTTATTTAAAGGACAATTATACTCACCTTCTCCTCGCTTCTCTACTTGAGCAGTATAGTACCCAGTATAGGGAGAACGCTCGTGACTGACAATTTCTCTCAGCTGTGGCCGACTCCCCTATACTTTAAGTACAAGGAGACAGCCGTGGCCGAGGGAGATTTTCGTGCTTTTCCAAATGATCCAGAGGCCGACTAATGTTCATCATTCGAATGTCCATCGTCCTTAGGAGTGCTCAGAAATTCACTACACACACTAAAGACAAATGGCCCATATCGTCGTATCGCCCTTTATTGTTTGTTTAAACTTACTGCACCTTCCGGCTCCTCTATTGTATTCTGTCTGTAGTCCGTGGCATGGCCAATGGAAGACGCGCACTGCAAGAAGCATTTTTTTCCCATTAACCCAATCGGGCACTGTCAGTATCAGAAAACCAGAGGAGGAGTGGACGGGTGAGGTGAAGGAACACTTCAAGTTAGCATTACGTATGATCTGTAAAGTACCCAGAGGTGAGGACCTACCAGTTTAGGTCCTCACTCTTTAAGTGTGGATCGGAGGGGAGTAAAATTGGCCTTTAATTCCCTTATCTGTAATCTATACTGTCCTGTATCCTCAGGCTGAGCTATATAAATAATATATTCACACGAAGGGTTTCCACATCATTGAAAAATCAGAGAATGTGTACTAAAAACTCATGGAGCAAGACCGAGTCAGAAATAATGCAGTTTAAATGCAATCAGTTTGTAATCAGTGCAGCCTTGCTAACTACATTTATTAAAGGGCATCTCCACTGTTAAAAACAAAATTTTGGTATTCAGTTTTATTAAAGAACGGGAGGTAAAGGAGCGGTGTCTTACCTGCAGGAGCCGGTTACAAAAGTAAGCTACCGATTACTCACGCCTTAGCCACGTAGTCTGAGGTCCCAACAGACTACAAGTGTGATTCTATGCTCATCACACTTGTGCATGCGCATAGAATACTAAGTCCTTTGGGACTTACCTTCGTTTCTGGCTCCTGCAAGTTTTATTGAAGAACAGGATGTAAGACACATCTCTTTTACCTCCCGTTCTTCAATAAAACTGAATACCCCAATTTTTTTTTTTTTACCAGTGGAGATACCCTTTAAAGGACAACTTCACTCACCTAAACCATACTCCCTAGTTGGAAAGTACCCAGGGTAAGGAGCTAAACTGAACGGTCCTCAGCCCTTGGTGCACTTTTTAACTCTAGAATTACTCACCTAAAGTTTCATTTGTTGCTCCAATCCAGAAGTCAATCTGCAACTCCAATGAGGAGATGCACTCTGTAAGAAGCATATCTTCTCATTGGCCAGATCGCGAATGAGGAAGTGGGATTGAAGCACCAAAGGAAATTTTAGGTAAGTAAATCTAGAGTTAGAAAGTGAACCTAGGGTTGAGGGTTCTCTTCTGAGCATGCTCGGGCTCAGTATAAGTCACTTCCACTTCCTCATGGAAACATGTTACAAGTTTCCATGAGGCATCCAGGACAAAATAGGAATATATCAACATATTTTAAAGAGGCCATGAGGGTGGAGTTGTCCTTTAAAGACAAGTACATTGGATTGACATAAAGCTTACTTACATTTTACAGGTGGCTGATGTTAACACCCAGTTCTCTTTAATCAATGTTCCCCCACAAATGTTTGGGCCTGTTTGCACTAGAGCCATGTATTGCCTTTTATGTGGAGTAGCTTCTTTACCTCCTATGATCTCCAGAAATGCACCTGCGTAGTATAAAGACAGAGTAAGGTGCTCTTCATTCTCTAATTGGAAACATATAACTGAACACTGTGAGCTATGGATCACTTAATCAAACAATTCAGTCTTTTTGCTTGATATTCATTTCTAAAAGGAAAGTGACTTATGCAATGCTACAGAGAGGTCTGGGGGAACTAGTAGCTTTGGGAACCAGTTCAGTTTTTGATTAGGACACTTACCTTTGTGTACCAGCAGAACAAACACAGACAACACTGGAACATAGATAAACATTGTGCTTCTTCTCATCAGCTCTTCACACCTTCTGATGCTTTGTGCATTTTCTTTTATCTTCTAAACTAAATGGGCTGGTGTGTTGTCTCTGTAGTAGGAGGTGTTTAACGTGAACCTAAAGGTGATAACATTTCATATAGAAAACCGTTCAACTGAAACAACATGAAAAAATCTTGTGATAGTTTATTTGTGATACCAGGATAGGGAAAAGATTCATTTAGGTCAGGGCAGGAGGGTATAGGAAAGACTCTTATAGGAGGAGAAAATAAGTTAGTTACTGAGCATGGAAAATTATAGATAGAGCACCCAGGAAAGGACATAAGAAGGCATCTAGGTAAATGGAGTTGAGGTTGATTTTGAAGTTGGAGGTAAATCCATTAAATAAGAACGATAAAGAAATGATAACCTTCTACCTGATTAAAGTACAACTAAAAAGAGAAAGTTTAGTTTTAAATTTGGCTTGAAAGGCTGCATAAAGATGTATTGATGTCAGTGTCAGCACTGATCAGGTTGATGCACAGCTGAATGCAATCAAGTGACAGGTAATCAGCACTGATTAGGTTTGCTTACAGGTGAATGCAATCAAGAGACAGGTAATCAGCGCTGATTAGGTATGCTCACAAGTGAATGCAATCAAGAGACAGGTAATCAGCGCTTATTAGGTCTGCTCACAGGTGAATGCAATCAAGAGACAGGTAATCAGTGCTGATTAGGTTGCTCACAGGTGAATGCAATCAAGAGACAGGTAATCAGTGCTGATTAGGTTTGCTCACAGGGTGAATGCAATCAAGAGACAGGTAATCAGTGCTGATTAGGTTTGCTCACAGCCAATTCACAAATACTGCTGCATACATTTTTCTCCAGAAACAGACACGTTTTGAGTAAAAATATAGCAAAAATGGATCACTAACTGTCACAGGACACCCTGTGTAAGGGTTGTGGGAAATAAAGGAAACTAGCTCTTTTACAATTAGTGGAGCTTTATCATAATGCACCAGTATTAAGCAGAACCATATAGCAATCATACGAATATGAGGGTCGCACTCCAAAATAATGATTTAATAGTGAACCACGCACAACATAATCACAAAGTTTCAGGAACCTTGCCCTTGCTCCACCTGAGGGAGGGGCAAGGTCCCCGAAACGTTGTGATTTTTGATGTGTGTGGTTCACTATTAAATCATTATTTTGGAGTGCGACCCTCGTATTCGTGTGATTGCTATATTGCTTGTGGTTTGTGAGATGTCAACACAAATCCAGGTTGAGTGTGCCTTTGGGACAGCATATACTGTTAAGCAGAACTATATCCTACCAAGCAAGCATTGTCCTTGGAATGCAGTCCCTGGGATCACTGGGCTCAACTCGCTGGGCTCCACTGCCTTGGCCTCAAACTGCTGGGCTGCTGCTGGCGTCTTCTAGGTTGCTGAATCCTTCCTGGCTCCTGGATTCCTTGCTCTCAAGCTAAGGGACAGGGTAGTCTGTTATAGCTCTGAGCTGCTGGACACTGACTAAGCATGTGTCCTAGCTCTGTTCTCCCTTGCTCATCTTTCTGTTCTGGCAAGTCCTAGTCTGTTTCCTCCTGCAGACTAGCCTCCTGTAACCCTTGCTCTCAAGGGACTGGATAGTGTTAATCAGCTCTGAGCTACAGGATACTGCGTCGGCATGCAGTGGTGTAAATAGAAATCACTGGGCCCCCAGCAAAACTATGATGGGGACCCTATCAGTGCTTTATCCACAGTTGTTTTCTGGGAGGAGGCTATATGTGTCATAAGAAAAATAAGAAGATGGGGCCCCCTTGGCTCCAGGGCCCCCTGCGGTTGCTCCCCCTAGTTATGCCCCTGTCAGCATGTATCCTAGCTCTTCCTTTGTCTATATGCTCCCCCCTAATGTGGAATAAAGCTGCTCTTTTTATTCCCACATTCCCTTTGAAATGTAAATGGCAAACCTTCAACCAGCAGACAATCATCAGACCTACTGCACTACATCAATTACTTAACTCAATCCAGCCATACAGCCAAGATGACAACATACTAATGATTTTATGACTGGCAATCCCAAGAGTTTTACTCATTGAGCCATCTTGTGGACAAAGCACTAACTGCATATACCCAACAGCGTGCTTGGTACATTTTTACATTATTTACACAAGATATAACACTGGAAGGGGTGGTGCCTAGATGAAACAATGTTGTATTATTTATTAAAGACTCGGCACCACTCTCTCCCTTACATAGCATTCATTATTTAATGACATTACAAACCCCCTGGGTGCTACAACACACTAACGGACCAAAACAGGCAAAAAAATGGACTGTCCATTGTGGTCAGTTTTGTTCCATTTATAGTATCAACATAACCTATTTATGAGAGCAACAGTAATCATCTCCTTCTACTTGAATATGTGCAACTGGTGTGTGATACCCTTGCAGGAATCTGATTGATACCCTCACTAATGTGTAACATATGACGTATGGTGTTAATGTATGTTTTATTTTAAAGTTTGATTTGTTTGAAATTGTTTTCACTAATATATAAAATGCAGGTTTATCCATAAATGATAGGCGTGTACTTATTGTACATGTTATTTCAATCTGTATAATGTTCTGACACTAACAAAACAAATTCTTTTAAATTCTTCTTCCCAGAATGCACTCTGCCTTTCAATGTTCCTAAATGTAATTTCTACGGATTGGCTGCTGGATGGGTCACACATGTCCAGATTTCTACTCATCAACTGATTCTACCTAGCGAATGAGACTATAACAGACATTAGTAAGTCACTATTTTGGAAGCATGTATTTAAGCGGGGAAAAATATCCAAATTGATTGTTGCAATTGGAAATTAATATTTTATTAAAACATATGTATTTGTGCAGGACTTCCCCTTCGAGAAAACAGTGGCCTAAAACTTTTCTATTCCATCACGACTATAGTTGTATCTCATTTAATGCACAAATATAAATTCTACACTATAAATTATCATACCTTATAAACCAGGTGGGTGTATTCTGGGACATTGTGTCAATCCCAGTGAAATCGGGGATGATTAGGGGGTTGTAATGCCCCGGAATCCCCAAGTATACCTTCAGCACAGATACGCCAATTCTACCCCACTTGCCTCGCCAATAGACAAGCCTCCGTTTGCCGGGAGGCTAGTAGCGCCCCTGGACTTAAAGTGCAAAGTATCTGTGCTGAGGCCAGGGATACTCAAGGAAACCAGGAGCGCAACTAACAAAAGGGCACAACTAGCTCAGAGCTGGGAAGCATGGTACAAAATCAGAACCCAAAAGCAGAAACAGGGACGGAGCCAGAAGTCGGTACACAGGAGACAGTCAACCAGTCGGAGTATAAAGGATGAGGCAAGAGAGTAGTCAAGGCAGGCATTTTGTATACGGTGAAAGTTAAAGGCCTTTTATAAAAATGCCCTAAGTATTTACCGTATGTACCGACTAAAAAAATATAACCTTTATTTGTCCCTACATATAATTTAATTCTTACCATCATAAATAGTTAACCCTAACCTTTTAGAGCCGAGAGGTATTTCTTTAAGGTGCGTTTTAACCTTTCCTTGATCAAGCACTCCCACGCTGAGATATTATTACTTTTACCTCAGCCAATCCCTCGCCGGAAGTCCTGCCTTTTGTTTCGAGACGGTTACGAGCACGCAGAAACTGAGCATGCTCGTAACTGGCTCTTCCAGATATGGACTGTCAGCCATAAGCCGTGTTGTCACCTTTGCAGCAATGACAGTACACACCCGGAAGAAGGCAGGAGGCGGGACTTTCGACGAGGGATGGGCTGAGGTGAAAGTAAGTACATCTCAGCGTGGGAGCGTAGAATTATGGTAGGGTTACAACGCACTTAAGCTTTTAGGGGGTAATTAGGCTAAAAACACCGGACATGCATTTTAATGTGCCTTATTATACATCTGGGGCAGATAGCCACAGTCCATC
Source organism: Hymenochirus boettgeri (assembly GCA_019447015.1). Taxonomy (NCBI): domain Eukaryota; kingdom Metazoa; phylum Chordata; class Amphibia; order Anura; family Pipidae; genus Hymenochirus; species Hymenochirus boettgeri. The sequence continues at coordinate 372,250,066 of CM033469.1, forward strand.
ATAATCTCTATATTAACTGTGATTTAAATTATGTTTAGACTGAGCACCAGACATGCTACGTATAAAACTATTTTCACACAGGACATCCTGCAAGCTGCATGTTGGTTTTCATCTACTGTGTGTCTAGCTTGAATTTTCTGTTGTCTGAGCAGTTTGTTTCTTTGTGGTTACTTTATACTGGGCCCCTTCTTAGAACCCTTAGCCACATTTTCTCCTTTATGGTCAACTTCTGAGAATAAATAGCTGATTTGTGGGCTGATGTAAATGGTTATAGTGATGTCAATGTCAATGGTTAAAGGGCATGTCCACCCCTAAAACTATAATCCCCTCAACTACTGGCCCCACCATGTAGTGTAGTTTAATCCTTACCTCACATCCCAGCTCCATAAGGTTCTCCTGTAGTCCCCCCAAAGTCCCAAAAACTGCCCACCAGGAGGCTAGCAGAGTCCATATAGGACTCTGCCTGCTACCTGGCCTCCGGGAGAAGTTTGGCATGCGTACTGCAGCCCTTCTCCCCCTCCCTCTCCCTCCCTCTCCCGATTCCCTCCCCCTAGCATAAAAACATTAATATATAAGATTCCCCCTGGGCTCCCAGCCCCAACCGCTATGTTTTTATCTTTAGAAAGCTCCCCAAGCTTTACTTACCTCTCCTCTTTCCTCCGGCAAAGTGAGCTGCCGGCAGCCGCGTCCGTGATTGGCTGCCGCTCAGCCAATCACAGACGCGGCTGCCGGTCCCGCCCCTCTGCTTGCATTTTCTCGCAAGCAGAGGGCCGGGAGCGCGGCGGAGGAAAGAGGGGAGCTAAGTAGAGTTTGGGGGGCTTTCTAAAGAAAAAAAAACATAGCGGTTGGGGCTGGGAGCCCAGGGGGAATCTTATATAAAAAAATGTTTTTTTTGGGTTGACATACCCTTTAATCTATCTTTCTATAATGTTGTTGGGGGGGATAGAAGAAAGATGTTTAAGTTTAAAAGCAACAGCATGCCAATAACCTAATGTTTTTCTTAAGGAGTGAACTACCTTTTCAGATAGTTAAGGTTTATTTACTTTCAGATAGGTACAGTATTGAGAAATGCATTGCACAGAGCTGTGCTTAGATCAGGTTCACTTCATTATCCTCTCCCTGCAGCTCTGTATTGTGTAATTATTCAAGGGGTAATGTGGAAGAATAAGCAAATAGCATGCAATCTGTAAAAGACTGGCAGATTTAAAGCATTTTTTGGTGATTTGGGCAGATTGAAAGCAATATCTAGGAGACTATGGCAGATTAAAACTGTGGAACTGATTGAGCCTGAACACTTCTGAAATCTACATATTACAAGGCGTTTTATAGGAACACCTATTAAAAACACACACAGGATGGCTGAATTAACAATCACTTTGCAGGAAACTTCCTATGCCCGCAGTATAGGAAAGGTACAGCACTGTGAGTTTACAGTCCAAAAACATGGAAAAATAAAATAAAAGTAATTGAAAGAACAGGAATTTGTCTCTTTAAGCCAAATTAATAATGATAATGCTTGTTTAAATCATGCATTGTTATTTTACATTAACACATATTTATAAATATAGTCCATTACATGATATTAAAGGGGAACTGTGGTCCACAAATGGCTTTAGGTTAATTGATAGGAATTGCTCTCCTGAGAATTTATTTTCATTGTTTATTTTACATAGTTTTGAAGATATTTAAATTTTTCTGTGTGATATGGCAGCAGCATCACCAGGTCCCCTGCACTTCCTGCTTCCTGCTCTGAAACCTGTCAGTCAATTTGCCCTGTGTCTCCTCCCCTTTGAAGCCCCCCTGGTCCCTCCCACTCATGGACCCCATGGTCCCTCCAGTTGCAGGCCCCCCTTGGCCCCTTCCCTTACAGCCCCATGTGTCCCCGCCCACTCACGAGAGTCTTTGCCCTGCCCACACGCGGGTGCCGTAGCCCCACCCACTCACAGGTGCTGTGGCCCCACCCACTCGTGGGTGCCTAAGCCCCACCTGCTCACAGGTGCTGTGGGCCACTCTGACACCCCCGCTGAGGGAGACTGAGGCTGTGCTCGCCAGCGGCACTTTCTGGCCAGTCATTTCTTTATATCTTGGGCTGTGGAGCACGTAGTGAGGTTGATGGTTGATGGCTGATTTTAAATGTAGGAAACTGGCCTTTCATTTAAACTCAACTTGTTTGGAGACCACAGTTCCCCTTTAAAATGTAGCTTTTGTCTTCCTATTGTACTGAATGATCTGAATGACCTTAGGGCTAGGCCACACTAACGCGTTTGCCGCATGCACGTTTGCGCACGCTTTTTGCGCTTGCCGCTAAAATGGAAATCACGGGAACACGAAAATTCCCGCAATTTCCGATGCGCATGCAATTGCACGTCCGTTCGCATTTTGATAACGGAAAATGGCAAAATCGCATGTGCTAACGCAAAACTCATGAGAATCGCGCACACAATCCCATGTGATAATGCTCATGATTATGTGCACGATTTGGGTGTTCCTAGATACCGTATATACTCGAGTATAAGTCGATCCGAGTATAAGCCGAGGTACCTATTTTTACATGAAAAATTTATAAAAACTGATTGACTCTAGTATAAGCCGAGGGTAGAAATTAGTTGCCCTTTAAATGGACAGCAGAATTCCCATACATGAATCCCATACAGTAATAGCCACATCCAGTACCAGTAACCCCCAATTCCTTGTTTTCAAACTACAACTCCCAGCATGCTTTGCTGGGAGTTGAGAGGAGACCAATCAGATTTACAGCATCCAGATGAGCAGTGACAGTGCTGAGTGAGTCCAGCAGCCAGACTACAGGAAGCAGGAAGTGTAAAGGCAGATCAGCTCCTGTAACTTTCTTTGCAGGTTAACACTGCGCCACCTACTGGTTACTATCCGCAATTGCAGAATTTGGATCTAAATTAGGTATTGACCTGAGTATAAGTTGAAGTTAGGTTTTCAGGCTAACTTTAAAGCCTTAAAAATTCGAATTATACTCGAGTATATACGGTATATGCGACCGAGACTACCGAGATGGGTACACTACACCCCAAAGGATTAAACACTAATTTGAGAATAAAATGCTTCCCGTTAGATAGATAAATGTTATATATAAGATGTTTCCATCATCCCCAGTAACTCCCTGTTGATTTGATAGATTTTACAGTATGGGTGTAGGTTTAGAACTATTGATAGTTTTTTTAAGCTGTATTATTTACAAACATTTTAAACACTGTGAGATTTCATATAAAATTGTTATATTCTGATTATATAAAGAAAGGATACTGCACTTTATGTGAACACTATAGTAGACACTTTACTGCACTTTAGCACAATAATATTTTATTATATTGTATTATTATAATAATTATGCACTTTATTATAGGATGAGGGGTTTACACCACATTACAATCAGGTTTTTTAACCATTGTTTCATATGTGTAACCAATATTATGTATCAAGATATTTTATGCACTTTTTAGAGACGATGTTTGTGTTATTTATATTTTAGATACAATCAGGGTTATTCAATAAAAGTTCTTATCGTTTAAAATGGTGCAAATTTTGCCCCAACCAATCAGATGTAAGCTTTCAAATGTTAAATAAGATCTGATTGGTTGAGGCAAAATTAGCACCATTTTAAACGATAAGAACTTTTATTGAATATCCCTGATTGTTTCGATTTCACGCCACTAGATGTCTGTCTATGTATTTCACATCCTTTATTTAAGGAATGCTGTTTGCACTTTATGGTTATGTCTAAAGAAGGTGCCATTTTGTCATCGAAATGTCACGTGTGTGAATAAACACCTCATGTTGTAAGTCTGGTGTGCGCTGATAATCTGTTTTTATGTGTCTGTTGTAATGCGTGTGTTTAGGTATATCTGTTTGTATGTTTGTATGTATGCATGAGTGTCTATTTGCATGGATTATGCATTAATCCAGGGGTGGGGCTATAGGGGGTGGGTACTGTGCTTGAAATGAGGTATCTGTATACCGTATAATCATCTTGGTTGAGTTAAAGTAAACGGGGACCAGTGGTGGACACTGAAATGCAATGATAAAAACACCTTTATTATATGTATCCAATAAAACATAGTAAATATACACACTGTGCAGTGGACTAAAATAACAGACAGGTATAATAAATATATATCGTACTGCTGTGTATTTACTAATGTGTTTTAGTGGATATATATTATAAAGGTGTTTGGTATTATTGTATTTCAGTGTCCAGCACTGGTCCCCATTTATGAGGCCCGGATGTCCTCCGATTATTCATTTGGCATGAAGAGCCAAATTCCTGTTCTTTCTATTTCTTCTTCTTCTTCTGTTTTATCTGTTGTATTCAATTAGATCAACTGGACTTGAAATGTAGTTCTTGAAGACGTTTCGCTAGTCATCTGACTGGCTTTCTCAATTCAGAATGACTTGTACAAGAATCTGTGGCAATTATGTACCTGGAAAATCCCAATTAGCATATCACAGCCAGGTGTTAAGGGTGTGATTGGATAGTGGCTAAGAGGTGTTATAGGAACGCCCAGAGTAAGGTGTTAAAAACGCATTGTACATGGCAGACAGTTTGTGTCGAACCCCCCCACCCTATTTAGGCTTGGTTACTTTATTTTCACATAAATGGCCTCCTTAACACCTCTCTTGAACCAGTCACGTTCCTTTGCCAATATGTTAACATTACAATCTTCAAAGGTATGTCCTTTATCCTTAAGATGCAGGTACACGGCTGAGTCCTGACCCGAGGAATTGGCTTCTGTGCTGGGCCATACGTTGATGCAGTTGCTGTTTGGTCTCCCCCACATACAAATCAGAGCATTCTTCACTGCACTGCACCGCATATATGATGTCGCTTTTCTTGTGTTTTGGTATTGGGTTTTCGGATGTACCAGTTGCTGCCTCAGTGTGTTGTTCGGTTTAAAGCAGACAGGGATACGATTTTTTTGAAAATTCTTCTAATTTCTCGGAGACCCCTGCTACATATGGGATGACCATGTTCTCTCCTGTCTTGCTTTTCCCCTTCACTGTTGGTATTTGTGTTCTTTTCTTTCCTTTACTTCTTTTGACAAAGGCCCAGTCTGGATATCCACAAGTTTTAAGGGCTCCTCTGAGATGTTTAATTTCTTTAGCCTTCACCTCTGTGCTAGTGGGGAGTTTCTCGGCTCTGTGTTGCAGGGTCTTATGACACCCAGCTTGTGATCTAAAGGGTGGTGGGAGTCAAACAAAAACTGATCTGTGTGTGTTGGTTTTCTGTAAACCTCTACTTCCAGTTTACCATTTTCCTTAACTTCTACCAAGCAGTCCAAGAAAGCCAGTTTGTTGTTTTGTACCTCTTCCCTGTGAATTTAATGTTCGGTCTAATGCATTAATGTGTTCTGTGAAAGTTGTACTTCCTTCTGGTGGATTTTAACCCAGGTGTCATCAAAATATCTGAACCAGTGGCTGGGTGCTATGCCCTTAAAGGTATTAAGCGCCTGTGTTTCTACCTCCTCCATGTAAAGGTTGGCCACAATGGTGAAACTGGAGATCCATAGCACATCCATGTTTTTGCTTATAGAACTTATCCCTGTATTTGAAATAGGTGGTATTCAGGCACAAGTCCAACAAGGAACACACCTGTTCTGGGTTGAGATCAGTTCTGCTGGTAAGAGTGCTGTCTTGGCCCAGCCGTTTTCTCACCATGTCAACAGCCTCTTGGTGGGTATACAAGTGAAGAGAGATGTCACATCCTAGGACACCATAGTTTCTTCTGACACAGTACTATATCTTCAATCTTGTTGGTGAAATCCTGAGAGTTCTGGATGTGATGCTTAGAACTTCCCACCAAAGGTCCTAAGATGTTAGCTAGATATTTTGCACCTTGTTGTTACAGAGTTGATGCTGCTGACATAAGGTCTTAGTGGGGCCCCTTCCTTATGTATCTTTGGGAGTCCATATATGCATGGATGTGCCTCACCAGGATAGAGGCAATGATACATTGCTCGGTCAATGGCTTTATCCTTTTGAAGCTGTTGTAGTAAGTCTATGACTCTTTTCTTGTAACGGCTGGTGGGATCCCTTGTTAAAGCCTCATATGTGTTGTTATCGGCCAAGAGCATGGTCACATTATCATGGTAGTCTGAGGTGTTGAGTTCTTCTGTTTTATTCTTCCGCTTTTTTGGACCGTATTTCCTCCCACAGTTTTTGAGCTAGAGATTCGGTACAGAGATTCGGTACAGACGTGCGGGGCATATAGGAGAAGTGTGCTATCTTCTACCTAAGGTATCCTGTGGAAGCCTTACAGCGTTATCGGTGAATTTCAGGATATTTTGTTCCCATAGACTATAATAGTAACAATCCTCAAATGTGGATATTTCAAAACAGATTGTTTCATGGTCATAAATACAAACGGTAATACCCCAAACCCCCCACACAGACACAGGTACACCCATCTACTGACCTACCTTTCCATTCCCATGGTAGCCATACTTAAAGGGTAACTATAGTCAAAAAACTAATTTTGATCAATCATCAATAAATATTAGTTATATGGTCATACATGCAAAAACACATACCCCCAACCTCATATGGGTACACAAACCTACTGACCTACCCTTCCATTCCTGTGGCAGCCATACTTAAAGGGTAAATAAAGTAAAAAAAATTATTTTGATATATCCTCAATAAAAGTTAGTTTTATGGTTGTAAAAATAAAAAAGACATACCCCAACCTCACATAGGTACACACCTACTGACCTACCCTTCCATTCCTGTGGCAGCCATACTTAAAGGGTAACTAAAGTAAAAAAAACTAATTTAGATTTATCTTCAATAAAAGATAGTTTAATGGTTGTAAACACAAAAAAAAACAGACCCACTCAACCAGACCAAGGTATACACACCTACTGATCTACTTATCCATTACTGTGGCAGCCATAATTAAAGGGTAAATAAAGTCAAAAAAACTAATTTTGATCAATAATCAAAAAAGTTTTTTTTTTTTAAACCCACAACGTGATACTGGTAAACACACCTGCTGACCTACCCCTCCATTACTGTTGCAGCCATACTTAAAGGGTAACTAAATTAAAAAAAAACTAATTTTGACCAATCATCAAAAAAGTTTGTTTTTTTAACCCCCAACTTGAGAGAGGTACACATATGGCCAACTCTTCCATTTCTGTGGCAGACATACTTAAAGGCTAACTATAGTCAAAAATAAATTTTGATCAATAATCAAAATAGTTTTTTTTTTTAACTTCCAACCTGACACAGGTACATACACCAACCGAGGTACCCATTCATTCATGTGGCAATCATATTTAACCCTTTCAGTGCCACAGAACGTGAATACACGTTCTCCACTTAAAAGGCTCAAACTGCCACAGAACGTGTATTCACGTTCTGTGGCTTCCCCTTTTAAAAAAAAAAATCCTAAAGTTCTATGGGCAATCGGGGGGCAGTATTCAGGTGCCCCCCTAGCCCCCTCGATCCCCCACCGATTTCATGAAAATCCGATGGGGGGATCGGAAGCTAGCACTCTTTAAAGTTCTTACTGGCAGAAGAGGAGATCAAGGCAGAGCAGGCAGGAAGGGAGACCTGGTGACTCACCCCGGTGACTCACTGAACTTCCTTCTTCACCGGGGCCTTCCCTAAGAGTGGTAGGATGCTGCCCCTGGTGGTCTAGTCCATTCAGATCACGCTGCAGTACCTGGTATAGTACAAGCTGTCATGCTGACAGCCTTACTATACATTTTTGTGAAGTTCCATTCACAAATAGGATTTTTTCTAAGTCTTTGCTACTTAGCGAAGACTTAGAAAAAAAAGGGCACAAGGAGATCAAAATTTGGTGATCACTTTGATCCAAATATTGATCTTTTGCCAATGAATGAAAAATCACTTCCTGGAAAATGATTTCCGGGAAGTGATTTTTCCGATCAGATTTCGAATTGGAAAACGGACATTTATGCCGTATTCCCAAGTTCGTTATCATTCCCTAAGATGATTTGATGATCATCTTTGGGAATGATCCAAAAAAAAGGGGGAAGTTTTACCCTAAAACTATAAATTAGCAAAAAACTTTGTCTTCTCTAAGCTTCCCAATGTCCCCGGTTATATCGGTAAAGTAAACGCAGATACTTATTTGTATGATTTCAAGGGAAACTAAGCCTATTTTATAAGGAAATTTTGCAGAGGTACCAAAAAAAGACCAGACTGAATTTTTAGGATCAGTAAAGTCTGCAAAAACGTGTGTGACTCTCCGTACTAACTGTTTTTCACTAAAATACCACTAAAAGGGAGAGAGTGTGCGTGTGGGGGTGGGTTGTGGTGTTTTTTAAATTTTTTTTAATTTCTTAAATTTTTTCTTGTAACTGCACTTCTACATGCGCCCCATTTGAGCTAGTTGGTGGCCTCGTCTCTATTTGCACCCACGCAAATGGCACACCGTTTGATTCAGGAGATGTGGGAGATTGCTATTTAGTGGGTTTTTTTGCTTGTCAAGTGGGTTTTAGGTATATTTTCAACTTTAAATCTTAGTTTATTTTATACAAATCTTCTAAAAGCACGGAAGTGTCTAGGATGACAGCGTCTGAATTCTTCAGTATGTATGAAAGCATGGTACCGTAACGCAGCTGATGACGGTGTGTAGATTACCAAAAAATATATAGTTTTGTTGGGGGAATCTCAAGTTCTGGGCGGTTTCCTTCAAATGTAGGGTCAGGCTGTTCAAATTACAGAGCACTTTGATTTTTTCTTGTAATTGCATTTGTGCATGCTTCCCATTTGAGTTAGTTGGTGGCCATGTCTCTGTGTGCAACCACGCATATGGCATACCGTTTGATTCAGGACATTTAGGAATTTGATATTTAACTTTTTTTTCATTACTTGGGGTTTTGGCAGGGTTTTGGGTGTGTAGTTTCTAAAAATATCTCACTTGTGGGGATATTTTAGTTAATTTGGTAGATATTCTATGTTAACTGTCAGTAGTGGTTATACATTTCAATTTGGTGTAATATTCTTGAAGGTGCAGTTTTAGTTTGGGGGGGTCTCCTGTATAGGAAAAGTTGGGTACCTACATATATCTGGTATCGTTGTACTCGGGAGTATCAGAGCTTTTAGAAACAGTAAGATTTTTGTGTGTAACCTTAAGATAACTATAAAAAAATGGGAAAAATCCATGAAAATTTGCAAATTTTTCATTTTTTTTACATATTTTACCCATAATTCCAGTAAAATTTCCAGAAAAGTTACAAAATTCTGTTACCATGTTAAAGTACACTTTGTGCTGAAAAAAACAATGTATAATATTCCTGATTTACTGCAAGGTTTCCTACTGTAAAATTAGTCTAAAGCGATTAAGGGCAAAATCCTGAAAATTCTTCTGGCAGTTAATGCAAGAAAAAAAAAATGAAATTCTTCTGGCACTGAAAGGGTTAAAAGGTAACTATAGTAAAAAAAAAAATTGTCATTGGCATTATTGAATTTTAAAATCTGCAGCACAAACACACACATTCCCTTCCAAACGCGGCCTTTCAAGCCAAATTCAAAGTTTATACTTAAATTTTCCCTTTTTAGTTGGTTTTGTTGCCTTTTATGCAGTTTGAGTGCCTTGATGGCTTTGTGCCCCTTGTTTAACCAGGGGCAATTAATTCTTTTTTTCCATCTTTCTTTCTCTCTTTTTTTCTTCCTTCCTCTTATTTATTCTATCCCAGTATATCTCTTGTTAATGTTTCTGTCATGTTCCTGGAAGAGAACATGTTGCTAATATGGTTTGTGTTGCTGTTTTGGTTTATATGTTATTATCATAGCTACTTACCATGTACAGTCACACCACCACACAGGAAACCAAGGACCCTTTACATTTAGTTTCTATTTTGGTTGAAACGAATGCAGTGTTACAAAGCTGTTATATTTCTGACTATTATTACTGGACTTCAATGCCACGAAAGGTTTATGTATAGAATTGTCTATGGAAACAACTGCAAATCCGAGATCCAGGAATGATTTGTAATTTCCTGTATGATCTGTAGTGTACTGTGTCCAATTTAGTGCAATGCAAATAAATTTGATACATGAAACATGATAAGTTAAAAATAATTCTGACACATGAAACATGAAGATAATGTTTGCAAAGCTTTATAACTGAATCAGGCTCATAGAATAAGCAGTGCAAAATTTGTCTGTTCTATAGTTGCCAGGCTGGGAACCTTTTTTGAATATTGGCATTACATTGGCTTTTTTCTAATCCAGCGGCACATCACCAGACAAAAGTAATTCTGAAAAGTTAAGAAAACTGGACTAAAGGTTAATAGATTAAGCTCTTTTAAGATCCAAAGATGTATTCCATCTGGTCCTGGGGCTTTATTGATATTAAAGGACAATTATACTTACCATTTCCCCGATCCACTCCTGCAAAGTACCCAGGGTGAGGACCTAAAACACTAAGTCCTCACCTCTGGGTACTTTACAAAAGACCTGAAGTACTTACTTGTAATCTCCCTCGTCGCTCCGGTTGGATCCTCCCCACTGGCACTGTCAGTGACAGTCCGTGAGGCAGCCAATGGGAAGACATGCCTCCTTGCAGAGCGCGTCTTCCCATTGGCTGCCTCACGACCTGTCACTCAAAGTGCCAATGGGGAGGATCGGACCGGAGCGATGAGGGAGATTACAAGTAAGTGTTAGAATAAATATCCTCACTAGTCCCCCGGACTCTGATTGATGCCTGTCAGACGCACTAAGAGACCTTTTTACAGCGCCGGGAGATAGAGTTGAACTACACATCTTTGTAGCAAAAATCTAACTCACTTTATTTAGTTATTACATTGGGTTTTCACAAAGAGAAAAAGTGGGCGTGGCCAGACACAGTGTCTGCGATGACGTACTAAAACCTTGGAATGTAGGAGGCAAAAGACCTTGAGATAACGTATTATCTATGGCCATGAGAAACAGCTTTGGCTTGGTACATTTTGAGAAAAACAGACTAAGTAATATGGACACAAAATGGCGTCGAAAAACAAAATGGCTGCTATTTGGCTAAGTGATTATACAGAATATATAAAAACCTAACAGTAAGTACTTCAGGACTTGTGTAAAGTACCCAGAGGTGAGGACTTAGCGTTTTAGGTCCTCACCCTGGGTACTTTGCAGGAGTGGGGGGAAAGGAACGAGGGGGAGGTGAGTATAATTGTCCTTTAAATTTGTCTAATTGTTTCCGTACCATATCCTCTGTCAGCCGGAGTGCATATTCCTTTTTCATACCCTTCATATATAAGGACTAGGATTCTCTATAGTCTATACAGAGGAGAAAAACTGTTAAGCAAATTAGCCTTTTCCTATTGATAAACATCGCATCAGGAGTCAGGAAGGAATTTTTCCATTCTTCAAATGTTTTTTTTTTTTTCTCTGTGTTTTTCACCCTGAGATGTGGTGTGGTGATGGCAGCTTCATTGGATGGTTTCAACAAAAGGCTGAATGAATTTCCAGGGATATTTCCGATTGCAACTTGGAGTCAGGAAGGAATTTATTTCCCCCCCTTCATACTGTTTTTTGTCTCATTTTACCCCTTTATTACAGCTGATCTCCAAAGTACTAATGACTGACCTCACACACACACACAGACACACACACACACACACACACACTATGCCTACAAGGACATAAGGATTTAAATAGTAATATTGTTTAAATATAACAAGTTTGGTACCTGTAAAAAAAGTAGCTGTAATACATTTATATATATTATTTTATATATATATATATATATATATATATATATTGCATAGGTCCCGCACTGTAGAATCCAGTGCCCTGGTGCTTCCCAGACAAATTTACAATCACACGCTACAGAGGAAGCACACATGGGACTTGTATACGTGCAACTTGTTTATTAGTACATCTACGCGTTTTGGAGGGCGGCAGGAACTTCGCTGAAACACATAGATGTACTAATAAACAAGTTGCACGGATACAAGTCTCATGTGTGCTTCCTCCGTAGCGTGTGATTATATACATATATATATAAAGCCAAAGGGCTGGGGCTAAAGTCTGTTAAATGGATCCAAGAATGAGAAATGTAAAGTTTGCTAATCGTAATTGAAGTAAAAGAAATTTAAAAAGGTTAGACTTTAGGACCTTCCAGACTGGAGTTACCTTGACGTGGTTGGAAGGCTTTTCATTCATGTGATCACAGTAATGTATACTAAAACCCCTTTGTTTATAAAGTATGCCAGTGTGCAGATAATATGATATTGTATGGGGCCTAGGAATGTGCATCGATTATCTTTTCTATGTTTGTATAAATGTTTGACCAGATCAGTAGCACTTCCGCTAAATGTAGCTGTAAATTAGCCTAATTGGAATCCTTCCAGAATCCTTGTATTGTAAATATATGTATATATATATATATATATATATATATATAGATACTTACTGTATATACTCAAGTATAAGCCGATCCGAGTATAAGTTGAGGTACCTATTTTTACCTGAAAAATGAGTAAAACCTGATTGATTGAGTATAAGCTGAGGGTAGAAACTATGACCACTAATACTTTCTGATGCAGTATTGTTTTGAGGCTTAAGATGTCCTTTAAATGTACAGCAGACTTTCCATACAGTAGTCCCAAACAGTAATAGCCAAATCCAGTACTGGAGACCCCCCAATTCCTTGGTACACCAGATGTTTGTAAACTACAACTCCCAGCATGCTTTATTGCCTGGAAGTTGTAGTTTCCAAACATCTGCAGTGGCAAGGAATTGGGGGTTACTGGTACTGGATTTGGCTATTAATGTTTGGGACTACTGTATGGGAAGTCTGCTGTCCATTTAAAGGGCAACTAAAGGATCAAAACTACAATCAGAAGGCAAACTTTTCAACAGTAGATACCATACTTCTTCTGAGTCTGTATTGTTTGAGGCATTAGTTGCCCTTTAAATGGACAGTAATCCCATTCAGTAACCCCCAATTACTTGGTACTCCAGATATTTGGAAACAGCAACTTCCAGCATGCTTTGGTTTAATTAATCTTACCATAATTAACAATTCTCCTGCCCACCTCTAAGCCCATAGACCTCAAACTAGCTCTTACCTTACCTGCACATCTAACAGTAGAACTCCTTCCTTGCTCCTTCCTTGCTTGAGTGGTGGTGCGTAATGGTGCTTAACAGTGTGTGCGTCTATGTTACTTCTGGCTCTCCTGACTTGCGGCCAAACTGAGGAAGGACTTGACCCGAGTATAAGCCGAGGTTAGGGTTTTAGGCTAATTTTAAAACTCGGCTTATACTCAAGTATTACGGTATATGGTCTTGAAACTCCTTGGTGACATCTCAAATTTTTATATTTTAAAACAAAATATTATTACACTGCAAAAAGTCCATTGACAAGAAAAATAAAATGAAGGTAAATGTTAACATGGGAGTGTCCTTTAAAAAAGTGAGTTTAACACTGTCCATAATAACCCTTTCAGGAATCCCTCTCTTGGAAATCCTGCACTTGCCCCTAAAGTGGGGGTGGGGATTGTTGTAAAATTGTGGAGATAGCTGTTTAGTTCATCAACATCATCCCTTTAATGCTGGGTCACAGACAAGCTCAGTGAATTCTCAAATCTCTCTCCTATAGCCAGAGCTTTCATGTGACTAGTCAAAGCCCAACAAGATCCGAAACTGGGCAGATCATTTGGAGTTTGAGACTTCAGAATGTATTTTCGAGGGCTACTGAAACTAACCTCGTACATTTAGTATCTCTCGGAAATAACCTTGAATATTCAAGCCTAGGTATGTGGATTGATGATCTTTTCTTTGTAAGGATTCTTGACCAGATCAGTGTCACTTTCATCGCATTTAATTTAGCCTTTAGTCCATCTATTATATTATTTAAAGGGCATGGATCCCCCCATAATTAATTTTTGCTTTGATAACTTTTTAAAAAGATACCCCTGAAGAGACTTAACAGATCCAGTCCCTCGCTCTCTCTGCCATGCTACTCCTCTTTGCTTCCTGGTCGTGGGTGGCTGTCAGTCAAAGGTGCAACGGTGATGTCCCACCCAATTACCTGACAGTAGCGACCAGAAAGCACCTCATAGCTGCTGCTGCTTGTGCTAGAAATGAGCTTGCAACAGCAACAGAAGGCGGCATGAGACCGGGTCAGGGGCATCTTTCATGGCTGGACATGCCCTTTAAAGGATATGGATCCTTTTAAGATTCTGTTTTCTAAATCATTTATTTAGCCTGGTATGGTCAGTCTTAGTAAAAATATTTTTTCCATATTTATAATTTTATTAATCTTACACAGTTGAAAAAGCTTCATCAACTTATTGACCTATTCACATCTGTGGTACATGTAGTTTCAGGGATGTAAATTCAAACGTGTGTGATTTTCCTTTTAAGTGTAATGACACAGTCCTGGTTATTTTGTACCCACATCAAATGAAAACCACAAGTAGTAGCACTGTCATTCAGGTTCCCAGAAAGCATTACAACCAATCTAAGGGACCTCCACTATATAAACATCAGCATTGACCTCTACCAATTTAGAATATGAAGGGGGTTATTCAATAAAAGTTCTTATCGTTTAAAATGGTGCTAATTTTGCCCCAACCAATCAGATGTTAACTTTCAAATGTTACATAAGTTCTGATTGGCTGGGACAAAATTAGCACCATTTTAAACGATAAGAACTTTTATTGAATCTACCTGGAAGTCTCCAGAAATGGGTATTTTGTATATTTCTTAAGTCTGAATTGGTTGTGCTCATATAAAAGATAAAAAAGACATAAAAAGACCAAGTTGTTTTAAAAGTTCTTATAAAGTATAAAACCCAATTAAAACATACATTAAATGGTTAAAATACCCTTACTTCTTCGAGTAAGGATACAGGTCCAGTCAGTGGTAGGATTAACCAAAGATTGCTTTATTGAAGTGCACTTACACACAGAAATACAAAGTACTTAGTGCAAAGATAAAAAGTAGCATAAAAACAGGCATAAAAACACTCAGCAGTGTTTATCGGGATCCCCTTTGATACTCCTAGTCAGCAGGGGCCAGGATTATATTCAACGCGTTTCACTGCTTGCTGCAGCTTTCTCAAGACTGTATATACATCAATTTCCTATTTTCGCTTTTAAAACGTGGTATTTCGTGCCTTTTTTGGGCTTCCGCAAATACGTTCCACCATGCGTTCCAACCGCCATTTTGTAGGGCATATTCATGGTTGAATATAACGCTAGGGGCTAAAATCAGGTTTAAAAAGGCTAATTGTCTCATATATTCTTTGAATGGACATAAATTCACTGATGGATCTGTATTATTTGGCAAATTACTATATATTACTATTGGAAGTGGAATACATTGAATTAAAAATGGAATGAAAAAGTGGTATAAAATGGTATAAAATGAGATAAAATGGGATAAAATAGAATAAAAGGCTGGATTCTTATAATGGTATAATCATCATTAACAACCTGATAGCTGATAAAGATACTGATTATCATAATAATAAAATGAGGAGATCATTTTTAAATTGTAATAATAATAATAATAATAAAAATAAAAGTTGGAATTAATATTAACATGAGTGAAACAGGTATAATTAAACACCAACTGCCAGAGACATTGGTTAAGAATAAGCCACTAGTTAAGAATATAGAAAGGAGAAATTGCTTAAAAAGACACAGTTTAAAAAGGCACAATTTAAGAAGGTAACAGTTTAAAAGGCAAATTTTGAGCATATTGTTAAAACTGTATCGTAAAATGTATAGTTAAAAAACACTCTTAATTAAAGCTCCACAAGTCTATTTCTCGGTTCACTCCTTGGGGGAATAATGTCTGCATTTTGTCTATCCACTTTGTTTCCAGTCTGGATAGAGCTGCTTGCATATCACCCTTCCTTTCAGGTTCTTTCATTCTTTGTATTCAATACTAATTTAGTCTATTTCCTTTACTGCAAGAGTTCCAGTGTCTGGGTACTGAAAGGTTTATTCCATTTTGGATGTTCCTTATGTGTTCTCCAATTCTTTCCTTTAATTTCCTTCCTGTCCGACCGATATACTGAAGGCCACAACCACACTCTAATAGATAAATTACATTTTTGCTGTTAGAAATGATCAGGTCTTTAATCTTATAGTTTTCATTTGTGGTATTACTTTTAAATTCTTTTATTTTCCGTTTTCCACTTTCCTTGCACCCTTTGCAACTCCCACATCCATAGAAACCTTCCAATTCTTGTAAAAAGCTTTTTTTCTTGTTGCCATTTCTGCTTAAATGGCTTAGAGCCAGTTTGTCCTTAAGATTGTTGCAAAGTTTGAATAAATTCTGTGGTTTTTCTGGAAGTGTCGAGTCCAGAATCTCGTCCTTTTTCAGTATGTGCCAATGTTTTTGGAACAGTTTTTTTTATTTCAGACTCCCTCTAGTTAAATTGTGTGATAAAAGCCAGTTCAAAATTTATTGGTATATTAGTCTTACTTGTCTTGTCTTACTTGTGAATTTCGGTCAATTTCCCTTATTTCATCTTTATCTTTTTCTAGCCTAGATTAATTGTTTTAAGGTCCAATGCTTGTTTATCGTAATCTGAAATTGTCGTGCAATTGCGTCTGATCCATTTAAACTGGTTTTTGGGTATATTTTGGAGCCAGTTCTCCTTGTGACAGCTATTTTGCAGTATATATGAGTTACAACTGGTTTATAATGAGTCTGTGATCTTATATTATCATCTTCTATAAAGAGTTTCAAATCTAAAAACACAATTTTTTCTCTTGATGTGAATTGTAAGTTGAGTTCATTCACCTTTATCCAGTTTAAAAAGTTTTGTAAAATCTCCTCTGTGCCCTTCCAAATAATTGAAATATCATCTATAAAACGTTGCCATAAAACAATATTGTCCATAAAATCACCTTTAAAAATCATATTCTTCTCCCATTGGGCCATAAAAAGGTTTGCGTAACTTGGAGCAAATTTTGTTCCCATACCAGTGTCTTGTGTTTGTAGGATAAAATTATTTTGGAAGATAAAATGTTATGTTTTAAAATAAAGTCAGTACCTGCTGTTAAAAACTTTTTCTGGGCATTCGGGATGGATTGGTCTGTTTTGAAGGTTTCCTGTATAGCTTTTAGTCCGTATTCATGGTTTATGCACGTATACAGCGAGCTTTTTGTATATTTGCATTCTTTCAAGCTTTCTTCTGTTCATACTCATCCCTGAAGGTAAGTACCTACACTAAATCTCCCAATAGCCTGTAACTGAAAAACTCAGTAGTACATTAATACATGTTTATTTTACTGCTCTACTCTGTCCATAGCTTGGACTGATTACAGGGGATATTACCATCACTGATCTCTTACCGCAGGGTTGGGGTTGGCAGAGTGAGCCCATATAGCGTTTTGCATTTTGGCCAAAAATTTCCATTTTGGTCTCATCTGACCAGAGCACCTTCTTCCACATGTTTGCTGTGTCCCCCACATGGTTTGTGGCAAACTGCAAACGGGACTTCTTATGCGATCCATATGGCTGCGATGGCGCTCGCCATTCTAAATACGCCGATAGCGCTATTTTCATGGCTGCGATGTGCAGCGGTAATTTTTGGGCGCTATTTTCGCCCTTTAGAAATATGCCCCTTAGTTAAACATTTAACATTTGAGGAAATGTTAATCTTTGATAAGTTTTGCAGCCAGTTCATAAAAGGATCCACTAGATGGCACATGCTAGCAATTTGCAATGTATTAGAAACAATCTTTCTTTCTATACACTAGTTTGTAACTTTTTCAGTATACACATAATATAATTGATACACTCCTCACATAAGTTAGATCTTAAAAGATATATATAAAACATAAAGTAATATGATTACCATAAAAGTATTTTACAAAAAACAAGCTAGGATAAACTCCTCGTTCAACCCCTTGGGTGTCTATCCACTCGCAGGAGCTGTTGTACAAAATCACCACCTCTAAGTGGTTCTCTAACCTGCCATCTCATTTGCTTGGCATTATGCTTAAAGTTATAAAAATGTCGTGTCACCGTGTATCATATTTCAGCTCATTGGGTTTATAGAGTTTTATATCCCTTTCATACCACTCTTTTAGTCTGCCCTACATACCCCGAACCAGGCATTTGAGGAAATAGACCACTCCTTGGCTCATACATGTGGCGTAATCCTTAAGTTTAATTGGTATTCCTTTTGTCAGATGGTATACTGCGTCACCTGGAATAATTGGCACTATTGACAAGATCTACATGGGTGTGTGCCCATTTTAGGTCTCCCAAAGAATAGTGTTTTTACCTGTTGTGGCACAGTCTTCAGGGGGGGCACCTCACACTCCTGCACAGACTTGGTATACTTTTTGAAATGGACCCTAGACCCCAGGGCTCTCCCTCCCCTACTAAAAAGAAAGTAAAACCACTGGAACTCTCCTTGCACAAGGAGGTATTTCATATCTCTAGCTTAACTCCCACAATATGTCTACTAAGACCTGTATTGTAACACCCCCAATGTATCCAAAAGGGTTACATGTAAATAAAACTACTGTACTATGTCAAGCAACATATGGTGTGCGAAATGTTATCTAGATTTTCTAGATTTATCTAGATTGTTATCAGATTTTCTTTTCTCCTTTTTCTCCCTCCTCCTCTCCCCTCTTTCCATGTCCTTCTGCCCCCCCCTTCCCACCTCCACCTGTCCATGAGGTTGGGGCTTGGCTGTGTATGGAACTTAAAAACTACTCAACACTTGCTAGTTATCCTTACCTAATACCCGTCTCCTATCCCCTCTCCCTTCCCAACATTCCCCTCTCCCCTACCTGCCGCCCATCTGCAGCACTGTATGATTACAATTATTAATGATGTTGGTGCTGGGAGAGCAGATGGCTGTCCTCTCCTTTCAGTCCTCACATTGGTGCACCCCCCAAATAGCCGGGTTATACACCCCCCAAATAGCCGGGTTATACACCCCCCATAGCCGGGTTATACACTCCCCAAATAGCCGGGTTATACACGCCCCAAATAGCTGGGTATACCCCCCCAAATAGCCGGGTTATACACCCCCCAAATAGCCGGGTTATACACCCCCCAATAGCCGGGTTATACACCCCCCAAATAGCGGTTATACACCCCCCAAATAGCCGGGTTATACACCCCCAAATAGCCGGGTTAATACACCACCCAAACTAGCCGGGTTATACACCCCCCAAATAGCCGGGTTATACACCCCCAAATAGCCGGGTTATACACCCCCCAAATAGCCGGGTTATACACCCCCAAATAGCCGGGTTATACACACCCCAAATAGCCGGGTTATACACCCCCAAATAGCCGGGTTATACACCCCCCAAATAGCCGGGTAATACACCCCCCAAATAGCCGGGTTATACACCCCCCAAATAGCCGGGTTACAACCCCCCAAATAGCCGGGTTATACACCCCCCAAATAGCCGGGTAATACACCCACCAACTAGCCGGGTTATACCCCCCCAAATAGCCGGGTTATACACCCCCCAAATAGCCGGTTATCCCCCCACCAAATAGCCGGGTTATACACCCCCAAATAGCCGTGGTTATACACCCCCCAAATAGCCGGGTATAACCCACCAAATAGCCGGGTTATACACCCCCCAAATAGCCGGGTTATACACCCCCCAAATAGCCGGGTTATACACCCCCCCAAATAGCCGGGTTATACACCCCCCAAATAGCCGGGTTATACACCCCCCCCAAATAGCCGGGTAATACACCCCCAAATAGCCGTTTATACACCCCCCAAATAGCCGGTTGTGTTATACACCCCCCCCCCAAATACCGGTTTATACACCCACCAAATAGCCGGTTTATACACCCCCAATAGCCGGGTTATACACCCCCCAAATAGCCGGGTAATCACCCCCAAATAGCCGGGGTTACACCCCCAAATAGCCGGGTAATACACCCCCCAAATAGCGGGTAATACACCCACCAAAGCCGGGTTATACACCCCCAAATAGCCGGGTTATACACCCCCAAATAGCCGGTTATACACTCCCCAAATAGCGGGTTATACACGCCCAATAGCTGGTATACCCCCCCCAATAGCCGGGTTATACACCCCCCAAATAGCCGGTTATACACACCCAAATAGCCGGGTTATACACCCCCAAATAGTCGGGTTATACACCCCCCAATAGCCGGGTTATACCCCCCCAAATAGCGGGTTATACACCCCCCAAATAGCCGGGTTTACACCCCCAAATAGCCGGTTATACACCCCCAATGCCGGGTTATACACCCCCCAAAAGCCGGGTTATACACCCCAAATAGCCGGGTTATCACCCCCAAATAGCCGGGTTATACACCCCCAAATAGCCGGTTATACACCCCCCCAAATAGCCGGGTATATACACCCACCAAATAGCCGGTTTACACCCCCCAAATACCGTTATACCCCCCCCCAATAGCCGGGTTATACACCCCCAAATAGCCGGTATACACCCCCACTACCGGTTATCCACCCCCAAATAGCCGGTTATACACCCCCCAAATAGCCGGTATACACCCCACCAAATAGCCGGGTTATACACCCCCCAAATAGCCGGGTTATACACCCCCAAATAGCCGGGTTACACCCACCAAATAGCCGGGTATACACCCCCAAATAGCCGGGTTATACACCCCCCAAATAGCCGGTTATACACCCCCCAATAGCCGGGTTATCACACCCCCAAATAGCCGGGTTATACACCCCCCAAATAGCCGGGTATACCCCCCCCAAATAGCCGGTTATACACCCCCCAAATAGCCGGTTATACACCCCCCAATAGCCGGTAATACACCCACAAATAGCCGGTTTATACACCCCCCAAATAGCCGGGTTATACACCCCCAAATAGCCGGGTAATCCACCCACCAATGCCGGTTTATACAACCCCCCAAATAGCCGGGTTATACACCCCCACAAATAGCCGGGTAATACACCCACCAAATAGCCGGTTATACACCCCCCAATACCGGGTTATACCCCCCAAATAGCCGGGTATATCACCCACCAAATAGCCGGGTTATACACCCCCCAAATAGCCGGGTTATACACCCCCCAAATAGCCAGGTTTATACACCCCCCAAATAGCCGGGTTAAACACCCCCCAAATAGCCTGTAATACACCCCCAAAATAGCCGGGTTATACACCCCCCAATAGTCGGTTATACACCCACCAATAGCCGTTATACACCCCCCAAAGCCGGGTTATACACTCCCAAATAGCCGGGTTTACACCCCCCAAAATAGCCGGGTTATACACCCCCAAATGCCGGTAATACCCCCCCAAATAGCCGGGTTATACACCCCCCAAATAGCCGGGTTATACACCCCCCAATAGCCGGGTATACACCACCAAATAGCCGGTTATAACACCCCCCAAATAGCCGGGTTTACACCCCCAAATAGCCGGGTAATACCCCACCAAATAGCCGGGTTATACCCCCCCCAAATAGCCGGGTTATACACCCCCCCAAATAGCCGGTAATACACCCCCCCAAATAGCCGGGTTATACACCCCCCAAATAGCCGGTTATACACCCCCAAATAGCCGTATACACCCCCAAATAGCCGGGTTATACACCCCCAAATAGCGGGTATTACCCCCCCCAAATAGCCGGTTATACACCCCCCAAATAGCCGGTTATACACCCCCCAATAGCCGGGTTATACACTCCCCAAATAGCGGGTTATACACCCCCCAAATACCGGGTTATACACCCCCAAATAGCCGGGTTATACACCCCCAAATAGCCGGGTTTACACCCCCAAATAGCGGGTTATACACCCCCCATAGCCGGGTTATACCCCCCAATACGGTACACCCCCAAATAGCCGGTTATACACCCCCCAAATACCGGGTTATACACCCCCCAAATAGCCGGGTTATACACCCCCAAATAGCCGGGTTATACCCCCCAAATAGCGGTTTACACACCCACCAAATAGCCGGGTTATACACCCCCAAAATAGCCGGGTTATACACCCCCAAATAGCCGGGTTATACACCCCCAAATAGCCGGGTATACACCCCCAAATAGCCGGGTTATACACCCCCCAAATAGCCGGGTTATACACCCACCAAATAGCCGGGTTATACACCCCCCAAATAGCCGGGTAATACACCCACCAAATAGCCGTGTTATACACCCCCAAATAGCCGGGTTATACACCCCCCAAATAGCCGGGTAATACACCCACCAAATAACCGGGTTATACACCCCCCAAATAGCCGGGTTATACACCCCCCAAATAGCCGGGTAATACACCCCCAAATAGCCGGGTTATACACACCCCCAAATAGCCGGGTTATACACCCCCCCCCAAATAGCCGGGTTATACACCCCCCAAATAGCCGGGTTTACACCCCCAAATAGCCGGGTTATACACCCCAAATAGCCGGGTAATACACCCCCAAATAGCCGGGTTATACACCCCCCAAATAGCCGGGTTACACCCCCCAAATAGCCGGGTAATACCCCCCAAATAGCCGGTTATACCCCCCCAATAGCCGGTTTATCACCCCCCCAATAGCCGGGTAATACACCCACAAATAGCCGGGTTATACCCACCCCAAATAGCCGGTTATCACCCCCCAATAGCCGTGTATACACCACCAAATAGCCGGGTTATACACCCCCAAATAGCCGGGTTATCACCCCCACACCCCAAATAGCCGGTAATACACCCCACCAAATCCGGGTTATCACCCCCCAAATACCGGTTATACACCCCCCAACTAGCCAGGTTATACACCCCCCAAATAGCCGGGTTATACACCCCCAAATAGCGGGTAATAACACCCCCCAATAGCGGGTTATACACCCCCCCCCAAATAGTCGGGTAATACACCCACCAATAGCCGGTTATACACCCCCAAATAGCCGGTATACACTCCCCAAATAGCCGGGTTATACACCCCCCAAATAGCCGGGTTATACACTCCCCAAATAGCCGGGTTATACACCCACCAAATAGCCGGGTTATACACCCCCCAAATAGCCGGGTTATACACCCCCAAATAGGCGGGTTATACACCCACCAAATAGCCGGGTTATACACCCAACAATGCGTTTATACACACCCACCAGATAGCCGGGTTATACACCCACCAAATAGCCGGGTTATACACCCACCAAATAGCCGGGTTATACACCCCCCAAATAGCCGGGTAATACACCCACCAAATAGCCGGGTTATACACCCCCCAAATAGTCGGGTAATACAACCACCAAATAGCCGGGTTATAACACCCCCCAAATAGCCGGGTTATACACTCCCCAAATAGCCGGGTTATACACCCCCCAAATAGCCGGGTTATACACTCCCCAATACCGGGTTATACACCACCAAATAGCCGGGTTATACACCCCCAAATAGCCGGTTATACACCCCCAAATAGTCGGGTTATCACCCACCAAATAGCCGGGTTATACACCCCACCAAATAGCGGTTATACACCTCCAAATAGCCGGTTATACACCCCCCACATAGCCGGGTTTACACCCCCCAATAGCCGGGTTATACACCCTCCAAATAGCCGGGTAATACACCCACCAAATAGCCGGTTTATACACCCACCAAATAGCCGGCTTATACACCCCCCAATAGCCGGGTTATACACCACCCAAAAGCCGGGTTATAACACCCACCAAATAGCCGGGTTATACACCCCCAAATACCGGGTTATACACCCTCACCCATAGCCGGGTAATACACCCACCATAGCCGGGTTATACACCCCCCAATAGCCGGGTAAATACACCCCCAATAGCCGGTTATACACCCACCAAATAGCGCTTATACACCCCCCAAATAGCCGTTTATACACCACCCAAATAGCCGGGTTATACACCCACCAATAGACGGGTTATACACCCACCAAATAGCCGGGTTATCACACCCACCAAATAGCCGGGTATACACCCACCACATAGCCGGGTTATACACCCACCAAATAGCCGGGTATACACCCCCAAATAGCGGCCCCAGCCGGAGTATACAAAACCAGTGGTTATACACCCCCCAAATAGCCGGGTTATACACACCCACCCAAATAGCCGGGTAATACACCCCCAAATAGTCGGGTTATACACCCACCAAATAGCCGGGTTATACACCCCCCAAATAGCCGGGTTATACACTCCCCAAATAGCCGGGTTATACACCCACCAAATAGCCGGGTTATACACCCCCCAAATAGCCGGGTTATACACCCCCCAAATAGCCGTATACACCACAAAGCGGTTTACACCCACAAAGCCGGTTACACCCACCAAATAGCCGTTTAACACCCACCAAATAGCCGGTTATACACCCCCCAAATAGCCGGGTTATACACCACCAAAGCTCGGGTTATACACCCCCCCAAAATAGGTTTATACACCACACCAAATAGCCGGGTAATACACCACCAATGCGGGTTATACACCCCCAAATAGCCGGGTTATACACCCCCCAAATAGCCGGGTTATACACCCCCCAAATAGCCGGGTAATACACCCACCAAATAGCTGGGTTATACACCACCCAAATAGTCGGGTTATACACCCACCAAATAGCCGGGTTATACACCCCCCAAATAGCCGGGTAATACACCCACCAAATAGCCGGGTTATACACCCCCCAAATAGCCGGGTTATACACCCACCAAATAGCCGGGTTATACACCCACCAAATAGCTGGGTTATACACCCCCCAAATAGCTGGGTTATACACCCACCAAATAGCCGGGTTATACACCCACCAAATAGCTGGATTATACCTGGTAGTAGCAAAGGTGTTTCTATATAAGAAACAGAGCAAGTTTATATATGTTCTTTAAATGTTTGAAGTTGTTTTTTTGGTTTGTTCAACTATATGGCTTAAATATGAAGGAAATGTGTCTAGCTAAGACCTTAGATGGTTATGGGTTCATTACTTAAACTAGTAACATGGAATGTCAGGGGCTTAAATGACCCTCGGAATCGTCTATCTGTCTTCTTACACTTCCCACACTTAAGGACCCTTGGAGCAGATATTACTTGTCTTCAGGAGACACTTTCAACTACACATTACACCCATGGATTGGATGGGCAGCTCACAGTATGTACTCTTACTATAGGGGAGTTTCCATTTTTATGGGCAAGCATCTAAATATACCATTAATGAGTTCCAGTCAGACAGATACAAAATAGAAGCCTAGTGCACACCCCATTCAATGTGCTTACATGTTTATTCCCTCTATAATGCTGCTTTAAACATCCTGCCATTCTCTCTGGATAAATAAAAGAAATTAGTTCAATAACGTGGCCGAATTATTTTAAGCCCAGCCACCACTTCAAGGTTTGCTTTTTCAGCTAAGTCCTACGTTATCAGTACTTACCTTTTATGAACTGAAAGTCCTTGCTGGACTGTGGCTAGCTTCCTTTGGACTAACCGCTACTTTACGTTACTCACCTGATCACATGACCTTAACTTGGTCAAACCCCCTTTGTAACACACAAAATATATAAATATGGGATAGTATACTTTGCACTTTATAATGGATGTATACTATCCCTATGTATACTTTGCACTTTATAATGGATGTATACTATCCCTATGTATACTTTGCACTTTATAATGGATGTATACTATCCCTATGTATACTTTGCACTTTATAATGGATGTATACTATCCCTATGTATACTTTGCACTTTATAATGGATGTATACGATGCCATCTTTATATATTTTGTGTATGCAGTCAGACATACAGGGATGTTATGTGTGTTTAGCCCTAACTATAAATGCAATGCAATATGTAATAGTGGGCATATACAAACCTCCCACCTGCCACACGGAAACCTCTTTCTGCTAAAATAGCCATAAACTAACCTAATCTGCATGAGGGACTTCAATTCACCAATGAAATGGAAATTCCCCTGTTCTCACACTTCCAAGAATCCAGAACCTGGCATGTTCACCCCTTCTGACTGACACTTTCTCCTGACCCTGACCCAATTCTAGAATATATATATATATATATATACTTGGCACTGGACCACAATCAATTGCCAATAGGGACTCAATAGGCCACACTCAAAACAGTCCTTAGAGGTCACCTCCAAAACACAATTACCCATATAAACGCTCCGCAGCCCAAGATTAAACTAAAATCGCCCAGCTCTATCAAGAAGCAGAAACGAAATATATTAACCATCCTACCCCACTCACCAAAACGGCATTGGTATAAAGAGCAGGCAGCATACAACAATATATTGAAAGAAAAAAATGACACAAAATACTTTTTCAATAAACAAAAATATTTTGAACAAGGCCATCAATTGGCAGCTCTACTAGCTCATGGCCCACCAGACCAGAATACTATCCTGCAGCTACAAAAACCAATTGGAGATCTGGTAAAATCCACACATGATATACTGTACTAGTATGCTTGACAGAATATTATACTGAGACATACAAATCCCAGCTCCCCTCCATTCACAATGCCCTACACTCCTTTTAAAGGACAACTAACTTTTCCAAACTGTCAGAGACAGAAGCATCCACCCTAGAAGCAGAAATAACCCTCAAATGGCACTAGGCAAAATGGCCACTCGCAAATCACCTTGCCCAGATGGAACTGGAGGGCTGACTTGATACTGGCTGGTGAACTGGAGGGCTGACTTGATACTGGCTGGTGAACAGGAGGGCTGACTTAACAATGGTTGGTAAAGTGGAGGTCAGACCTAGAAGCACTGGTGTAGGTACTGGGGTTGCACCGGTCGCAGCAGTGACCAGGCCCATGTACCTAGTGGGTCCGCAATAGCTGCATGCCAGCAGGAGACAGTCTGTTTCCTTCTTCCGATCAGCTACATGTGGCCCCTGCAGTGCACCCACGGTGCAGCTCCACTATCAGTAGGATGAGAAGAGGAAGAAGCAGGGGAAGTAGTTGTGGTGTGCAGCACAGCACATGTATACTAAGTAAATGCTACCTGCAGACAATACTTTTCCTTCAATAACGTAAGTGGCTTCTTTTCAAGCAGGAGTGTGGTAAGTACCTGTTGTTTTTTACTAGTTTATTTGTGTCAGTTGCCAACCATTTACCACTGCCAACTTGCCAACCTTTTTGCCAAGTTGGCATAAAGACATTGGTAAAATGGTTGGCATTGGTTAGCAATGGAAACAGTCAACAGCCAACTTGCCCGCCATTTTACAAATGTCTGTGTGCCAGCCATTTCGCTAGTGCAAGTTTTCCAATCAATTTATCAGTGTCTATGTGCCAAGCATTTATCAGTGCCAGTTTTGAAACGAATTTACCAGTGTCTGTGTTCCAGCCATTTGCCAGTTTTCAAAAAAAATTTCAGCATGTGTGCCAAGCATTTATCCAGCACCTGTGTGCCAACCATTTACCAGTGCCAGTTTTTAAACCAATTTATCAGTGCCCATGTGCCAACCATTTACCAGTGCCAGTTTTCAAACCAATTTATCAGTGTCTTTGTGTCAAGTATTTACCAGTGCCATTTCCTCCTCCACTTCATCACCTAAGGTGGCAAATCTGTTGGTATGGCCAAGCTGGGAAGTAGCAACCCTACCTTTCCATCCCCCACTTCCCCTAGTATCCCTCACAAAACTCCCTCCCCCGTCAACCTTCCCCATCCCACTTCTACCCACTCCCACCCACTCCCTCCCCCGCCAACCTTCCCCATCCCATTTTCACCCCCTCTATACTGGCCCCAGCCAGTGCCTTCTGTCCCCCCAGTTTTGCAAATCCCTACAATGCTGCAAGACTCCATTAGACTCTCCACCTCAGCTTCCAAATAAGCAACCCACTTACACCTAACCCAGCCATAGGTCCCCTGGAATTTCTGCTCCGGGTTCCTATACATATGGCAGGATGCACATTGTATGGTATGAACAAAACTGTCCCTTCTAATACACAACACCAATGCACCAACCTAGTTGTAATACACAACACCAATGCACCAACCTAATTTAATTTCAAATCGAACTGGTGTAGATACTCACAGGGTAATTGTCCTTTTCGGCTTCAAGTCTACTCCACTCTGTCTTAAGTGGCAGAATACAGCTTCCAGACACAAAATGTAGACGAGCCACAAGCAGCAAGTGTGAACTGCAGCAATTTTAATGTGTACAAAGCGACATGTTTCGGAGCCAACTGCTCCTTTATCAAGCTAACCTTGATAAAGGAGCAGTATTTAATTCCCTTCTTGTTTCAATGTCCTTCTTTTTCTATGTCCTTAATAAACAGTTCTTTATAACAGGGTTTTATAAAGGTTTCCACTCACAGGAAACATCCTTTTGTCAGGTACAAACCAATGTAACATCTATCTAACTAATTGGCTCCAGTCCCCACACCAATCAATGCACAGAGACAGGAGGAGAGGGAAAAAATCCCATACACCACCTGCTTGCAATTAAAACAAGTGCAATACTACAACATAGACACCCAGTGCACCCCTTTAACTGGAAAAAAGAAAGATTTATCTACTTGCACACAGTCCTTGTCACAGCACACTATCACCACAAACAATCCTTATTTTCAAACTTTCACACAAACCATGCAACCTTCAGATGATTAAATGTCCTTCATTTTCTATGTCCTTAAAGGGCATGTCCAACCCCAAACTATAATTTAACCCACTACTGGCCTCACTATGTAGTGTGTAAAAATCCTTACCTCACATCCCAGCTCCATATGGTTCTCCAGTAATCCCCCCCCCCCCAATTCACCAAAACTACTCACCAGCAGGAGGATAGCAGAAAAATGTCATGCGCAGTTCAGCCCCCCCCCTCCCTCCCAATTTTGTCTCCCTCCCCCTAGCTACAAACCCTTTTGAGATAATGTACTGCTCCCTCCCCCAGCCCCAACCGCATTACTATTATTCACAGAAAGTGCCCCGATAGTTACTTACCTTACCTCTTTCCTCCTCCGTTCTGAACTCCCGGCAGCGGCGTCCGTGATTGGCTGCCTCTCAGAGCCAATCTGGAGGTCTAGTGAAGGAAGTGAATTTGCGAACAGCACTGATCGCACATTTACTTAACTGAACACGGCTTACCATAGTATTTGTGAATGGATCAAAGAGATCCATTCACTAATAGAACTTCCCTGGTGGTCCAATGTAAGGTATTGGGATTCAAATCAAAATGGGAAGATAAGTTAATGAAAATGTATCCGGCATAAGGAATATAAGGAATACAACTATGACAACATAGCAAAAAACACAATGGCTTATAAAATGAGCATACATTTGTTGGAGAAATGGTTACAAAACATATACAATGTATTCACAGTGTTAGCAACATATTTACAATGTATCCACGAGTGTGAGCAGCACAATTTGATACAATGTTCCCAATGCAGGTTTATATTAACAGTACTAAGGTAAGAGAGCAATTAGAGGGTAATTCACAATATATCTACATAGTTAATTAAAATATCCAATGTGCCCATTTTAGCTCCAACTCTTTATTTAAACTCTTTGGGGCTATTGTCCCCAGGTGATGTGTCCAATAGGCTTCCTTTTTAAACAGATATTTGTTCCTATCCCCTTCCCTAACCAAAGGTTCACCATGGTCAGTGATCTGAAAGTTCATTTTTATTAACCCACCATGGCATATAATGGCCATTAATAGTGGCATTTACATGTTCGGCTATACTTTTGAATGCTGACCTTATCATTTTACCCACGTATTGTTTCCCACATATATAGGTCACCAAATATACAATGTATGAGGATTTACAGTTATAATAAGTTGAACGTTTTATCTTAAATTTACCTAACTAAAACAAACCACATGCAACATAAACATAACAAATGACATCATATGGTTCCCCTTCCCCTAATCCCTGGATAGAATCTCTCTTTCTATCTATCTATCTATCTCTCTCTCTCTATCTATCTATCTATCTATCTATCTATCTATCTATCTATCTATCTATCTATCATCTATCTATCTATCTTTCATCTATCTATCTATCTATCTATCTATCTATCTATCTATCTATCTATCATCTATCTATCTATCTATCTATCTATCTATCTATCTATCATCTATCTATCTATCTATCTATCTATCTATCTATCTATCTATCTATCTATCTATCTCTTACCAAAATAGAAGCAGCTAGTGCACACCCCATCAATGTGCTTACATGTTTATTCCCTCTATAATGCTGCTTAAACATCCTGCCATTCTCTCGGATAAATAAAAGAAATTAGTTCAATAACGTGGCCGAATTATTTTAAGCCCAGCCACCACTTCAAGTTTGCTTTTTCAGCTAAGTCCTACTTTATCATATACTTACCTTTTATGAACTGAAAGTCCTTCTGGACTGTGGCTAGCTTCCTTTGGACTAACCGCTACTTTACGTTACTCACCTGATCACATGACCTTAACTGGTCAAACCCCCTTTGTAACACACAAAATATATAAATATGGGATAGTATACTTTGCACTTTATAATGGATGTATACTATCCCTATGTATACTTTGCACTTTATAATGGATGTATACTATCCCTATGTATACTTTGCACTTTATAATGGATGTATACTATCCCTATGTATACTTTGCACTTTATAATGGATGTATACTATCCCTATGTATACTTTGCACTTTATAATGGATGTATACTATCCCTATGTATACTTTGCACTTATATGGATGTATACCATGCCATCTTTTATATTTTGTGTATGCAGTCAGACTACAGGGAGGTTATGTGTGTTTAGCCCTAACTATAAATGCAATGCAATATGTAATAGTGGGCAATACAAACCACTCCCACACTGCCACACGGAAACCTCTTTCTGCTAAAATAGCCATAAACTAACCTATCTGCATGAGGACTCATTCATCACCAATGAAATGGAAATTCCCCTGTTCTCACACTTCCAAGAATCCAGAACCTGGCATGTTCACCCCTTCCTCTGACTGACACTTTCTCCTGCCCCTGACCCAATTCTAGAATATATATATATATATACTTGGCACTGGACCACAATCAATGCCAATAGGGACTCAAATGGCCCACACTCAAAACATTCCTTAGAGGTCACCTCCAACACAATTACCCATATAAACGCTCCGCAGCCCAAGATTAAACTAAATCCGCCCAGCTCTATCAAGAAGCAGAAACATATATTAACCATCCTACCCCACTCACCAAAACGGCATTGGTATAAGCGCAGGCAGCATACAACAATATATTGAAAGAAAAAAATGACACAAAATACTTTTTCAATAAACAAAATATTTGAACAAGGCCATCAATTGGCAGCTCTACTAGCTCATGGCCCACCAGACCAGAATACTATCCGTGCAGCTACAAAACCAATTGGAGATCTGGTAAAATCCACACATGATATACTGTACTAGTATGCTTGACAGAATATTATACTGAGACATACAAATCCCAGCTCCCCTCCATTCACAATGCCCTACACTCCTTTTAAAGGACAACTAACTTTTCCAAACTGTCAAGACAGAAGCATCCACCCTAGAACAGAAATAACCCTCAAAGGCACTAGGCAAAATGGCCACTCGCAAATCACCTTGCCCAGATGGAACTGGAGGGCTGACTTGATACTGGCTGGTGAACTGGAGGGCTGACTTGATACTGGCTGGTGAACAGGAGGGCTGACTTAACAATGGTTGGTAAGTGGAGCAGACCTAGAAGCACTGGTGTAGGTACTGGGGTTGCACCGGTCGCAGCAGTGCACCAGGCCCATGTACCTAGTGGGTCCGCAATAGCTGCATGCCAGCAGGAGACAGTCTGTTTCCTTTCTTCCGATCAGCTACATGTGGCCCCTGCAGTGCACCCACGGTGCAGCTCCACTATCAGTAGGATGAGAAGAGGAAGAGCAGGGGAGTAGTTTGTGGTGTGCAGCACCACGGTATACTAAGTAAATGCTACCTGCAGACAATACTTTTCCTTCAATAACGTAAGTGGCTTCTTTTCAAGCAGGAGTGTGGTAAGTACCTGTTGTTTTTTACTAGTTTTATTTGTGTCATTTGCCACCCATTTACCACTGCCAACTTGCCAACCTTTTTGCCAAGTTGGCATAAAGACATTGGTAAAATGGTTGGCATTGGTTAGCAATGGAAACAGTCAACAGCCAACTTGCCCGCCATTTTACAAATGTCTGTGTGCCAGCCATTTCGCTAGTGCAAGTTTTCCAATCAATTTATCAGTGTCTATGTGCCAAGCATTTATCAGTGCCTTTTTGAACGATTTACCAGTGTCTGTGTTCCAGCCATTTGCCAGTTTTCAAAAAAAATTTCAGCATGTGTGCCAAGCATTTATCCAGCACCTGTGTGCCACCATTTACCAGTGCCAGTTTTTAAACCAATTTATCAGTGCCCATGTGCCAACCATTTACCAGTGCCAGTTTTCAAACCAATTTATCAGTGTCTTTGTGTCAAGTATTTCCAGTGCCATTTCCTCCTCCACTTATCATCACCTAAGGTGGCAAATCTGTGGTATGGCCAAGCTGGGAAGTAGCAACCCTACCTTTCCATCCCCCACTCCCCTAGTATCCCTCACAAAACTCCCTCCCCCGTCAACCTTCCCATCCCACTTCTACCCACTCCCACCCACTCCCTCCCCCGCCAACCTTCCCCATCCCATTTTCACCCCCTCTATACTGGCCCCAGCCAGTGCCTTCTGTCCCCCCCAGTTTTGCAAATCCCTACAATGCTGCAAGACTCCATTAGACTCTCCACCTCAGCTTCCAATAAGCAACCCACTTACACCTAACCCAGCCATAGGTCCCCGGAATTTCTGCTCCGGGTTCCTATACATATGCAGGATGCACATTGTATGGTTAACAAAACTGTCCCTTCTAATACACACACACCAATGCACCACCTAGTTGTAATACACACACCAATGCACCAACCTAATTTAATTTCAAATCGAACTGGTGTAGATACTCACAGGGTAATTGTCCTTTTCGGCTTCAAGTCTACTCCACTCTGTCTTAAGTGGCAGAATACAGCTTCCAGAAACAAAATGTAGACGAGCCACACAGCAAGTGTGAACTGCAGCAATTTTAATGTGTACAAAGCGACATGTTTCGGAGCCAACTGCTCCTTTATCAAGCTAACCTTGATAAAGGAGCAGTATTTAATTCCCTTCTTGTTTCAATGTCCTTCTTTTTCTATGTCCTTAATAAACAGTTCTTTATAACAGGGTTTTATAAAGGTTTCCACTCACAGGAAACATCCTTTTGTCAGGTACAAACCAATGTGAACATCTATCTAACTAATTGGCTCCAGTCCCCACACAATCAATGCACAGAGACAGAGGAAGGAAAAAATCCCATACACACCACCTGCTTGCAATTAAACAAGTGCAATACTACAACATAGACACCCAGTGCACCCCTTTAACTGGAAAAAAGAAAGATTTATCTACTTGCACACAGTCCTTGTCACAGCACACTATCACCACAACAATCCTTATTTTCAAACTTCACACAACCATGCAACCTCAGATGATTAAATGTCCTTCATTTCTATGTCCTTAAGGGCATGTCCAACCCCAAACTATAATTTAACCCACTACTGGCCTCACTATGTAGTGTGTAAAAATCCTTCACCTCACATCCCAGCTCCATATGGTTCTCCGTAATCCCCCCCCCCAAAGTCACAAAAACTGACCAACAGGAGGATAGCAGAAAAATGTCATGCCAGTTCAGCCCCCCCCCTCCCTCCCAATTTTGTCTCCCTCCCCCTAGCTACAACCCTTTTGAGATAATGTACTGCTCCCTCCCCCAGCCCCAACCGCATTACTATTATTCACAGAAAGTGCCCCGATAGTTACTTACCTTACCTCTTTCCTCCTCCGTTCTGAACTCCCGGCAGCGGGCCGTGATTGGCTGCCTCTCAGAGCCAATCTGGAGGTCTAGTGAAGAAGTGAATTTGCGAACAGCACTGATCGCACATTTACTTAACTGAACACGGCTTACCATAGTATTTGTGAATGGATCAAAGAGTCATTCACTAATAGAACTTCCCTGGTGGTCCAATGTAAGGTATTGGGATTCAATCAAAATGGGAAGATAAGTTAATGAATGTATCCGGCATAAGGATATAAGAATACAACTATGACAACATAGCAAAAAACACAATGGCTTATAAAATCAGCATACATTTGTTGGAGAAATGGTTACAAAACATATACATGTATTCACAGTGTTAGCAACATATTTACAATGTATCCACGAGTGTGAGCAGCACAATTTGATACAATGTTCCCAATGCAGGTTTTATATTAACAGTACTAAGGTAAGAGAGCAATTAGAGGGTAATTCACAATATCTACATAGTTAATTAAAATATCCAATGTGCCCATTTTAGCTCCAACTCTTTATTTAAACTCTTTGGGGCTATTGTCCCCAGGTGATGTGTCCAATAGGCTTCCTTTTAAACAGATATTTGTTCCTATCCCTTCCCTAACCAAAGGTTCACCATGGTCAGTGATCTGAAAGTTCATTTTATTAACCCACCATGGCATATATATGCCATTAATAGTGGCATTATCATGTTCGGCTATACTTTTGAATGCTGACCTTATCATTTTACCCAGTATTGTTTCCCACATATATAGGTCACCAAATATACAATGTATGAGGATTTACAGTTATAATAAGTTGAACGTTTTATCTTAAATTACCTAACTAAACAAACCACATGCACATAAACATAACAATGACACATATGGTTCCCCTTCCCCTATCCCTGGATAGAATCTCTCTTTCTATCTATCTATCTATCTCTCTCTCTCTATCTACTACTATCTATCTATCTATTTATCTATCTATCTATCTATCTATCTATCTATCTATCTATCTATCTATCTATCTATCTATCTATCTATCTATCTATCATCTATGTATATATCTATCTATTTATCTATCTATCTATCATCTATCTATCTATCTATGTAATCATCTATCTATCTATCTATCTATCTATCTATCTATCTATCTATCTATTCATCTATCTATCTATCTATGTAATCATCTATCTATCTATCTATCTATCTATCTATCTATCTATCTATCTATCTATCTATCTATCTAATCATCTATCTATCTATCTATCTATCTATCTAATCATCTATCTATCTATCTATCTATCTATCTATCATCTATCTATCTATCTATCTATCTATCTATCTATCTATCTATCATCTATCTATATGTATAAATATAAGATGCTCCATGCTTATCCCACACAGACTTGTAAATGAGATGTGCCTACAGAGACTAGTAAATATAAGTTGTCCAGCCTACACATACTTGTAAATATAAGATGTGCCCACAGACTTGTAAATATAAGGGAGACCAAATCCAGCACCTATGATTTTGTTTACTGGATGTTTCTGTCATGTTCCTGGAAGAGAACATGTTGCTAATATGGTTTGTGTTGCTGTTTCGGTTTATATATAATTATCATATCTACTTACCATGTACAGTCACACCACCACACAGGAAGCCAAGGACCCTTTATGTTTAGTTTCCATTTTGGTTGAAACGAATGCAGTGTTACAAAGCCGTTATATTGCTTACTAATATTACTGGACTTGAATGCCATGAAAGTTTTATGTATAGAACTGTCTATGGAAACAACTGCAAATCCAGGAATGATACTGTATGTAATTTCCTGTATGGAACAGAACTATGGTGTTCACAAAGCTTCATAACTGATCAGTCATAAACTATGAGGCATTTTTTATGAGGAGGTACGCACATTTTTCGAGTTGATTCAGTATCAGTTAACACGGCTTTAACTCCTTTGTTGCTTCAGGTATCACAAGAAACCTGAGCGACCGGCGCAAGGAATTTAATATTGTGTTTTGACTAGATTTAGTGCAAGATTTTAATGCCAGCTAATAGCGTACGTAAAACTCGCTCTATGAAGGAGTGTACCTGCAAGGGCCTCCCCCCCGCGAGATTGGAGACCTGCTGAAGGGGGATTGTACACTCGAAACGTTATTGATGATTGGTTGTGACTAAACCCACCATTTCACTTTGGAGTGCGACTCTATACTACTTTATTGAGTTATCACGTGTTCCCTTTAAATTGGACGTCTGCACCCACCAGGCTAGTGTGCATATGGACTTTTGTTGATTTTATTGGAGGCCAGGCCCCTGACTCCCTCCATGATCAGCCATTTTTAAACAGCTGATTGTGCATATGAAGAAAACATACGCGCAATCGGCTGTTTAAAAGACTGGACCCTAACTTACGGAACCAAACCAGAAATTCGGATCTGGTCTCATAAACAGCTGATTGTGTGAATGTTTCCTTCAAACGAAAAACAGCTGGTCGCTGCAGAGATTGTGCCATTGTGGCAGGCCCTACTACAGCAACCCCACCCCCGAGGGGACATTAGATACGCCACTGGCTCTATCAATAAACCCCTTTCGCCATTTACTCACACACTCAAACCAGATATTACATCTGGTATATCTCCCCCTATATGTTTTTAATTAATATAAAAGTCCAATTGTATTGCTATGTATAGGAATTATTTCCCTTGTTACCACTTAACTCAATGTTTATAAAGGTGCTCAAGTGATTTTGGTGGGAATGACAGTTGCCCTGAAACCCCCCTTTCTACTGGTTTATAGTTATTAGAGATGTAATGTGTGTTCCAATAGAACCCAATATGGAATCGAATCTCAGGGTTTCAAAATCCCGACGAACTCCCGAATTTCATGGAACCCGGATTTTTCAAATTTTCGATTTTTATTGAAAATCGAAAGTAGACAATTAACGAATATAGTAGATGATTTTCGAATATTGAAAATCGAAATTAGACGATTTTCGGAAATTGAAACTCGATCTTTTGAATTTTCTGAAAATTTCTAAAATTCGAAAACGGAACGAAACTCAATAATTTCGAACATCTCTATTAGTTACTTGCAGTTCTGGCACCTTGAGGTCAGTCTGAAAGGGGATTAAAACAATGGAAGCCAAGGCACAGACTTAAAAAGTGTTACATGTTTTAGGACAGATGTGAAACTAACCCTTACCCAGTGACAAAGGCCACACAGTAACACAAATTGGAACTTACAGTATCACCTCCATGTTTATTGTCCTTATTCTCTCATTTAAACCCTGTAGGAGGTCCAGATTTACCATTAGGCACACTAGACAAGCGCCTAAGGTCGCCTTTGATTGGAGGGGTGGATGTCAATCTC
Source organism: Hymenochirus boettgeri (assembly GCA_019447015.1). NCBI lineage: Eukaryota > Metazoa > Chordata > Amphibia > Anura > Pipidae > Hymenochirus > Hymenochirus boettgeri. Next base: position 372,287,241 of record CM033469.1, read on the forward strand.
TGCCCACCCCTCCACAACCTAAATAGTCGACTTTCTCCCCCCCAAAAAAGAAAATGGGTGTTGTGGTGTTGTTTAGGGGTGGGGCTAAGGGCACCGGCCTTTGTGCCTACAGGGTAAATCCTCCCCTGCCCTTTAGTACAGCTGCTGCCCACAGTACTAACCACTTAAAAGGAAACTATGGTCTCCAGACAAGTTGATTTTTAATGAAAGGCCAGTTTCCTACCTTTAAAACGTGCCATCAACCTCCTCTCCATGCACTCCACAGCAGAAAATGGTGTGAAAACAGCTTTTTTAGGCAGAGTTTTCTGTAGGGGGTGGCATGAACCTGGAGTCTGAGTGGGGAAGGAGCCATGGTGCTGCAAATGAAAGGGCCAGGGGGTGCTGCAAGGGGAGGAGGAGACACAGGAAAGAGGGATGTCTCAGAGCAGGAAGTGCAGGGGATCTGGTGATGCTACTACCATATCACACCTAAAAAATTGTGATGATGTTTCTTTTGTTGTTAATATGTTCTCTGTTTGTTTTTAGCATGTTTGTTTAACTAGGAACTGAACAGGGGTTAAGGAAGTGGGCGGAGCTAAGAGATAAAGAAGTGGTTAGGTAGTGAAATAAATTGAGGAGCAATAAAGTTTCCCAGTTTGGATTTTTCTTTTGGATTTTTCACAAAAATGTAAATAGCTTCAAAAATGTGTAAAAATAATAATAAAAGTCAATTTCAAAAATACTCACAAAAGCAATTCCTGTCAATTCACATAAAGTCTTTTTTGTACCACAGTTACCCTTTAAGCACACTAACTAGGCCTACAAATAAAGCAACAAGGATTTAAATGGTAATATAAAGAATTTTGGTAAAAAAAAGCATTTACATTTCGAGAAACTATATACATACTTATGCCTCATACTTTTATATGGTGTTGGAACTCTAGTGACTTCTAATGTCCTTATATTTTAAAATAATGAGGGGAATTATTCAAACAGCTAGAGCTGTCATGTGACTACTAGATGACCCGCCCATAACCTCTTTATAGTCATCTTGTGATATTTGCTCCCTTCTGAAGTGGAAAGATTGAAATCATACTTTGCCCTCAGTTTTCTGTCTTTAAGATGAGGTTTGTTTAACTTAATAAACTGATGTGGTCATTGGGTTTCCTGTAACAGGTTGAGAACCTTTCTAAAGAATATGTATTTAGTAAAGTGTAATTGATACATGTAGTTAACTTGTCTCAGAGGGGCTACGGCCATCCTACATCCATAATTGCTATAAAAGTTACAGAAAATAGAAGCCTAGTGCATGTCCAATTAATTTACTTACATTTTACTTTACCATTGTAAAAAGCCTGCCCTTCTCTCTGTATAAATTAAAGCAATTATTCAATAACATGGCCAAATTATTTTAAGCCCAGCAACCACTTCCCAGTTTTAACCTTTTTTTACCTTAGTAACTTTTTACCTTCTTAGGAGATTCTCAAACTTTGTCTTTATATCAGTACCTGCCTTTTATGAGATGAAAGTCCCTGCTGCTCTTTTGCTTGCTTTCTTGGAACTAACACTCCATCTTTCAGTACTTGAACACATGACCCACTGTGGGTGGAGTACATATTTCCCAGAGGCTTGGTCAAACTTCCAATGCAACAAGCAATATATATAGAAATGGGATAGTATACATATTTGCTATAAAAGTTGATATTTACAAAAACATTTTCAGGTATCACTGGGAGATTTAAAGGAATTAGACAACATTCCGTTTGTATATCTCAGTATAGATGATGCTCAGTACTTTGGACTATGGATTACTCTTCACTGAAACATGCACTATACCTTATATTACACCTTATACAGTCTACTTACTGGGGAAAAAAGCAATATTAACATTTGGGAGATTTTTTTTTTATTTTACAATTTCACAGATAAGCAAATCAGTATAACCATAACCATATAGAGCAAAAACACATTTTATTTGTATTTAAATGTTTTTTAATTCTAGTCCATAAGGTCATCACAATGGATTTCAGAACCAGTAAAATGATAGTAAACTATTTCCCTATTACGTGCTCCTTTGATAGCCTTGGTCTTATGACATAACCAACGTTTCAGGTTTCTACACGTCTGTACTGTAATTTTGCCCCAAACTTGGTTTAGAGTTGAAATAACTGTTTTCTTCTATAAAATTATACAGAACTTCTACTCTACATACAAAACTTCCATAGTTCGAACTAATTTTAGTGCTGACCATAGAAATTTCATGTTTAAACTTAGCTCTGGTGGAATGAAGCTCACTGGGTTTGTGTATTCTACTCATCCCTCCACAACAGGAACATTTACCACTGTGTGCCAAACACAACACACACATGATTTGTAAGCTGGGGTTCAATAGGGGCACTAGTAAAACTTTTGTTCCTTGGGGGCACATACTGGCATTGTGCTGTAATAAATATTTTGCATGGAATTCGTTGGTGTTTTTTAATTAAATAACATTTTTGAGCAACATTAAGTTGCTAAATTCTTAGCTTACGGGCAGTATACAACACACTTATTTGCACCGTGTGCATGTAGTCAAAGCCCTCTAAGGTTCTTGGAAGAGCCTAGAAAATATAATCTCTTGGTTTTCACTTCACACTTTGGGTGACCACTGACCACACTTCAACAGTTAAACTCTGGGAGCTCACTTTATTTAAGGTCTGGTACACATTCACAGAGATATACCAGACCACGGCCATGACAGGGTAATGTTTAAATGGTATACACCCTGGTAAAACCCCCTTTTTTATTGAAGAACAGGAGGTAAAGGAGCTGTGTCCTACCTCCCGTTCTTCAATAAAACCTTCAGGAGCCGGGAACGAAGGGAAGGAACTTACCGATCGCTCGCTCCTCTGCCCTTCATCTGACAGTTCCCGATGGACTTAGTAGTCTATGCGCATGCCTAAATGCGATAGTCTATGCGCATGCCTAAATGCGATGCGCACATGCATAGGGTACTGAGTACGTCAGGACCTGTCAGATGAAGTGGAAAAGCGAGCGATCGGAAAGTTCCTTCCCTTCGTTCCCGGCTCCTGAAGGTTTTATCGACGAACGGGAGGTAAGACACAGCTCTTTTACCTCCCGATCTTCAATAAAACTAAATAGTAAAAAGTGGTTTTACCAGGGTAGTGCTCTCACGGTCCTTCTATTGTATTATTTAAAGGATATGGATAACTTTAAAGCTGGATACACACCATCCAATTATTCAACACAACCGACCTTTCTGTGTTTTGGTCGATCAGGCTACTTTTTCCGCGGCCAACAGTTCATCGTCCTGGTCGACCTGTCGGAAGTGCCGAACTGTCAGTTAGGACAAAGGATTAAAAGGTGAGTACCCAGATTAAGATTCTGTCTTAATCATTTGTACATACAAGCTAGAGGGAACAATTAGGGGCCAGAGTGGACTGCCACATCCAATAACTACAACGTGTGTATAATGATTGGACATGAATGAAAGAATTAACAGTACAAAATACATGGTTTAAACATAACTTAAACCACCCATGGTTTAAACATAACTTAGGCTACCCATGGTTTAAATAACTTAGGCTACCCATGGTTTAAATAACTAAGGCTACCCATGGTTTAAATAACTAAGGCTACCCATGGTTTAAATAACTTAGGCTACCCATTAAAAGATATTTTTTTCCAGCAGATTTAATTACTGTGATGGAATCTATTTAAAATTGATTCCTTCCAACTTGCCTGATCAACAGACTGACAATAGATTTTAGTTTATTGAATGAAAAAGCTTCATCAACTTATTAACCTATTCACATCACATCCGTGGTACATGTAGTTACTCAGTAAATTCAGGGGTGTGTGAAGTTTCCTTTTAAGTGTAATGACACAGTCTGGTTATTTTTACCCACATCAAATGAAAACCACAAGTAGTAGCACTATCATTTAGATTCCCAGGAAGCATTACAACCAATCTAAGGGACCTCCACTATATAAACATCAGCATTGACCTTTACCAATTTAGAACGTGAAGTCTCCAGAAATGGGTATTTTGTATATTTGCATGCTTTCAAGCTTTCTTCTGCTCGTACTCATCCCTGAAGGTAAGTACCACTAAATCTCCCAGTAGCCTGTAACTGAAAAACTCAGTAGTACATTAATAAATATTTAGTTTATTTCTGTCTTTCTCTTATTGATTTTACTGCCAAATACCTATTATGTTTTTTAGGGGGGCATACTGGCTTTAGACATTTACCCCCTTTTAAAGGAATATGTAGGATAATCGGTTATTGTGTATACAGACTAGTCCTCACCTGAAACTGTCTTTACGGTTTTTGGAGTTGGTACTAGTGGTGTCATTTCAAAAGCAAAGGGCAGTAATGCAATGTAGTCATCACTAATCTAATTTTGTGTATTAACTACAATGAAAACTAAAAGTGTTAAAAATGTGTTTCTGCTAATTACAATTTTAGGAGGTAGGAGTAATTATTCCTACTTCTTATTCTTCTTCAGTTACAGAGAAATCAGCTGGTAAAGTGTGTCTAGATCACACAAAGCTTCATATGTGCTGTACATGGAAAATCATAGCTATTGTATTGTGATGGACATTGTTCTGACATCTTTCTCTTATATGTAGGTATTTGCATGGACATCATTGATGGGAAAGAGGCAGCCCCCCACTCCAGAGGGTATATGGCTTCCATATTGGATAAGAGATCGATATGTGGAGGGACATTAATTAAACAAAACTGGGTGTTAACCGCAGCTCACTGCAAAATGTAAGTAGTAACAAAGAGCAATCAAATACACACTTTACACACTTTGCAAAAAGCTAATGTTTACATTGGAGTTGTCCTTTAAACATTTGATTTGTGTAAACTGGAAAAGAGAGTGAAATCCTTGTTTGAATCATTGTTAAAGGAAACTCTGCATAATATCAGTTACGTGGGTTTCTATTCACTGTACTTGTCTATGTTACTGAAAATTCATTACTTGATCTTTTCAGAAGCAGATCATCCTCTGTTATCCTTGGTGCACATAACATCAAACAGAAAGAAAAAGAACAACAAAGATTTATGGTTGAAAGAGCCGTTACACATCCTTGCTTTGATTATAATAGTAAAGTTAATGATATCCAGCTTGTACAGGTAAGGAGGTGAATGGTACATTCTATATTATACTACAATTTAACAGCATGTCAGTCTCCAGCTATGAAACATGGTGAAGGAATATTGTCAGGTAGCCAAGAGCTCCAGGAGAGTATATAGAGGGTAAGGGGTGGGGGTAGATTGGCAGCCGGCCCTCCAACCACAGCTGCCCATAGAGCATAGGCGTTTGCCTACTGTGCCTAATGGTAAATCAGATTTCTTCACAATTGTGCTGATTTGAAATGGACAAGTTACTGCTTTGCCACATGTCCAAAGATTCTCCCCGTCACTCACAAACGAAGAGAATCCCAATATTGTATGATAATCAGATTATGTGTTATAACCGGTAACAGTGTCCCAGATGTGCGGGAAATTGATTGTGCAATATCGAGATTGTACAATAGTTATCTTTGCGTGTATGGCTAGTTTCAGGGCTGTTGTGTAAGGGAGGTTCTTTATTGTGAAGTGCACATTTTCCTTCCTCCGGATTCAAACCTCTTTTATAAGGTTATAAAGCATGCGCACTTCTAAAGCTGGGTACACACATGAACGAGAAAGGGAAGATTCGCTCCTTTTCTCGGCAATGTGTGTGCCTGAAAACAAGCAAATTAACGTACTCTGTCGGTACCAGGATTGCTAGTTACATTCTGAAATGCTCATGGTTTGCCCCCTGTACTAAAGTATAGGGAGTCAGCTGTGGTTGTGGGAAATGTGTCAGTCCGAACATTCTCCCTATACTAAATATATGGAAAATGCTCGGGACTGTGTGTAACCTAATCTCCACAGATTGTTACTGTGTGTACACAGCTTAAAGGGTATCTCCATAAAGAAAAAAAACCTTTTCCGTAGTTTAGGGCACCCCAGCCCACCCCCAACTGCCAAGTTCGTTTTGTAAAACAAGCCCCAGAAACGTACTTACACTCCTTCATTCCATTGGTTGTCTGCTCCCAGCCCTCTGCTTGCCAGAAGTTGCAAACAGGGGTTGGACCATCAGCGGCATCTGTGATTGTCTGAGAGGCAGCCAGAGAGTCGAGGGAATGAAGGAGTGTATAAATATTTCTGGGGCTTGTTTTACAAGTTTTTTTTAGGGCACCAAGATAGGTCCAGATGGATGGAGGGTTCCCCTAAGCATGCCAGCATCCTCAATGAGGACAAGGAAGAAGCAGTGACCGGATGACACACAGACAGCTCCTACTCTTCTGTTTTAGGAACTTTGGACAGTCACTGCAGGAGAACTATAAGGAGCTGAGGAGTAAGTTGAGGATTTTTTTACACTACACAGTGGGGCAAGCACTGAGGCAAATTTTAGTTTTGGGGGTGGACATGTCCTTTACCATTACTGTCTATCCGAATGCTGTGTGTAGCTAGCAGCTTGCTTGGTTAAGCACCACGAAGAGAGGAAGTGGGATTGTGAAGAGTAATTGCCTGTGTTGTTTCAATATACAGCAAAAAAAGAAGTCATTTTTACAGCACATGTCCTATCTATGAAGCCCTCCCAGTACTACAACTGGTTACTTTTTACAGCTTCAGTAACCTGGCATTGTGTTTATATTTTACAGTTAAAAGGAAATGCAGAGTTGAATAAATATGTTTCAGTTCTTAATCTGCCAACCTCGGACCAAGACCTGAAAGCTGGAACTGTTTGTAGCGTTGCAGGATGGGGAGTCACTAAACCTAATGGGAAGGAGTCAGATGTCCTCCGAGAAGCCAATATTACCATTGTCGACAGAAAAGCCTGCACTAAAATTTATAAGAAACCCGTTTTAATAACCAGCAGCATGCTATGTGCAGGGCCAGTTAAAAAACGTAAAGACGACACCTGTCAGGTAAGAGGATCCTATTATATTTCTAGTTTATCAGAGATTAACCAGGGCTGAATGGGACTGACATGGTCTTAACATCACATCTAATTACTAACGCTATGAAGAAAGATATAGAACATACAGGGGCATATTTATAAAGGAGCGTTATTTTCACTGTTCATTATTTTTCTGCCATACTTCGCCACAATTTTTTTAGCTTTCCATTTTTCTTTTCCCTATATTTATTAAAAGGCAAAAATTATGTGGTGAAAAGTAGAGCTAATAATAACAATAAAAAACTGTTGAAACGTCAGATTAACGCAGAAAATTAGACAAATGAATCCAGAACATTTCCTATAACCAGATCAGGTTATATGATGGGTAACAAATAGGTTAATGCAGAACTAAAATCACCAGACAACATTGTCCCATCAGACATTGCACATTTACAAAGACACAACAAGCTTCCTTCGATGCGGCTGTTGCAGCCTTTCCCCCTAGAAGCTGATAGACAATCATTTTACAGCTAAGAGATTCTGCCTACCTGTCATACAGAGAAGACATTTTAGTGCAGTGTCTTTGCAAACACTACTGTCCCTGACAATTATATGTATTTTATTGCTTCTCATACAAAAATGTATGAGAAGCCAGGAGGAAGGACTGTTGGTTGTGGCAATAGTGGCTGTGTGGTTTTCCACAATGTCTGATCGTCCTTTCATCTGATTCGGATGAACAGTCGGTCAGACATGGCCGAAAAGCCATGTGATTATTTTGGTCTGATTGACCGATAGACTGAACTATTGGTTGATTGGACCGAAATATTGCATGGTGTATACCAGCCTTAATCTTTGCAGTTTAATTCTTAGCCAGCATGGATGTAAAAACAGAATATTAAAATTTCAGTACAAGTCAGGGAAATTGCTAAAGCAGAGCATTAAACCACTATCCTACCAGAGCTAACATACACAATGCCAGTACATTTAGAAACTTTATTGTATCCTAGGAACATAATAGAAACAGAAAAGGCAATTAAATCATCTATTTACTATTCTTTGCGCCCCTTGTGCTGGCTGTAAAATGAACTGGAGGGGTTTCGGTATTGGTGCAGAGACATGAATATAGAAAATGCTTTGTGCATGGAGACATCTGCATAGAAACATAGAGACAGAGAATAATGGGGTCATAGAGCATATCCAATAGGTGCACATATTCACAAGGGTTTTTGAAGACATGCTATGAGTTGCAATGGCAGCCACACGTAAGCCTCCTTACAGAATCTACTATGTACTGTACACAGAGAAGGGTCTTACAATGTATAGGTGTTCTGGGGAGAAAAGCTTTTACATTCGAATTTTAAAAATTGAAGTTTAGTTTCTACTCAATACACACTGAACACCTATGTTTGTTATTTAAAAAAAGCCATATAAATACCTGTGATATTCGCCATGTAAATACCCCTGTGATATTCGCCATGTAAATACCCCTGTGATATTCGCCATGTAAATACCCCTGTGATATTCGCCATGTAAATACCCCGTGATATTCGCCATGTAACCATGTAAATACCCCTGTGATATTTACCATGTAAATACCCATGTAATATTTGCCATGTAAATACCCCTGTGATATTCACCATGTAAATACCCATGTAATATTTGCCATGTAAATACCAATGTGATATTTGCCAGATTTAAAAATGTCTCAACAATCTTTGACAAAAATTCTGATGAAATGGCGAAAAATGCAGTGAAAGGTGAAAAAAAATGAAATTTCACCTCTTGCAGTGTTAAATCAAAAATAGTGAATCATCAATGCTGCTTTATAAATATGCCGCATGTGCCTTGGTCAATAAAGTAGGATTGATAGTTCCGACCTCCCAATATAGTTTCTGTGAGGAGCACCAGCATGATGAAAATAACTGCTTCAGCACTATCCTTAATACAGGAAGGTCCAGGAAACTGGCCTGGCAGATGAAAATTGTACATGGGCGCTTCCCACCACGTGTCCCTCTTTTTAGTTTTTCTCTATTCCATTTTCCCGTCTTCTTTTTTACTTGCTTTAGTCCTGCTAGTTCCTGTTACACCTTTTTATTGATGATCTTATGATCTATTAATGGACAGGACCATACAGCACATGCAGGGAGATTCAATAAAAGTTCTTTTCGTTAAAAATGGTGCTAAATTTGCTCCAACCAATCAGATCTTATTTAACATTTAAAAGCTAACATCATTGGTTGGGGCAAAATCTGATTTTTTAACGATAAGAACCTTTATTGAATAACCCTGTTGGTTGGTTTGCATGCATAGAATATCTTAAATGAAGTAAATAATGTCTAAATTATTATTATTATTATTATTATTTTTAATTTTATTTACAATTGCATAAATGTATTTTGTTTCATTACAGGGCGATTCTGGTGGACCCTTGATTTGTGGTAAAAATTTAAGTGGAATTGTTTCTTTTGGAAAAGTTTGCGGTAATCCTAAAAAACCCAGTATTTATACCCGACTTACAGAAAAATACCTGCAATGGATAAAGGATGTAACTGGTGGTGCTGATTAGGGAACAGGATGCAATGGAAACTGGGGATACAATAAAGGGATAACATCTTCTGTCTTTTTGCCTATGTGATTTCCCTTTAAAATTTCCAATACTGTATTAAGTTTTAGTGTTTAGTTCTCCTTTACTGAATTAAACCTAATGACTGTTTATGTGTTTGGCGTGTATAAGAAAATCCCCTCATAAGTCAATTACCTATCTTAGGGCCATCTCTACGATCATAAAGATTAATGATTGCCCATAGAATACCATGACGGTATTTTACTACCACTTGGTAAATGTGGTAGTAAAATGTATGATCGCAGCCGTACAGTAATGGTAACACAAAGTATCGCAAACATACGATACCACAGGTTTTTAAGTACTTAGAAACTTATTTTTAATCATTAAAGGGCAAGTACCAGCTCAAATTAAAATCTATATTCTTAACCAGGATCCCCCCACTCTATCCTAAGTTTTGTGATACTTACCTTTCACCCTTTCACTCTCAAGCAATCTCTTGCTAGCTGGTTTAGCCTCCTCTGCTGCTGTTCGCGAGCTGACAGCTGTGACAGCTTTGGTTGCAGCTGTCAGCCATACCGTAACCTTAAAGGACAACTAAACCAACAGAACAACACTGAACCAGAAGGCAGAACACCTTGATATAAACCAGTAATCTGTGTCTTACCTCTCATTTTGATACGGGCACTGAGAAATTAACCAAAATAACATATGGTTTGTGCTTCACTTCACAGCATTCTAGTATCACACAGTTTGGTCAACGACCAATATGTTCTGCACATGCTCAGTCCTTAGCTATGGCAGAAACTTGTTACAGTTGGTCACACCCATTAATAATCTCTAGCCAATCCTTTTACAGGACAGATAAAGCAAGGAAGCATGTGACTGAGGTCAGGAGGTGTGATCTGACACTGCACATACACACAGATACTTCATCCAGTTCTGAACAGGCTTACATTTACTTTAATACAATTCACTGAAGTGGTATCTTATAGCTTATTGGGGTTTTTAGGGGGATTGTTTTCAGATTCTGGAGTATAAAAAATTGTGTTTAGTTCTCCTTTAACAGTTAATAGTGCTGCTCTCTCGTATGTCTCCCATATAATTATGTCTGTAATTCATATTAACCTGTATTTCATGATAATAAAGAAATTACCATATTGCTGTTCATGTGCAACAATTATTTTCCTGTTCGCACATTTGGTTGGTAAAATAATGTTAAATGAAATAAAAAAGGGAAATGTTATTAAATTTAGCTATTGTAAACATTAAATTAGTCAAAAAAAAGTTTTTAACTGGGCAAAAGGCGTAATTACTTTAAATTCAATGGAAGGTATTTCCTTGAACAGCAAGGGACCGCGATGGGCAATAATCTAGCTCCATTATATGCGAACATATTTATGGCCACTATTGAAAAAAGATTGATATTGGATGATGTGAAATGGAATCAGCATATCAAATGCTTCTATAGATATGTGGATGACATATTTTTGATTTAGAGCTCTACTGAGGAGCATCTGCTTGACATGATTACACACATTAACAAACAACATGATACGATTAAATTTACGGCCGAACATAGTGTATCTTCCATAAACTCCCTAGATGTTAATGTGGTCAAACAAGGAAATGGGTTATGCACTAAACTGTATAGCAAACCAGCAGAAAGGAACAATCTTCTAAGGGCTGATAGCTGTCATACCCCTGGTACCATCAAAGGAATCCCTAAAGATGATTTAGGGTCAGACGTATTGCCTCAACAGACGAGAGTTATATGGAGGCAAGCAACACACTTATAAAGAAATTTGCAGATAGGGGTTATCAGAAAAAGAACCTCACTCAGACTATGATTGAAGTTATGAAGATGGAGCGGAATCAATTATTACTGAACAAAAGGGCTGGTACACAGAAAGAAAGGATGCCTTTTGTTAGTACATTTGGACCCATGAGCCATAAAATTAAAGATGTGGTTCTTAGGAACTGGTCCCTGCTGCAAAAAGACCCTAAATATGGGACACTGTTTAGGGACCCACCTATATTCTCATACAACAGGGGTAGGAGTATAGGGGATAGAATAGTGAGTTCTGACCTAAGAGAAAGGAAGGCCACTACTTCTAAATTTTTAAGCACCCCGAAAATGGGAACTTACCCTTGCCTAAACTGCTCCTGCTGTAATTCCTTTATTAAAGGGGATGTGGTGACTCACCCCTTTAAAGGATCTAAGATACATGTCTCAGGCTACTTTATGTGCAATTCTGAGTCTGTAATTTATGCCTTGAAATGCCCATGTGGCAAGCTATACGTTGGACAGACCTCCCGTATGGTAAAAATCCGGATTAGTGAGCACAAGAGCTCCATTAGGAGGTTTGATCCAAATAATAAAAATTCCTATACGCCAGTAGGTGAACATTTCTTTATGAATAAACATAATGTAGCAAGTTTGAGATGGCAAATTCTGGAACAAGTTTCCCTACCTCCAAGGGGAGGTGATAGGCAGAAACTGCTACTACAATCTGAGTTAAAATGGATAGATAGGCTAGACAGTATGGAACCACATGGTCTTAATGATGTTTTCAGTTATAAATGCTTTTTATGAATATATTTGAAGTCTTACAGGAATATTAATGAGGTATTCATGTACCTTTTATATTTCCCTTTCTTTACAGGTTGAATAGCGATGTGGATGTAATCAATATATTGAACTGCTGATGTTACTATGCCTTTGGCAATATGTTCCGATGGTGTAAAATCTTAAGACAGACTATATGTGTCTAGTAGTGTCTATTTTGATGATGTGAATTGTATTTCTGACCTCTGGCCACTAGATGGAGCTGAGGGTTATTTGTGCTACATTTTGTATATAATGGTGTTGGGTATGTGGTTTCTGTAATGCACCTGAGGAAAGACCACACTGGTCTGAAACATGTCGTGCTGGTATCTCCAATAAATCACGGTTGGCACATGCTATTTTGGCTCTTGTGTGACAATTTGTTGCTAACTGAGCAAAACCCAGTCACTAACCAGAAGTTGCTACTTAAAGCTGAGAAATTCAGCCAAACTTTTGTGACAGGAATTTCTATTGGATGTGTCCTCTAACTGCAGTAACACAGTAAAAAGCTAACATCTGATTGGTTGCTGCAAATTTATAGCAGGGACACACTTTGCACTTTTTATTGCATTGCCCCTCAGTTTTTATTACATTAACTTATTTATAATAGGGAATAAAATAGTAGTAGAATTGTTAGACACAAGTGCCTGGACCTACAACTCACAGCTGGGCACTGAGCATCTTTACCCATAATATCAAGAAGTATGGAGTAAGTGCGCCCCCTGCAGGAGAAATGAACAGGCAGGAATGTTTTCTTGGCTTGGGCAGAATGTTTGTTGGCTTTTCTTTACTCACACACATATTAATTTGCATTTTACTTTATTATACCAAACAGGATAGTTTTTGATTATTTTAATCCTGGGTCAGTTTTCTAGGAGTCCCCTGTATGTAAATTAGATTCCTATCCAATAACACTGACTTCATACAGATAGAGATGGGGAGAGATTCCAACACTAAAACAAACCACATGCAATTTAAACATAACAAATTACATTATATAGTTCCCCAGGGGCATGTTTAGGGGGGATTTCTGGTGCCAGGAATCCCCCTTTCTGCCTGCTCAGTGCAGTCTCCTATTCTTCTTCTCCTGGTGCCTATAGATTGTTACATAGATTGTTATATAGATTGTTATATAGACTGTTACATAGATTGTTATATAGATTGTTATAGTTATATAGACTGTTATATAGATTGTTATATAGACTGTTACATAGACTGTTACATAGATTGTTATATAGATTGTTATATAGATTGTTATATAGATTGTTATATAGATTGTTATATAGACTGTTATATAGATTGTTATATAGATTGTTACATAGATTGTAATATAGACTGTTACATAGATTGTTATATAGATTGTTATATAGATTGTTACATAGATTGTTATATAGATTGATATAGTTATATAGACTGTTATATAGATTGTTATATAGACTGTTACATAGACTGTTAAGTATAGAGGTTATATAGACCTCGGTAATAGGATTGTGATATAGATGTTATAGTTATATTAGGACGTTATCTAGATTGTCTATCGCCTGTTCCATCGCTTGTTCTCTCGAGTTCTCTAGCTTGTTCCTCGCTTGTTCTCGTTCTCTCGGACTGTTTGTTACTCGCTTGTTCTATAGATTGTTCTATAGCCTGTCCCTGGACTGTTACCGAGTGTTCTATTCGACTGTTCCATAGATTGTGTCCATCGCTTGGTCTAGTTATCTCGGACTGTTACCTCGCTGGTTATATCGCTGTTCTCTAGCTGTACCTAGCTTGGCCCTCGCTGTCTATCGAGTGTTATTCTCGCCTGTTACTCGCTTTGTTATCTCGCTGTGTATCCTCGCCTTTTACATCGATTGTATCTAGATTGTTTATCTAGATGTTCCCTAGAGTTACATCGTTGTTATAGTTATATAGGGCTGTTCCCTAGCTTGTTTCTAGCTTGTTCTCTCGGCCTGTTCCCTTCGCTTGTTCCATCGCTTGTTCTATAGCTGATCCTCGCTTGTTATCTCGCTTGTTCCATCTCGACGTTCCCCTCGCTTGTTCCCTCGTTGTTATTCAGTGCTCTAGACGTTATTAGCTTGTTTCTCTCGGCCTGTTACCCTAGATGTTATAGATTATTTCTCTGCTGTTCCATCGATTGTTACATCGATTGTTCTCGTTCTCTTAGCCTGTTGCTCTCGCCGTTTCCGCTTGTTCTCTCCGGCTGTTACATAGACACTCGGTTAGCACACTGGATGTTACATAGATTGTTCTATAGATTGTTTATAGACTGTTATCTCGCTTGTCTATAGACTGTTGAGGTGTAGCTTGGGTCTATCGCTTGTTATCTCGGGCTACTGGGTTTAGCAGTGCGGGTATCGATTTCGTTTCTCCTCGTTGTGCTCTAGGGTGTTCCATCGCCGTGTCCCTCGGCGTTTGTAGTCTGATAAGACTTCGGTGATTGTGACTAGCGTGAGCGTGTATCGTACGGTGAGCTTGCTTTGACGACCTAGCTTGGCTACATAGGCAGCGTGTTTGTGCCGGGATGTATGAGGACGACTGAGTGGTGTATGACTGTACGCAATATTGGCGGCTACGAGTCGTTACATAGAGTGGTTACTAGACTGTTACCTAGATTGCTTATATAGATTGTTACGCTATAGGTATCGGAGACCTTCCGTCCCGGACACCGACGCACGTGCTACAGCAGCAATGTTTGCTATCCACCGGTCATGTCTGTCAAAAATGTATCCAGTCTGCCTTGTGATTGACAGCAGCATAGAGACTGTATCAATATTAACCCTGCAGCTGCCAGAGGTGATTGCTGAGACATTATTTACTTTATAATCTACCCCCCTAGGTCTTTTCTATGGGGCCACCTGTAAGATAATAATGTTATAATTGGCGCGCTACTACATAGAAGCACAACGATTATAACATTACGGAAGTCTTACTCATCTGTTCTAGGTTCGCTCGTTCCTCCTTTTCTCCCCCGGCACTGTAATCCTGCTCACACCTCTCTCGCAATCACTTTCTCTCCTACATGCAGGAGATATCGCGCTATGAGCAACTGTAACTATGGAGAGGAAGTGGGCAAGTTTACATTGTCTTTGCTGGTAGCATGGTATCTCCTACGTTTGGAAGAGGAGGTAATCACGCCAGATGTGAGCCGGGAGATGATTAGGAGAAACGAGCAGGCTGGGGGGTTGGATGCCGAGGGGTGGTGGTGGTAGGGGGTGGGGGGATAGCGATAGTAAAATTAATGAAGAGAAAAAAGCGGGTAGGGGTGGTTGGATGCCGAGGGGTGGGGGGACAGTAAATTTAATGGAGAGAAGGGGTAAATTATAAAAGATAATGCACCTCCTACTGTAAATTATATGGATATGAGATGTCACCTCAGAGTTCCGTGCCCTTTTTAAAAGCACCTGCGGCCTCGTGCTTTTGTACGGTCACAGAACTTCTCGGTAACATCTAATATCCTTATAATTTACAGTAGGGGGTGCATTATCTACTATATCTACTCCACTGTGATGGAGCTTAGGGAAATATTTATAAAAGTAAATTTACGATCGCGATTGTACATTTACCACCGAACATATCTGTAACTGTCATGATAATTATAGTAAGTAGAGAAAATATATAATACTAGACATTAAGCCCGCTACAATAACGGGCGCTAGAAGCACAGAGTACCCCCTTAGTGTCCCAAGGCCATAGTCCTCCTCCATGTCCCAAGGCCAGAGTACCCTCTTGGTGTCCCAAGGCCAGCGTCCCCCCTCTGTCCAAGGCCAGGGGCCCCCTCTGTCCCAAATCCAAGGGCCCCCCGTCTGTCCCGAATCCAGTCCCCCCTCTGTCCCAAATCCAGGGGCCCCTGTCCCAAGCAACCTTACCTGCAGTCTGTTTAATTGCTGTTCTCCCTCCGTGTGTTTCCTGTGTTTCTCCTTCTAGTGGTGAGTCAATAGGAACTGCAGACACTCTCCCTCTAGTGGTGAGTCAATAGGAACTGCAGAGACTCTCCCTCTAGTGGTGAGTCAATAGGAACTGCAGAGACTCTCCCTCTAGTGGTGAGAAAATAGGAACTGCAGAGACTCTCCATCTAGTGGTGAGTCCATAGGAACTGCAGTGACACACACACGGACACAGGGACGCACACTTAGGGTTTTATTATATAGGATTAATTTATGATCCATATACAATAGAATATTTGGATGTATTTGGTGATGAGCCTCATTCTGAGCTTGTTCCCTTTTAGGAATCCCCCCCACCCCTTGAAAATTATTTGCTTGCACCTGTTCCCCCTCCCCAAATCCCTGAATGAAAGCTCCTGCTACTCTAACTTCCATACCAGAACATAGAAGGAGGCTGGCAGTGAGGCAGGACAAGGACTAATAGGTCAGGACTAGGAACATTAGGGCAAGACTAGGACCAGTAGGTCAGAGCTAGGACTAGGACCAGTAGGGCAGGATTAGGACTATTAGGGTAGGACTAGGACCAGTAGGGAAGGACTAGGAACATTAGGGCAAGACTAGGACCATTATGGCCAGACAAGGGCCATTAGGGAATGATTAGGACCAGTAGGGCAGGGCTCGGAACTGCAGGGCAGGCCTAGGTTAGTAGGGCAGGATTAGGGCTAACAGAGGAGGACTAAGGCCAGTAGGGCAGGACTAGGTGTAGTACAGCAGCACTAGGACCTTTAGGGCAGGTGTTGGACAAGTAGGGCCGGACTTAGGACAGTAGGAAAGGACTAGGGCCAGTACGGCAGGACTAGGACCAGTTGTGCAGGACTAGGATCATTATGGCAGGACTAAGACTAGCACTCGTTCCCCCTCCCCAAATCCCTGGATGAAACCTCCTGCTACTCTAACTTCCATACCAGAACATAATGGGAGGCTGTGAGTGACTTATAGGGCAGGACCAGTAGGGCAGGACTAGGACCAGTGGGCTGGACTAGAAAAAGTGGGGCAGGACTAGAAATATTAGGGAAAGACTAGAACCGTAGGTCAGGACTAGGACCATGGCTATAACTAGTGGGACCATCAGGGCAGCGTTAGGACTAGGACCTGAAGGGCAGGACTTGGAACAGTAGGGCAGGACTACGACGAGTGGTGTAGGTCACAAGGACCAGTAAGGCAGGACAAGGACCAGTAGGGCAGGACTAGGACCAGTGGGGCAGGACCAGGACCAGTGGGGCAAGACTAGAACCAGCAGGGAAGGACTAGGACCATTAGGGCAGAATCAGGACTTAACAGGACTAGGACCAGTAGGGTAGCACCAGGACTAGGACCATTAGGGCAGGACCAGGACCAGTGGGGCAAGACAAGGACCATTGGGCCAGGACTAGGACCAGCAGGGAAGGACTAGGACCAGTAGGGCAGGTTTAGGACTAATAGGGCAGGACTGTGCCAGTGAGGCAAGGCTATGACTAGTGGGAAAGGACCAGGACCAGTGGGGCAGGATTAGGACTATTAGAGCAGAACCAGGACTAAAAGGGCAGGACAAGGACCAGTCGGGCAGGACTAGGGCTAGTTTGGCAGGACTAGGACCATAAGGGCAAGACTAGGACCATTACAGCAGGCCTAGGACCATTAGGGCAGGAATTGAAACTGTAGGCAGGACTAGAACCAGTGGGACAGGGCTAGAACCAGTAGGGTAGGACCAGGACCAGTGGGGAAGGACTAAGACCAGTGGGGCAGGACCAGGACCAGTTAAGCAGCCAGGACCAGTGGGGAAGGACTGAACCAGTGGGGCAGGACTAAGAAACCATTAAGGGCCATGACAGTACTCAGTAGGCCGGGAATAGGACCAGTGGGCAGGACCAGCAGACCAGAAGGCAGGACCAGGACCAGTGGGGAAGGACCAGGACGCCGTAAGTTCATGGGCTAGAACCAGTGGGGCAGGACAAGGACCATTAGGGCAGGAATTGGAACATTAGCAGGACTGAACCAGAGGGCAGGACGGACCAGTGGGGAACGGACTAAGAACCATTAGGGCAGGACTAGAACCAGTAGGAGCTGGACAAGAACCAATAGGCAAGGACAAATGACCATGGGGATGATCAGGACTCATAAGTGTAAGGAACTAGAACCAGTGAGGGCAGGTAAAGGACTATTAGTGAGGAATTGGAACATTGGAAACAGTAGCAGACTGGAACCAATAGCGGCGACAACCAGTTAGGCAAGGACCAGACCAGTGGAGAAGGACTGAAGATCAGTAGGGCAGGACTACGGACCAGTGGATAGGCTAGGACCATTAGGGCAGATAGACCTTAGGACCTTAGGTCGGACCTAGCTAGGACGTGGCAGAACAGAACCATTAGGGCATGACTACGGACTGTGGGGCCAGGCACTAAGACATTAAGGGCAGGACTAGGACCATTGGGAGAGGACTAGGACCATTAGGTCATGGACTAGGACCATTAGGACGGACTAGGACCAGTAGGCAGACAAGAACCATTATGGGCAGGATATAGCTATTGGGCGGCTAAGACCATAGGGGCAGGACCAGTGACCCATGGGGAAGGCTAAGACAAGTAGTGCAGACAGGACAGTAGGGCCAAGACTAGGCCATGGAGCAGCACCCAGGACCATAAAGACATACAGTGAGGACAGTGTACGTCAAGGCGGCGAGGGCGGACTAGAACCAGATAGGATCAGGACTAGACCATAGGGCCAGGAATTGGAACAAGCAGACTAGAACCATAGGACTAGACAGGACCAGTGGGGAAGGACTAAGACCAGTAGGGCAGTGACTAGAACAGTATGGCAGGACTAGGATCTGTAGGGCGGACAAGGCACCATTAGGGCAGGAACTTGGTAATAGTAGGAAGGACTAGACACCATTAGTTGCAGACTAGACCAGTAGGGGCAGGCCTACTAACTATTGGAAGGACTAAATCATTGCTAGGGCAGGACGTAGACCAGTGGTGGAGGACGAGACAGGGGGAAGGACTAGGAACCAGAGGGCAGGACTATACCAATTAGGGGCCAACCATTACCATTGGGAAAGTGAATTAAAGACCAGTAGGACTTAACTAGGACCAGTGGGGCCGTACTAGACAAGTGGGGGCAGGACTAGGACCAGTAAGGACACGACTAGGACCATTAGGGCAGTACCAGGACCCTAGTAGGCAGAGGACAGCCAGTAAGAGCAGGACCCTGGGGAAGGACTAAGACCCAATAGGGCAGGACTAGAACCAGTAGGTGCAGGACTAAGGACGATGTAGGGCAGAATTGGAACATGTAGGCAAGGACTAAACGCAGTAGGACAGACTGGTAGCCTGGGGGGAAGTCCTGTCCCTGCAGGCAATGACTAGGAAAGTGGTGGGGTGTGACAGACCATGTGGCGGCTACGACTAGGGGCCCATAGGCAGTACTAGACACATTAGGCAGACCCGAAGCCAGTGGGGGGAAGGAATAAGACCAGTGGGGCAGGAATATAACCATTGGGACAGGACTAGGACAAGCAGGGTCAGACTAGGACCTGTAAGGACTAGACCTTAGGTCCAGGACAGGACCAGTAGGGGCTGGACTAGGATCGTAAGGGCAGGATCTAGGACCAGTATGGAGGACCATGGACTCTGAGGCACAAGACCGATGAGTGTAATGACATGAGTCATGGGGCAGGACCTAGGAGCAGTGGGTAAAGGACTCACAACCATAGGGAGGGACCAGGACCATTGGGCAGGACTTAGGCACAGTAGGGCAGGCTAGACAGTAGGGCAGGACTAGGACCAGTGGGGGGCAGGACCTAGGGCCAGTGGGCAGGACCAGGACCAGTCTGCAGGACTAGGACCAGTGTTTGGCAGGACCAGGACCATGGTGGGGCGGACCAGACTAGAACCCATGAGGGAGGCTGTCCACATTGAGGAACTGGTGGATTGCTCGGGTATAAAGCTGCTCATTATGTTCCCGGTCCCAGTACACACACAGCGCTGGACACGGACTGGAGTTTACTATCCCTGGGACTATTAGTGCGCGCATTGTGGTTCTCATCTCCTGACCACCTGCCCGTCGGGTCGTCCAGGGAGCTCCCAGTACAGCTGGTGGATTGTCCTCCGACCGCTGTTTGAACGGCTCCACTGCATGAGCAACCACGCGCGCAAACGACAAGGGCTGGATGACTGTGGCTGCTGCCGTGTATGCGCTGCTACGCTGGAGACTGTTACCGGACAGGGTCCGGATGGTGGAGTCAATCGACCGGGACGCGGGCCCACTTTTATACAGAGGAGGACGATTTCGGGAGGAATTCGGTGTCTGCAGAGGTAACACATTAGGACAGTCTAATCAAGAGAGTCCCCTGCACTGATGAAGCTAATAACATCCCCACAATGATCCCCTGCAAAACCCTCTACCTATAGTGATAGCTATAACATCCCAGACTGGGATCCCCTGTACCCTCTTCCATGATAGTGAGAGCTAAATACCCCCCAGACCTAGATCCCCTGCACTCACCCTTCCTATCATGATATCTATAACATCCAGACTGGGTCCCCTGTACCCCCCTTCCATATATGATAGCTAATACATCCCAACTAAGTCCCCTGCACTCCCCCTTCCAATAGTGATAAGCGAATAACACTCAGACTGAGGTCCCCGCAAAATTACCTTGCACATTAGGAAAGTGTTTCCAGTTTGGGAAGCCCTCCGCAAAATTCCTTTTCACATAAGGAAAGGTTTTCCGTTTAGGGATCCCCCTGAAAATTTCCCTTTCACATTAGTAAAGTTTTTTCCTGTTTGGATCCCCTCAAATTCCCTTTCAACATGAGGACAAATATTCTAGAGTTGAGTAATCCCCTGCAAAATTCTGCACATTAGTGAAAATCTTCCAGGTGAGGATCCCCTGCAAACTCCCTTTCCACATTACGGAACATCTTCTAAGTTGAAGGATCCCATGCACAATTCTCTCTGACATTAGAATAGGAATCTGCCAGTTTGAGATCCCCTGGCACACCATTTTCTTATAATGGCAGTAATTACATTGATAACGATTCTGTTATTTGTAGTTAAGTATTGAGTGTCCTGTGATCCATTGTAATCCCACTGTATCAGTGAGGGGCATTATATTTATAATAAATCCATTTTGTTTCCCTTTTTGACAATCCCGATAAAAAATCTGGTGACCTGAATGGCGGTAGATTACCTATTTATCATAGTAATATATACCATTTACCTGATACCATGTACCTGTATTTACCAGTGACAGTCAGCATATCTCCTCTCTCCATGATCAGAAAATCTCACCTACTGTAACCCATAACCCTTTTCCACTCACACTTCTTTTGTATGTATCTCAGTGTAACTCCCTGAATAAAAGATCTTTCTTAAAATTTCTATATCTATTAGGAACGATTTTGTATATATTTGCACCAATATCCATCACGTTTGTATTTTATTTAAAAATGATTTGGCAATGAAAACAAATATAGGCTCATTTACCCAGAGCCGCTATCGCTCTGGGTAAATGCTCTTTCACTATTCATATATCTCATTTGCGAATCTGGGTAAATCCCAGTAAGGGATTTCACCCACTGCGGGTTTTTAACGCCAGCTGTAATGCTGGCGTTAAAATCATGCTCTAAATTTAGCGAAGGCACTATTGAGTCGCGAGCGTCAGATGCCCCGGGTGATTTTTGCATAACTCGCGCATAAGAACCTAATTGGATTTAAAGTCGCACCACTGTACAAACCGGTTACCGCGACTTTACTCCATATTATTTGCACAGCGGTCTGGGTAAATGAGCTGATGACTTTAAAATCAACATGACTTTCAGAGTTTTTCGCCTTTACAAGAATGTTAGGAATATTTTCATATAGATATATCATAGAGATATTTAAAATGAAAAGTGATACACTGAAAATTGTTTTTTTTTATTGCCCATTATTGGAAACTATGATTCTTCCCAAATATCTCTGTATCGTTTTTGTTAATCTGTCCTCTATTTTGTTAAATATCATTTTTCATTACATATCTTACATTTCAGCTGTCAATCAAGTTACTTAGTAATCATAAACTCTGCTGTTTTGGCCTAGTTTTGGCTGTAGCTTAGTAATATTGACAAAGTTGGGTATGTGAACCGCATGGAGGGAAATTCCTTTTCTCACGTTTGCCCTCATAGAGATACTGAGGCATGCTTGCCAGAGTCAGATAGTCTGGCAGGTACTGAGGTCATGAGCTTGAGCAAATCAAGTACTGATTTAAGTCATGCCAGCAACACAAACAAACAGAGTAGTGCTGGCTTACTGTTGTTCATTTATCAGCTTGAAATGAAGTCATTTTTTAGTGTACGTTCCTGGTACAGTTCCTTTAAATCCTAACTAAATAGACCATTTATGACAAGCACCGGAAATATTTTTTTAAAATCCTTGCCGTACACACCCTGCTCTTATGGTCTCCTGTAGTTGCCCTCTTCAAGTTCAGGAAACTCAGGCCGTCCGTTATATGGGCAACCTGTGCGAGCCGCAGGGTTCTTGCCTAGGGGGGCGACAGCTGGGAGTCTTAGGTCACGGACCTGTACTCAAATTGTGCTCATGTGCCACAGCCCCTCTAGTTACGGTCTCCAGATCAAATAGTATCAGCACCTCACCACATACTAAGCCCACACATATAGCTTTACTAAGATGTCTGTATTCTTGCTGTTCTTCTGTGCATTTAGTACGTTTCTCTTGTTACCTATTGTGTACGCACCATATATACAAGCACGCACTGAAGATACTGAAAGACAGTAAGCGCAGTGGGGTACTTGATTTTAAGGCAACAGCAGTTCATGAGTATTGTGTGTGCCCAGGGGGTGTTTTGGGGTTTTTTTTGGGGGGGGGTGCTAGGCTGCGGTAACAAATCTTGCACAGGTGCTATTATCCTAAGGCCGGCCCTGATGGAACTGAAGGGTAGAAGCTTTCTTCCTGTTCAAGAGGTTTTCTGCCTCTGTTGTGTCCTCTCATTGCTGCTGGCATGCCCCTTTCCCCCCTCCCTCCCGATCCCTCCCTGCTGGCATTCAGTAGCGTACATTGCTTTACATAATCTTCAGTGCATTGACCTTCCACCCCCAAACCGCCTTATTGGAACTTAAAAATCGATTCCAACATTTACTTTACAGCTCCTCGTTCCAGTGCCGTCTGCAGTCATGGCAGCCGTGGCTGTGATCTGCTGCCTCTCAGCCAATTACATCCACGTGCTGCTGTCCGGCCCCTGCTTGTATTTCCGGCGGGCATGGGAGCCGGTCCAGAACGGCGCTGGAATGAGGACCTGTATGTAGAGATTGGAATCATTTTTAAAGTCACAATATAGCGGTTGGGGGTGGGAGGACGTACATAACATATATTAGAAGTTTGTAATGAGTTGGAGAGCCCTTTAAAATCAATTTAAGAGGTTTAACCTATTTAATTACATTAAAAGTTATTTGGTGGATTTAGTACTCAGAACAGGTTGGAACTCGTGTTAAAATCCAGCAGAATATAACAAAAGATGCTACTGTGATGTAGAAATTGGTAATATAGTATGGTAAAACTATAGCTGGCTTTCCATAAGGCAAACTGGGCAATTGCTCGGGGTCCCGATCTCCTAACAATGGGCCCCTATAGGCTTTAAAAAGTGCAGTAGGGTTCTGTGGTATTGGGTAATAGCTTTTTATTTGGAATGTATGTAGTTATGTCTGTATGTATGTATATGTTTTATTATACAGCGCCACTTGGGGAGACACAGTGCTGTACAGTATTAAAATACAATAAAATCATACAAGGGATAAATACATAGATAGTTCAGATACATAAATATATAACTTATATAAATAGAAGTGCTAGGCTTGCCACAGAGGTATTAAGGTCCCTGCCCCATAGAGCTTACAATCTATTATAATAAGGAATAACAGTATAGTGTATATCTCATATCTTGTGGGGGGGGGGGTTGAGGCTAAGTTTCCTTTATTAATTTATTAGACCCTGATATTATAATCGCTACACAGTGTTACCATTTTATATATGTCTCTGATTATGCTCTAGAATGTCCTATGGAACATATGGAATGGACTGGCAGGAGCCTCTGTAACTGTCATGTCTGGGGATATGCGACCGAGCTGACAGGGAAATGTTTAAATTCCCATTTTTTCCATTGACTGGAGGCAAACAGAAATAAACAGAAATCTGCTTCCAGTTCAGAGTAGGTGGTTTTCAAAATGCCATTATTAACAGATTTCAGCCCTACATTCAACATATCAAAGGGGATGATTGGCACAAACAAATGCTTTCAGGGGGAAAGAAGCATATCGTATTTTAAATAACCATAGCCTGCCCATCCAGTAATTTCTTTGCTCATAAATACAATTTTGCAGGTTTGCAGAGCGCCTAATAGTGTCCGCTCCATGTTTGATTCAGTTGCTCAGTAAAGATCTCAGCATTTTGATCCATCCAACATCCAATCAGTGAGATGTCAGTGGGTTTGAATCGAATCTGAGGTTTCGAAGATCCCAACAAAACATCGGTACTTTACTCCCAGATTTCATGAACACGGATTTTCAGAATTTAATCAAAATCAAAATAGACTGATTATCGCAAAATCTAAATCTACCTAAATAGAACGATTATCGAATGAAAATCGAAATGGTTCCCCAGACCATACTCCAGGTCTTTGTGTCATTTCAGGTAACCTACTATTACTATTTGTCCCTCAAAATGGACAGAAAATGTAAAAAAAAATTCTCTCATAGACGTCTTAGGTCCATTTTTCGAATTTTCAATTTTTCGAAAATTTCAAAATTCAAAAACGGAACGAACACTCAGTTTCGAACATCTCTACCACAATCAGTGAAATTACTGTTAGGAACATTCCAGGAAGTTGCCATCATGGGAAGAAGAAGGACCATGCCATCGTGAAATATTTGTCCAAAATTTAAGGAATATTATGGTACAAATGCAAAGTTTATGTGTCAGCATCTGCAGACTAATCAGAATCTTATTAGATTTTACGGGCTACTGCAGTTAGATAACATCTAATGGTGCTGTAAGATTAATCAGCCACAGGCAAACTTTTGTACTCTTGGTACATAAGCCCCGATCTGTGGATCTAGGTAAACATATATACCAATGATTTTTTTTCACTAATCCCCTTAAACTCAATAATTGTTCTTATCAAAGTTAATTTCTAAAATTAGCAAGAATCTTTATTAAACAATTGTTTATTAATTTCCAATTAGACTCGGAAATGGCCATCAGAGTGACAGGCCAAAATGACAAAGAAGATCACTCAAAAGAGAAAAATTCTCCCGCACCCAGGCATAAATGTTAAATCCCCCTGATAAATGAAGGAAAATACACCTATGGATTGTAATGGAATGAATCCATCAGTGGCTGGCTTGCGCAACCAGGATCCATCGCCAGATGTGGATTTTTGTAATGAAAATTTGCAGCATCGGGAAATGTTTAAGTTGCACATTATTCTTGATTATAAAAATGTATAGTATATATAAATTTTATTTGGGACCATTTTTGGAACAGAAGTTTGTATTTAAAAAGACTCTATAAAGTTTCATTTCCTGTTTTTTTAAAACTTTTTATCTCTGAATTTTTTGCGAAGGGAACCTGCACACTTGGAACCGACCGCACTATGGGGTGGGTCGGACGTGCGAACCATACACCGCACGATCAGTACCGATAGTTTACTTACTACCTTCCCTGTATCCTTCCCGTGTTCTGTGCAGCCGGCAGCCGCGTCCGTGATTGGCAGCCTCTCCAGCCAATCAAGACGCGGCTGCTGGTCCCCGCTCCTGCTTGCAGTTCTATGCAAGCAGAGGGCCGTGGATTGTGCGGCGAAGGAGAGAGGTAAGGTAAGTACTATCGGGGGACTTTAGTGAATTATACTAATGCGGTTGGGGCTGGGGGAGCTAGAACTTTCATATATAAAAAGTTTTTATAAAGGTGTATGTTCCTGGCATCTTTGTGGAAGGTAAGTAAAACGGAACTTAGTTGTGCGGGAATGCCTAATCTATATGTGAAAATCATTTTTATGTTGGACCTGAACTCACTTGAGTGAAAGAAAAGTATATCCACTCTATACAATCTAGCTGTATTTATAAGGATAATAATAAGAGACATGTCTTATGGGCATATTTATCAAGCCACGCAGTATCACTTTTTAGTGATACCGCGCCTTTAATGATCGGTATTGTACATTTATGATCGGAGAGTTACGATCGTTTTAAACGATCATAAATTTACGATACCGACGTACTTCTTACGATTGAGTAAGGCAGGACCAGGACCAGTGGGGAAGGACTAGAACCAGTGGGGCAGGACTAGAACCAGTAGGGCAGGACAAGGACCAGTAGGGCAGGAATAGGACCAGTGGGGCAGGACCAGGACCAGTAAGGCAGGACCAGGACCAGTAGCGTTGCCTACTGCTTCCTGAATGCGTAAATCAATTGCTTCATTTCTCTTCCCATTCGGACTGATTTGACGAAGACGGGACTGCTTTTGCCACATTTCCAAGATTCTCCATCTCCCGCCGTCACTCACACCATAGAGAATCCCAATAGTGTCGGATAATCAAATTTATGTGTCTATAAATAAACCGTACATTCCCCAGATTCGGAAAATTGATTGTGCAATCGCGGACTTGTACAATATTTTCTTTGCGTGTATGGCTCGGTCATCAGGGCTGTGGTTAAGTCGTGTTCCTGTTGTGAGTGCAACACATTTTCCTTCCTCCGGATTGCAACCGTCGTTTATCAGGTTGAAGCATGCGCACTTTCTAAAGCTGGGGTAACACACATGACTGGAAGGGAAGATGCGCCCTCCGTTTTCCGGCATGTGTGTGCCTCAAACAAGCAACTAACGATCACTCTGCTGTTCTGTCGTTACCAAATGAGTGCTAGTGTCCTTCTACATGCTTCATGGTTTGCCCCCGGTACTAAAGGTCTAAGGGAGGCAGCTGTGGTTGTTGGAACTGTGTCCGTCCGAACCTTTTCTCCCTATACTAATTATTGAAAATGCTGGCGACTTGTGTGTAACCCTATCTCCACAGATTGTTACTACTCTGTGATGGTACACATCTTAAGGTGTAGCTCCATAAGAAACAAACCTCTTCCGTAGGTTCGGGCACCCCAGCCCAACCCCCACTGCCAAGTTCCATTTTTGTAAAACAGCCCCAGAAACGTACTTACACTCCTTCATCCATTGGTTGTCTGCTCGCCGCCCTCTGCTTGCCAGAATTTTGCCACACAGTGGTGTTTGACCATCAGCGGCCTCGTGATGGTCTGAGAGGCAGCCAGAGATGTCCGGGGACTGAATATTTATAAATTTTCTGGGGCTTTGTGTTACACATTTTTTTTAGGGCAACCGAAATAGTCCAGCTGGTTGGAGAGTTTCCCCTAAGCATTGCCCCAGCTCCTCAATGGACACGGAAGAAGCGTGCCGATGACACACAGACAGCTCCGACTCTTCTGTTTTAGGAACGTTGGACCGCACTGCAGGAGACTATAAAGGAGCTGAGGAGTAAGTTAGGAGTTTTTTGACCCTACAACTACAGTGGGGCAGAGCCTGGGCAAATTTTAGTTTTGGGGGGGACATTCCGTTACCAGCACTGTCTATCCGAAGCTGTGTGTACTAGCAGCTTGCGTGGTTAAGCAACCACGAATATAGGGAACTGGGATGTGAACAGAGTAATTGCCTGCATGTTGGTTCCATATACAAACAACAAAAGAAGTCGTTTACAAGCACTGTCCTATCTATGAAGCCGCCCAGTGAACGACACCTGGTTCTTGTGGACAGCGTCAGTAACTACCGGGCAGGGGGTGGTATAGGGTGACATTAAAAGGAAATGCAGAGGTATAAAGCGGTGTCAGTGCGTAAGCTGCCAACCTGGACCAGACCTGAAGCGGGACCGGTTTGTAGCGTTGCAGGATGGGGAGTCCCGAAACCTCGAATGGGAAGAGAGTCAGTTCCTTCCGAGAAGCCATATGACCATTGTCGACAGAAACCTGGCACTACGAAAAGATTAGAAGAAACCCTTTTAAAAATACCAGCAGCATGCTATGGTGCAGGGCCAGTTAAAAACGTAAAGACGACAACCTGTCAGGGAAGAGTATCCCTATTATATTTCTAGTTTAATCAAGATTAAAAACGCAGGCGGAATGGGACTGACATGTCTACACATCACATCTACTTACTAACGCTATGAGAAGATATAGAACATACGGAGCATATTTAGAAGGATTCGTTATTTTCACGTCTTAAATTTTTCTGCCATACTGTCTCCCAGCAATTTTTGAAGTCTGTCCATTTTTCTTGTCCTATATTATTAAAAGGCAAAAATTATGTGGTGAAGTAAGCTAATAATAACATAAAAAACGTTGAACACGTCAATTACGCCAAATTAGACAAATGATCCAGAACTTTCCTATACCAGAATCAGGTTTCTATATGGTAAACAAATAGGTGTTAAGGCCGAACTAAAACAAACCAAGACCAACATTGTCCCATCAGACCTTGCCCCTTTAACATACAAGACCCCAACACTTCCTTCGCTGCGGCTGTTGCAGCCTTTCCCCCTAAAGCTGGATAACACTCATTTAACAGCGAAGGATCTGCCTACCTGTCATACAGAGAAGAACATGTGTAGTGCAGTGCCCTTTCTTTGCACACTACTTCGCCTGAATTATAGGGCAGCTTTTATGGCTTCTCATCCAAAAATGTATAGAGCCAGGAGGACGGACTGTTGTTGTGGCCATAGTGGCTGTGTGTTGTTTCCACCATGTCTGATCGGCCTTTCCTCTGATTCGATGAACAGTCGGTCACTACAGGCCGAAAAAGCCATGTGTTTTTGGCTGATTACCGATAAGACTTGAAACTATGGGTTGTTGGACCGAAATATTGCAGGTTTAACCAGCACTAATCTTTCAGTTAATTCTTACGCCAGCATGGATGTACAAACAGAAATAATTAATTTCCGTACAAAGTCAGAAATTGCAAATGCAGAGCATTAAACCCTATCCTTCCAAGGCTACATAACACAATGCCATACAGTTGAGAACTTAATTGTATCCTAGAACATCATATAGACGAAACGGCAAATATAAATCACTATTTACTATTCTTTGCGCCCTTGCTGGCTGTAAATGAACGGGAGGGGTTTCGGTAGTGTGCAAGAACATAATATGCAAATGCTTTGTGCATGGAGACCATCTCATAGAAACATAGAGACAGAAATAATGGGGTCATAGACATATCCAATAGGTGCACTATGAACAAGGTTTTGGAAGACATGCATGAGTTCCACTGGCAAGCCACCACGTAAGCCCTCCGTACGAATCTACTATGTACTGTACCACAGAGAAGGGTCCTTAAAAAGTGTATAGTGTTATGGGGAGAAAGCTTTTACATTAGATTTTTAAAATATGACTTTTTAGTTTCTACTCAATACACACTGACACCTTGTTAGTTATGTCAAAAAAGCCATTAAATCCACTTATTCGCCATGTAAATACCCCTGTGATATTCTGCCATGGAATACCCCTGTATTTCCCATGTAATAACCCTGTGATTGTCGCCATTGTAAATCACCCCTGTGATATTGCCATGTAAATACCTCTGTGAAATTTCCCCATATAATAACCCGTGTACGCCATTTCCCCCTGTAATTCGTCCAGGTAATACCCCGTGTCTGTCCGCCATGTAAATACCCCCTGGTGATATTCAATGCAGTAATACCTTGGATATGCTCCATCATGGAAATACCCCGGCTGTATATTCGCCATGTAAATACACCTTGATATTCCATGATCCCGGCCCAGGTAAATACCCCCCCTGGTATCGCCATGAACTGTGATTCGCCATGTAAATAACCCCTGTGATAGTCGCCATGTACATACCCCTGTGATATTCGCCATGAATACCTGTGTATTCATGAAACCCCATGTTGATATTCCGCCATGTAATACTATATCCCTGGATAATCCCCTGTATACTACGCCGAGTAATTACCCCATAAAGCCCGTGATAGCGCCAATTAAATACCCTGTGTGTATTCGCCATGGAAACCCTAGGCCCTGTCGACGTATTCGCCATGGAAATACGTGAGCGCAGGAACCCTGTGATATTCCCCCATAAAGACCCAGTGTGATAGTCGCCATGTAAATACCCACCTGTGATATTCGTCCATGTAAATACCCCTGTGTATTCGCCATGTAAATCCCCGTGATATGCGCCATGTAAAATCCTGTGATATTCCCCGTAAAACCCTTGATATTCCCTGACCCTGTTGGATTCGCCATGTAAATCCCCCTGTTGATATATGCCTGTAAATACCCCATGTTATAAGGCGGATGTAAGTACACCCTGTGATATTGCGCGCATGTAAAATACCCCTGTGATATTCGCATGTTACAATACCCGGTGATATCCGCCTGTAAATCAACCCTGTGAGAGTCGCCATGTAAATACCCTGTGATATTCGCATGTAAATACCCCGGGGATAGTCGCCAGTAAATACCCCTGTGATATTTGGCCAGGTAACCCTGTAGCCCGCTCTGAGGTGGAGGTGAATGTCTTGGACCAGCGTGGGGGTCGTGATGAGCAGTAGTGTGTGCGTCGCTTCATTAGGTAGGATATCGACATACTAAGCCGGAGGTAGAGGTGTCAAAGCCTTTTTCCGGCCATGTATACGGATATTCGCCTAATACCCACCTGTGATGATCGCCAGTAATACCCGCTGATATTCCCATGTAACACCCCGATATCGCCATGGTAAGTACCCTGTGATTTCGCCAGTAAACCCCGGTGCAGATCGCCAGGGTAAGAGACCCTGTGATAAGCGCCATGAAGTACCCCCCGTGCAAGTCCCCATGGTAATACCCCTGTGATTTCGCATGTAAATACCACCCCTTGATGCGCCATGTAAATACCCTGTGATAGTCCCCCAGTAAATACCCCTGTGATCCGCTGATAAATACCCCCTGGGATATTCATGAATACCCCTTGATAGCGTTCGCCATGGAGAATCCCCCTTGAGATTCGCCATTTTAAATAAACCGTGAATTCGCCAGTAAATACCCATCCCGATTAGTCGCCCATGAAACCCTCTGGTGATATTCCCCAGTAATAGTACCATCGCTGTGATATCGCCAGTAATACCCCTGGTGATATCGCCATGGATAATACCCACGCGTGATATCGCCCAGGGAAATACCCCGGTGTTCCTAGCCGTTTTGGATATTCGTCCATGTAAATACCCCTGTGATACTGCGCCATGTAAATACCCCTGGTGATTATTCAGCCTGTAATACCGTGATATTCGCCATGGTAATACCCTGTGAGGCGCCTGTACATATCCCATGTGAATGCCCTATCACCTGTGAACGTTCTAACCTCGTGTGATATTCCCCCATATAAAGTACCCTGTGTATTATCGCCATTAAATACCCACCCCCGTGATATCGCCTGTGAAATGACACCCCCGTGATATTCCCAGTACATACACCCCCGTGATATCTCGCCATGGTAAAACCCCAGTGATATTACGCCATGTAAGATCCCCCTGATATTCGCCATGGTAAATACCCCCTGTAGATTTGCCCAGTAAAATACCGACCCCCGGGTATTCGCCCATTAATACCGCGTGATCATTCCCATGTACATACCCATGTGATTTTCCCCATGTAAATACCCCATGTGATTTCCGCCATGTAAATACCCCGTTGATATTCCCTGTAAATACCCCTGTGATATTCTCCTGAACACTGTAATCATTAATCCCTGTGATACTTCGCCATGTAAATACCATCGTGATATCTTTCCCATGTACACCAACTCACCAACTCGTCACTCATTCATACAAACCCCCGTGATATTCGCCATCGTAAATACCCACCCGGATAGTTCTGCCATGTAACAGACCCCCGTGATATTCGCCATGTAAATACCCCCCCGTGATATTCCCAGTAAATCCGCCTTGTATATTCGCCATGTACATAACCCCCCCTGGATTTCGCCATTCAATACCCCCGTGGTATTCGCCATGTAAATACCCTTATATTCGCCAGATCAATCCCATGTGAGTTTCCCTGTACCTGGATAATCGCCATGTTAAAACCCCTGTATATTCGCCTGTAATACCCCTGTGATATTCGCCATGTACAAATACCCCTTGATATGCGCCAGTTAATATACCCTTTATTTCCCCATGTAATACCCTGTATATTCGCCATGTAACATACCCCTGTGATAGTTCCGCTGTAATACCCATGTGAATTTCGGCCATGTTAAATACCCCATGCTGATATTCGCCCATGTAAATCCCCATGTTATTTTGCATGTTCAACCCATTGATATTCGCCATCCTGTAACTACCCTGTGATTCATTCGCCATGTAAATACCCCTGTGTATATTCGCCCATGTAATAACCCTGTGTATTCCGCCGTAATACCCTGGATATTCGCCATAATACCCCCCGGATACGCCATGTACTACCCCTCCCTGATTATTCGCCATGTAAATACATCAACTTCCCACATCCCCGTGACTTTCCCATGTAAATACCCCATGTGATATCGCCAATGTCAAATACCAGCTCTATTTCGCCATGTAACTCCCAGCTGATATTTCGCCCATGTAACATACCCACCCGTGAGTCTGCCAGGTAAATACCCCTGGTGATAGTTCGCCATGTAAGACTCCCCTGTGAGATCCATTATCACCTCTGGTTAGAATGTACACCATTTTCGCCATATACCCCCGTGAGTATGTGCCATGTTAAATACCCTGTGATTTTCGCCATGTAAATACCTGTGATATCCCCATTACTCGTATATTCCCCATGATAACCCACCGTGTTATCGCCAGTGTAAATACCCAACCCGTGATATTCGCTGACACCTAGATGGCATTAAAGACCCGGTGTCCCGTAAAAACCCCGATCCATGTACCCGATCGCATGTAAATACCACCCCATTTGTGAATACCGTGATTCGCCAGGTTTAAAGTACCCCGTCATATTCGCCATTTAAATACCCATGTCTTTTCCCCATGTAAAACCCATGTGATCTTCGCCCTGTAAATACCCCTGGAATTTCTGCGCCATGTAATAACCCTGTGATATTCGCCATGTAAATACCCCCTGTATATCGACATGCTAATACCCCTGTGAAGATCGCCATGTAATAACCCATGTGATATCGCCATTATCCCGTCACATTTTTTGCTAATACCCGTCATTCCCCGTATACCTGTATTTCCCATGTAAATACCCCTGTGGATTTTCCCCATGTTAATACCCAGTGCATATTCGCCATTAAATACCCACTGTGCTCTCATAATACCCATGGATAACTTAAATACCCTGTGTCGATGATCCTTGAATTCCACATGTAAATACCCATGTGATTTCGCCATGTAAGATACCCTCGTGATATTCGCCTGTAATACCCCCTGTGATATTCGCTCATGTCCATACCCCTGGTGATATTCGCCATTTAAATATGCCCTGTGATATTCCCCATTAAAGACCCCTGTGATATTCGCCATGTAATACCCTGTGATTTCGCCATGAAATACCCCTGTTATATCTGCCATGTAATACGCCATGTGATATTCGCCAATGTAAATACCCCTGTGATATTCCCATGTAAATCCCCTTTGGTGATATTCGCCATGTAAATACCCCTGTGATTTCGCCATGTAAATAACCCCGGTGATATCGCCATGTAATACCCCTGGTGAATATCGCCATGTAAAACCCCCTGTGATATTCGCCATGTAAAATATACCCCCCTGCTGATTATTTCCATGTATCCACCCTGTTGATATTCGACCATGTAAATCCCCTGTGATATTGCGCCATTAAATACCCCCTGTGATACCCGTATCTTGAATCGCCATGTAAGTACCCCTGTTATATTCGCCCATGTAAATACCCCCAAGTTATATTCGCCTGTAAATACCCTGTGATATTCGCCATGTCAATACCCTGTGATATTCGCCATGTAATACCACCCTGTGCTATTCGCCATGGAATAACCCTTATACCGAATACCCCGTGATATTTCGCCATGTAAATCCCCTGTGAATCCGCCATGTAAAATCCCCTGTGATCATTCGCCATGTAAAACCCCTGGTGATAGTCCCCATGTAAAATCACCCTGTGATATATCGCCATGTAAATACCCCTGTATCATTCGCCATGTAATACCCCTGTGATATTTCGCCATTAAAATACCCCCGTGATATTCGCCATGTACATAACCCATGCGATTTCCGCCATGTAAAGTACCCTGGTGATTTCCCTGAAATCCTCTTGTGAATTCGTCCTCCCTCTTCTCCTTCCCTGCTCTCCCCTCATCCTCCCTCTTTCCATACTTCATCCCCATTCCGTTCCTCGCATATTAAACCCGTGTACCATGTAAATACCCCTGTTATATTCGCAGTAACCCCTTATCCTGTAAATACACCCTGTGAATATTCCGCCAGTCAAATACCCCGTGAATTTGGCCATGTAAATCCCCCCTGTGAATTCCCATGTAAAGACCCTTGATATTCGTCCTTAAATACAGTGTAAATCCAGGTAATAACCCCGTTACAGTAATATGTCATCCCCGTAATTCCCCATGTCTACCTACTGTGATTTGCCCCATATAAATACCACCGCCTGTGGATATTCGCCATCCTAATACCCCCGTGTATTCCCATGTAATATCCCCCCGTATATTCGCCATATACCTCGTGACGCAAAATACCCCCGTTATATTCGCCCATGTTAAATACCCCCTCGTGTATTCGGCCATGTAAATACCCCCTTGATATTCCATGTACCCCCGGGATTTGTCAAATACCCCCCTGGTATTCGCCATGTACTACACCCGTGATTTCGCATGTAAACCGGTTCCCCAGGTAAATCCCATTTGATTTCGCCATGTCTACCCAGTGATATTCGCCATTCAAATACCCCTTTGATATGCGCCATGTCAATACCCCTGTGATATTCGCCATGTACGACCCTAGTCCAGTAAATCCCCGTGAATGAATGAGCCTTTATCCCATAATACCCCCATGTATTGCATTATCCCCATTGATATGTCCTCCATGTAATACCCCCGTGACTATCGCCAGTAATATCACCGCCCCCCCGTATATTCGCCTGAAACCCGGATTCCCATGAATACCCCCTGAATATTCTGCCATGTAAATACCACCCCCCGTTACATATTCGCCATGTAATACCCCCGGTATCGCCTGAATACCGTGATCGATTCAAATACCCGTCGTATCGCCATGTAAATACCCATGTGATTTTCCCCTTTAAACACCCACGGTCCGAAATACCCCCTGTGATATTCTGCCATGTAAAACCCCTGTGAT
Source organism: Hymenochirus boettgeri (assembly GCA_019447015.1). Taxonomy (NCBI): domain Eukaryota; kingdom Metazoa; phylum Chordata; class Amphibia; order Anura; family Pipidae; genus Hymenochirus; species Hymenochirus boettgeri. Next base: position 372,322,643 of record CM033469.1, read on the forward strand.
ATTTTCGCCATGTAAATCCCCCTGTGATATTCGCCCATGTAAATACCCCTGTGATATTCCCATGTAAACCTTGATTTCCCATGTCAAGATGGATATTCCCATGTTAAATACCCCGTTATATCGCCATGTAAAACCCATGTGATAATTTGCCATGTTTAATACCATGTGGATATTCCCCATGTAATACCTCTGTGATAAGATTTCCCCATTAATACCCCTGGGATATCCCATGTAAATAGCTACCCCTAGTGTATATTCGGCCATGTAAATACCCCTGTTATATTCGCAATGTTAAATCCCTGTGATTCTCGCCATGTCATAACCCGCCGTGATTTGCCATAACCGGATATCGCCATGTAAATACCCACCAGCCTTAATTGCATGTAATTACCACCGGATATTCGCCATGTAAATACCCATCTTATTTCGCCCATGTAATACCCATGTGATTATTCCCACTGTAAATAACCCTGTGATATTCGACAGAACCCGGATAGCATAAATACCCCTGTGTATCGCCATGTAAATCCCCGTGATTTCGCCATTAAATACCCATGTGATATTCGCCATTAAATACCCCTGTGGATAATTCCCCATGTAAATACCGCTCTGTGATATATCCCATGTAATACACCACCTGTGCATTCGCCATTAAAACCACCCCGTATATTCCGCCATGTAAATACACCCGTGAATTCGCCATGTAATACCCTGGTCGCGTGTAGCGGGGGGTGGGGGATATTCGCCATGTAAATACCCCTCGTGATATTCGGCGCATGTAAACATACCCCCGTGATATGTCGCCATGTAAATACCCCCGTGATATTCGCCTGTATCTCTCTACCCCCCTATTGGAGAAATAACCCTCAGACTCGATTTATCCCTTATTCCATGTAAACTACCCATGTGATATTCGCCATGTAAATACCCCTGTGATATTCTCGTCCATGTAATACCCCTGTGATATTGCCTGTAAGATCACCCCTGTGAATATTCGCCATGTAAATACCCCCGTGATTATTCCCCTGTAATAATGACCCCTGTTGATATTCGCCTAAGAACCCGTCATTTCGCCAGTTAAATACCCATGTATTTTCTTCCCCCAGTACATTCCCATGTGATTTCCCCCAGGTAAATACCCATGTGATTTTCCCCATTTAAATCCCATGTGATATTCGCCACTGTAATACCCCCTGTGAATATTTCGCCATGTAAATACCCCTTTGATATTCGCCGCTTTATACCCCTGGATTCGCCTGTAAATACCCCTGTAATTTTGCCATTAATATACCCCTGTGATATTCACCATGTAAAACCCCTGCCTGTAATATTTGGCCCATTAAATACACAATGGATATTCGCCAAATTTAAAAAAATGGTATCAACACAACTTTGACAAACTCTGATGAAAATGGCGAAAAATGCAGTGACAAGGTGAAAAAAATTGAAAATTTCACCTCTATGGAAAATAGTGTTTTAAAAGTATCAAACTATGATCTCAATGCTGCGTTTCTAAATATTGCATGTGTCCTTTGGTGCAATAAAGTAAGGATTGATAGTTCCACCGACTCCCAAGAGTTTCTTCTTGAGGACACCAGCATATCAAATACTGCTTAGAGCACTATCCTTAATACAGAGGTCCAGGAAACGGGCCGGGCAGATGAAATTTGTACCATGTGGCGCTTCTCAACAAAATGTTATTGTGAGCTAGCAATATTCATCCTACTTCCCTGCCCCAGGGTACTTTTCAGTTTTAATACAAGAACATTTTTACAAAAGTTTGTACTATTAATCTATTCCATATCTATTTTCAGATCTCCTTATATTCATCCCTTGCAATATTACATTAAAATCAGTGATATTTGCATATTTGTTACGACAGAGTTCAAACGTGTCCTAAATGGTTTTCATAATAATGATTTAAGCTTTAGGGTTTGTAGGGACCCCACCACTGTCCCTCTTTAGTTTTCTCTATTCCTTTTCCACTCCGTCTTCTTTTTTACTTGCTTGTTTCAGTCCTGCTAGTTCCTGTCACAACCTTTTTATTGATGATCCTTATATCTTTAATGGACAGGACCTCAGCACATGCAGGAGATATTCAATAAAGGTTGCTTTTCAGTTAAAAGTGGCTAATTTTGCCTCCAACCAAGTCAATACTCTATTCGCGTTTATAAAAGCTACATCATGGGTTGGGGGCAAAAATCTCTATTTTTATAAACGATACAGAACCTTTATGAATAACCTGTTGGGTTGGTTTGGCTGCATAGATATCGTTCAATGAAGTAAATATGCTAGAATTAATTATTATTATTATTATTTTTTTTTAATTTTATTTTACAATGCATAAATGTATTTTATTCATTACGCGGGATTCCTTGGTGACCCGTGATTTGTGTAAAATTTAGTGGAATTGTTTCTTTTGGAAGTTTGGCGGTAATCCAAAAAACCCGTATTTATAACCCGACTTACAGAAAAACCTGCAATGGGATAGGATGTAACGGGTGGTGCTGATTAGGGAACAGGATGCAATGGAAACTGGGATAACATAAAGGGATAACATCTTTGTCTTTGCCTATGTATGTCCCTTTAAATTTCCAATATGTATTAAGTTTTAGTGTTTAGTTCTCCTTTACTGAATTAAACCAATGACTGTTTAGTGTTTGGCGTGTATAAGAAAACCCCTCATAAGTCAATTACCTATCTTAGGCCATCTCTACGTCATAAATATGCTGATTGCCCATAGATACCATGACGGTATTTTACTCCACTTGGTAATGTGTAGTAAAATGTATGATCGCAGCCGACAGTAATGGTAACACAAAGTATCGCAAACATACGATACCACTGTTTTTAAGTACTTAAAACTTAGTTTTAATCATTAAAGGGCAAGTACCAGCTCAAATTAAATCTATATTCTTAACATGATCCCCCCACTCTATCCTAAGTTTTGTGAGACTTACCTTCACACAACCTTTCACTCTCAAGCAATCTCTTGCTAGCTGGTTTAGCCTCCTCTGCTGCTGTTCGCGAGCTGACAGCTGTGACAGCTTGGTTGCAGCTGTCAGCCATACCGTAACCTTAAAGGACAACTAAACCACAGAAACAACAACTGACCGAAGGCAAAACCTTGATATAAACCAGTAATCTGTTTCTTACCTCTCATTTTGATACGGGCACGAGAATAAACCAAAATACATATGGTTTTGTGCTTCACTCTTCACAGCATTCTAGTATCACACGTTTGGTCAACGACCATATGTTCTGCACCTCTCAGTCCTTAGCTAATGTGCCGAAACTTGTTACAGTTGGTCACACCCATTAATAATCTCTAGCCAATCTTTTACAGACGAAAAGGCAGGACCTTTGACTGAGGTCAGGAGGTGTGGTCTAACACTGCACATACACACAGATACTTCATCCTTTCTTACCAGCTTACCATTTACTTTAATACAATTACTGAATTGGTATTTATATAGCTTATTGGGGTTTTTAGGGGGATTGTTTTCAGATTCTGGAGTATAAAAATTGTGTTTGTGCTCCTTTAACAAGTAATAGTGCTGCTCTCTCGATGTCTCCATATATTATGTCGGAATTCATATAACCTTATTTCTTATAATAAAGAAATTACCATATTGCTGTTCATGTGCAACAATTATTTTCCTGTTCGCACATTTGGTTGTCTTTAAAGGTAAAATATGTTAAAATGAAATAAAAAAGGGAAATGTTATTAAATTTGAGCTATTGTACACATTAATTAGTCAAAAAAAGTTTTAACTGGGCAAAGGCGTTACTTTAAATTCAATGAAGGTATTTCCTTGAACAGCAAGGGACCGCGATGGCTAATCTAGCTCCATTATATGCGAACATATTTATGGCCACTATTGAAAAAAGATTGATGATTGGAGATGTGAAATGGAATCAGCAATATCAAATGCTTCTATAGATATGTGGATGACATATTTATTTTGTTTAGAGCTCTACTGAGGAGCTCTGCTTGACATGATTACACACATTAACAACAACATGATACATTACATTTACGGCCGAAATAGTGTATCTTCCATAAACTCCCTAGATGTTAAATGTGGTCAACAAGGAATGGGTTTATGCACTAAACTGTATAGCAAACCAGCAGAAGGAACAATCTTCTAAGGGCTGAAGCTGTCATACCCCTGGTACCATCAAAGGAATCCCTAAAGATGATTTAGGGTCAGACGTATGTGCCTCAACAACTCGAGAGTTATTGGAGCAAGCAACACCCTTATAAAGAAATTTGCAGATAGGGGTTATCAAAAAAGAACCTCACTCATACTATATTGAAGTTATGAAGTGAGCGAATCAATTATTACTGAACAAAGTGGCTGGTACACAGAAAGAAAGGATGCCTTTTGTAGTACATTTGGACCCATGAGCCTATAAAATTAAAGTAGTGTTCTTAGGAACTGGTCCCTGCTGCAAAAAGACCCTAAATGGGACACTGTTTAGGGACCCACCTATATTCTCATACAACAGGGGTAGGAGTATAGGGGATAGAATAGTGAGTTCTGACCTAAGAGAAAGGAAGGCCACTACTTCTAAATTTTTAAGCACCCCCCCGAAATGGGAACTTACCTTGCCTAAACTGCTCCTGCTGTATTCCTTTATTAAAGGGGATGTGGTGACTCACCCCTTTAAAGGATCTAAGATACATGTCTCAGGCTACTTTATGTGCAATTCTGAGTCTGTAATTATGCCTTGAATGCCCATGTGGCAAGCTTAACTTGGACCAGACCTCCCGTATGGTAAAAAACCGGATTAGTGAGCACAAAGCTCCATTAGAGGTTGATCCAAATAAAAATTCCTATACGCCAGTAGGTGAACATTCTTTATGAATAACACTAATGTAGCAAGTTTGAGATGGCAAATTCTGGAACAAGTTCCCTACCTCCAAGGGAGGTGATAGGCAGAAACTGCTACTACAATCTGAGTTAAAAGAGATATATAGCTAGACAGTATGGAACCCATGGTCTTAAGTGATGTTTTCAGTTATAAATGCTTTTTATGAATATATTTGAAGTCTACAGGAATATGAATGAGGGTATTCATGTACCTTTTATTTTCCCTTTCTTTACAGTTGAATAGCGATGTGTGTATCAATATATTGAACTGCTGATTTTACTATCGGCCTTTGGTCAATAATGTTCCGATGGTGTAAATCTTAAGACAGACTATAGTGTCTAAAGTGGTCTATTTTGATGATGTGAATGTATTTCTGACCCTCTGGCCACTAATGTAGCTGAGGGTTATTTGGCTACATTTGTATATAATGGTGTTTGGTATGTGGTTTCTGTAATGCCCGAGGAAGACCCACTGGTCTGAAACATTTCGTGCTGGTATCATCCATAATCATGGTTTGGCCATGCTATTTTGGCTCTTGTGTGACAATTGTTGCTAACGGACAAAACCAGTCACTAACCAGAAGTTGCTACTTAACGCTGAGAAATTCAGCCAAACTTTTGTGACAGGAATTTCTATTGATGTGTCCTCTAACTGCAGTAACACAGTAAAGCTAACATCTGATTGGTTGCTGCAATTTATAGCAGGGACACACTTTGCACTTTTTATTCGCATTGCCCCTCAGTTTTTAATTACATTAACTTATTTATAATGGGAATAAATAGTAGTAGAATTGTTAGACACAGTGCCTGGACCTACAACTCCCAGCTGGGCACTGAGCATCTTTACCCTAATTCAGAGTATGGAGTAAGTGCGCCCCTGCAGGAGAAATGACAGGCAGGAATGTTTCTTGGCTTGGGCAGAATGTTGTTGGGCTTTTCTTTACGTCACACAATTAATTTGCATTTTAACTTTATTTAAACCAAACAGGATGTTTTGATTATTTTAATCCGTGGTCAGTTTGCTAGGAGTCCCCGGTATGTAAATTAGATTCCTATCCAATAACACTGACTTCATACAGATAGAGATGGGAGAGATTCCAACACAAACAACCACTGCAATTTAAACCATAACAAATTCACTTATATTTCCCCAGGGGCATGTTTAGGGGGGATCTTTGGTGCCAGGAATCCCCCTTCGCCTTCTCAGTGCAGTCTCCTATTCTTCCTCTCTGGTGCCTATTGATTGTTTACAAGTATTGTTATATATGATTGTTATATAGACTTTACAACATAGATGTTATAGATTGTTAATAGTTTTATAGTGTTAGAAGACGTTTATAGATGTTATGGAATTGTTAATAGCTTGTTATAGGATGTAGTGTATAGTTATATAGACTGTTTTTAGAAGACTGTTACATGATGTTGTTACATAGATTGTTATATAGAACTTGTTACATAATTGTTACATATGTTATAGATTGTTATATAGATTGATTTAATAGATTGTTTATAAGATTGTATTACTGTTACTAGACTGTATCATAGACTGTTACATAGATTGTTATATTGTTTATAATAGACTGTTACTAGATTGGTTAATACTGTTCATAGATTGTTATATAGACTGTATAGATGGTTTAATAGACTGTTATATAGCTGGTTAGTATAAGATGTTATAGAGTATATGATACTGTTTGATAATGTTTTCTATAGACTGGTTATCTAATTGTTATATAGATGTTTTATAGATTTTATATAGACTGTTCATAGATTGTTATATAACTGTTATAATTGTTTATAGATTGTTATAGTATTAGACTGTTATAATAGATTGTTTATGATCTGTTATATGATTGTTATCTAGACTGTTATATAGATTGTTGTTAGATTGTTCTATAGACGTTTAAGATTTTTTATAGACTGTTATATAGATTGTTAATAAAGATTGTTACAGAGTTGTTATATAACTGTTACTATAGATTGTTATATAGATTGTTTATATAGACTGTTACATAGATTGTTTATATGATGACTTTTTATATTAGATTCTGTTCTTAGATTGTTTACTGATTGTATATAAGTTGTGAAGATGCTGTTACATAGATTGTTATATAATTGTTATATAGATTGTATATAGCATTGTCATAGTGTTGATTAGTTGTTATCAATAGATTGTTACATATGAGTTATATAGACGTTATATAGACTGTTACATAGATTGTTATATAGATTGTTATATATTTGTTCTATATGTTATATAGATTGTATATAGATTGTTACCTAGATTGTTATATAGTATTGTTACATAGACTGTTACATGATATGTTACATAGATTGTTATATAGATTGTTACTATGTTTTACAGATTGTTATATAGATTTGTATATGTTATATTACTGTTACTAGATTTTCATGATTGTTTTATAAGATTGTTATAGACTATGATTGTTATTAGATTTTATATGTTCATAATAGATTGTTAATTAGATGTTAATAGATTGTTCACTTTCATTTGCGATAGTAGTTCGCCGCAGGATCCCGTTTTCGAACTTGTCGAACTATGTAAAAAGTTTCGAAAGTTCGAAAACGGACCTTAAAAGTTCCTATGGAGCAAATAGTTCGAAAAGTTCGAGTCAATACCAACTAAATATTATGGTAGCTTATTACAATGGCTGTGTACCTGGGAAAATGGTCTGGGGAGCATGTTCCATCCAGGATCCAGGACTTTCGTAAATCCGATTTTACCATCTCGACGTTACTTCTTCGACTTTCTCGCTTTGAAAACGTTCGAGGTAAGGGACATTTTACGTATCGCAGATTCGATGCTCGCCTATAGGCTTTAATGTTGACTTTACCCGCATATTCGATGTTCACGCCTAAGATACCATGTACATTTTACTATCGCCGGATTTCGAACAATTCGATCATTCGATTAATCATCGAAAGTTCCTGGAAATATCGAAAGTCCGTGTCCGGATAGTTCGAGAATCCCCGGGTGCCGTTTCGAACTCAACAGTTCGCTCCGAACTCGGGTTCGAGTTCTACATGCCCATCCCTAGTGATAAGGCGCATTTGTAGTTTCAAAAATAAAGTATCCAGTCCTGCCTTGGATTAGACAGCACATAGAGACTTTATCAATATTAAACCCTGCAGCTGCCAAGGTGATTGCTGAGACATTATTTACGTTTATTATCTAAATCCCCCTTGTCTTTTATATGGTCCACCTGTAAGATAATAATGTTTATATTGGCGCGCTAACTACATAAGCCCGACGATTATAACTTACGGAATCTACTCTCTGTTCTAGCTTTCGCTCCCCGGGTCTCCTATTTCTCCTTTTCTCCCCGGCAACTGTATATCCTGCCACCACCTCCCTCTCGCAATCACTTTCTCTCCACGCAGGAATATCGCGCTATGAGCAACTGTACTATGGAGAGGAAGTGCAAGTTTCATTTCCTTTGCTGGAGACGCATGGATTCCACGGTTTGGAAGAGGAGGTAATCACACGATGTGAGCCGGAGTGATTCATGGATAAACGACGAGTGGGGTTGGAGCGCGAGGGGTGGTGGTGGCTAGGGGGTGGGATAGCGTAGGTAAATTAATGAAGAGAAACAAGCGGTAGGGGTGGTTTGGATGCCGATGGGTGGGGAGCAGGTAATTTAATGAGAGCAAGGGTAAATTATAAAGATAAATGCACCTCCTACGTAACTTATATGGATATGAGATGTCACCGCAGAGTTCTCGTGCACTTTTTATTAGAAGCACCTGCGGCCGCGTGTCTTTTGTACGGTCACAGAGACTGTCTCGGTACTCTAAATCCTATATTATATGGGGTGCATTAATCTACTATATCTACTCCACTTGATGGAGCGTTAGGAAATAGTTATAAGTAAAATTACGATCGCGAGTTACTTACACCACCGAACATAGTCTGTACTGGTCAATGATAAGTTATAGTAAGTGAGAAATAATATAATTAGACATTACGAAGCCCCGCCTACAATAGGCGCTAGAAGCACAGAGTACCCCCTTAGTGTCCCAAGGCCATGTCCTCCTCCATGTCCAAGGCCAGAGTACCCTCTTGGTGTCCCAAGGCACACGTCCCCCCTCTGCCCAAGAGCCAGGGGCCCCCTCTGTCCCAAATCCAAGTGCCCCCCTTTGTCCCCGATCCAGTCACCCCCTCCTGTCCCCAATCCAGGGGCCCCTGTCCCAAAAACGCAAAAGAAACCTTACCTGCAGTCTGTTTAATTGCTTGTTCTCCCTCCGTGTGTTTCCTTGTTTCTTCTCCTCTTCTAGTGGGGAGTCACTAGACCTGCAAGACACTCTCCCCGAGTGGTGAGCCAACTAGACGCAGAGATCTCCCTCTAGTGGTGATCAATCATGACTGCCAGAGACTCTCCCTCTAGTGTGAGAAATAGTACGTGCAAGAGCCTCTCATCTAGTGGTGAGTCCATAGGACCCGTGATCACACACCGGACACAGGACGCACACTTAGGGTTTTATATTAAGTATATAATTTATGATCCATACATAAGAAATTATTTGATGTATTCTGGTGATGAGCCTCATTCTATCTTGTTCCCTTTAGCAATCCCCCCCACCCCCCCTTGGAAAATTATTTGCTTGCACCGTTCCCCTCCCCCAAAAGCCCATGAATAACCCCCTGCTACTCGCACTTCCATCACAGAACATAGAAGGAGGCTGTGGCAGTGTAGCAGGACAAGGATAATAGTCATGGACTAGGAAGCATTAGTGCAGACTAGTGACATAGGTCAGGGAGCTAGGACTAGGACCAGTAGGCAGGATTTAGACTATTAGTGTAGTACTAGGACCCAGTAGGCAAGGCCTTAGGAACATCAGGGCAACGACTAGTAACCATTATGCCAGACCCAAGGGCCATTGGAATGATTAGCCCAGTATGGCAGGGCTCGAACTGCAGCAGGCCTAGTTATAGGGCATGATTAGGCTACATAGGAGGACTAATGCCAGTAGGGCATGACGTAGTGTAGTACAGCAGCACAGGACCTTAGGGCAGGTGTTGTACAAGTAGGGCCGACTTGACAGTAGGAAGGACTAGGCGCAGTACGCAGGACTAGGACTCAGTTGTGCAGCGACTAGATCATTTATGCGGACTAGACCTAGCACTCGGTCCCCTGCTCCCAAATCCCTGGATGAAACCGTCCTGCTACTTCTGACCTTTCATACCAAACATATGGGAAGGCGTGTGAGTGATTAAGGCAGTGACCAGTGGGCGGACTATGACCCAGTTGGCTGGACTAAGAAAGTGTGGCAGACTAGTAAATATAGGGAAGAGACAGAACGGGTGAGTCAGGACTAGGACCAATGGCTATAACTAGTGGAACCTCAGGGGCGTTAGACTAATGACCTGAGGGCAGGACTTCGGAAACAGTAGGGGCAGGACTACGACGATGTTGGTCACAAGACCAGTAAGGCAGACAGGACCAGCATGGCTAGGCACTAGGCCATGGGAGGCCAGGACCATGGGGCAAGACTAACCACGGACAGGCCTTGACCTATTAGGGCGAAATCAGACTTAGCGGACTATGACCAGTAAGGGTATCACCAGGCTAGACCATCGGCAGACGGCGCATGTAGGTGGGCAGCGGACTTGCAGGACATGTGGACAGCAATGGGAAGCTGGCAAGGACCAGCGGCAGGGAGATTAGAGACTAATTGGACATGGCAACTGTGCCAGTGAGCAAAGGCGTTACTAGTGGAAAGGCCGAACCCTGGGGGCAATTGATTAGGACAATTAGAGCGAACCAGACTAAAAGGCAGGACAAGGACCAGTTCGTGCGGGACATGGCTTGTTTGGGCAGACTATGACCATAAGTGAAGACTACGGACCATACAGCAGGCCGGACGATTAGGTCAGGAATTGAAACTGTTGCAGGACTATGAACCGTGGGACAAGGGCGTAAACCAGTAGGGTAGGACCAGGACCATTGGGGAAGGACTCAGAACCATTGGGGAGGACCAGGACCAGTTAATGCAGGCCAGGACCATGTGGGGAAGGCCACTGAACGCAGTGGGCAGACTTAGAACCATAGGGCCAGACAAGGACCAGTAGGGCAGTAATCGGACCTTGGGGGCAGTGAACGGCAGGACCAGGACCAGTAAGGCAGGACCAGGACCAGTGGGGAAGGACCAGGACCAGTAAGTCAGGGCTAGAACCAGTGGGGCAGGACAAGGACCATTAGGGCAGGAATTGGAACATTAGGCAGGACTAGAACCAGTAGGGCAGGACCAGGACCAGTGGGGAAGGACTAAGACCATTAGGGCAGGACTAGAACCAGTAGGGCTGGACAAGGACCAATAGGGAAGGACAAGGACCAGTGGGGAATGATCAGGACCAGTAGGTAAGAACTAGAACCAGTAGGGCAGGACAAGGACTATTAGGGCAGGAATTGGAACATTGGAACAGTAGGCAGGACTGGAACCAATAATGCAGGACTAAAACCAGTAGGGCAGGACCAGGACCAGTGGAGAAGGACTAAGATCAGTAGGGCAGGACTAGGACCAGTGGGATAGGACTAGGACCATTAGGGCAGGACTAGGACCAGTAGAGCAGGACAAGAACCATTAGGGCAGGACTAGGACTAGTGGGGCAGGACTAAGATCAGTAGGGCAGGACCAGGACCAGTGGGGAAGGACTAAGACAAGTAGGGCAGGACTAGGACCAGTGGAGCAGAACCAGGACCAGTAAAGTAGGACCAGGACCAGTGGGTAAGGACTAAGGCTGGTAGGGCAGGACTAGAACCAGTAGAGCAGGACTAGGACCATTAGGGCAGGAATTGGAACAGTAGGCAGGACTAGAACCAGTAGGACTAGACCAGGACCAGTGGGGAAGGACTAAGACCAGTAGGGCAGGACTAGAACCAGTATGGCAGGACTAGGATCAGTAGGGCAGGACAAGGACCATTAGGGCAGGAATTGGAATAGTAGGAAGGACTAGAACCAGTAGGGCAGGACTAAGACCAGTAGGGCAGGACCAGGACTAGTTGGGAAGGACTAAGATCAGTAGGGCAGGACTAGGACCAGTGGGGGAGGACTAGGACAAGTGGGGAAGGACTAGGACCAGTAGGGCAGGACTAGGACAATTAGGGCAGGACCAGTACCAGTGGGGAAGGATTAAGACCAGTAGGACAGGAGTAGGACCAGTGGGGCAGGACTAGGACAAGTGGGGCAGGACTAGGACCAGTGGGGGAGGACTAGGACCATTAGGGCAGGACCAGGACCAGTAAGGCAGGACCAGGACCAGTAAGGCAGGACCAGGACCAGTGGGGAAGGACATAGAACTTCTCGGTAACATCTAATATCCTTATAATTTACAGTAGGTGGTGCATTATCTACTATATCTACTTCACTGTGATGGAGCTTAGGGAAATATTTATAAAAGTAAATTTACGATCGCGATCGTACATTTACCACCGAACATATCTGTAACTGTCATGATAATTATAGTAAGTAGAGAAAATATATAATACTAGACATTAAGCCCGCTACAATAACAGGCGCTAGAAGCACAGAGTACCCCCTTAGTGTCCCAAGGCCATAGTCCTCCTCCATGTCCCAAGGCCAGAGTACCCTCTTGGTGTCCCAAGGCCAGCGTCCCCCCTCTGTCCAAGGCCAGGGGCCCCCTCTGTCCCAAATCCAAGGGCCCCCCGTCTGTCCCGAATCCAGTCCCCCCTCTGTCCCAAATCCAGGGGCCCCTGTCCCAAGCAACCTTACCTGCAGTCTGTTTAATTGCTGTTCTCCCTCCGTGTTTTTTACTGTGTTTCTCCTTCTAGTGGTGAGTCGATAGGAACTGCAGACACTCTCCCTCTAGTGGTGAGTCAATAGGAACTGCAGAGACTCTCCCTCTAGTGGTGAGTCAATAGGAACTGCAGAGACTCTCCATCTAGTGGTGAGTCCATAGGAACTGCAGTGACACACACACGGACACAGGGACGCACACTAAGGGTTTTATTATATAGGATTAATTTATGATCCATATACAATAGAATATTTGGATGTATTTGGTGATGAGCCTCATTCTGAGCTTGTTCCCTTTTAGGAATCCCCCCCACCTCTTGAAAATTATTTGCTTGCACCTGTTCCCCCTCCCCAAATCCCTGGATGAAAGCTCCTGCTGCTCTAACTTCCATACCAGAACATAGAAGGAGGCTGGCAGTGAGGCAGGACAAGTACTAATAGGTCAGGACTAGGAACATTAGGGCAAGACTAGGACCAGTAGGTCAGAGCTAGGACTAGGACCAGTAGGGCAGGATTAGGACTATTAGGGTAGGACTAGGACCAGTAGGGAAGGACTAGGAACATTAGGGCAAGACTAGGACCATTATGGCCGGACAAGGGCCATTAGGGAATGATTAGGACCAGTAGGGCAGGGCTCGGAACTGCAGGGCAGGCCTAGGTTAGTAGGGCAGGATTAGGGCTAACAGAGGAGGACTAAGGCTAGTAGGGCAGGACTAGGTGTAGTACAGCAGCACTAGGACCTGTAGGGCAGGTGTTGGACAAGTAGGGCCGGACTTAGGACAGTAGGAAAGAACTAGGGCCAGTACGGCAGGACTAGGACCAGTTGTGCAGGACTAGGATCATTATGGCAGGACTAGCACTTGTTCCCCCTCCCCAAATCCCCGGATGAAACCTCCTGCTACTCTAACTTCCATACCAGAACATAATGGGAGGCTGTGAGGGACTTATAGGGCAGGACCAGTAGGGCAGGACTAGGACCAGTGGGCTGGACTAGAAAAAGTGGGGCAGGACTAGAAATATTAGGGAAAGACTAGAACCGTAGGTCAGGACTAGGACCATGGCTATAACTAGTGGGACCATCAGGGCAGCGTTAGGACTAGGACCTGAAGGGCAGGACTTGGAACAGTAGGGCAGGACTACGACGAGTGGTGTAGGTCACAAGGACCAGTAAGGCAGGACAAGGACCAGTAGGGCAGGACTAGGATCAGTGGGGCAGGACCAGGACCAGTGGGGCAAGACTAGAACCAGCAGGGAAGGACTAGGACCATTAGGGCAGAATCAGGACTTAACAGGACTAGGACCAGTAGGGTAGCACCAGGACTAGGACCATTAGGGCAGGACCAGGACCAGTGGGGCAAGACAAGGACCATTGGGCCAGGACTAGGACCAGCAGGGAAGGACTAGGACCAGTAGGGCAGGTTTAGGACTAATAGGGAAAGACTGTGCCAGTGAGGCAAGGCTATGACTAGTGGGAAAGAACCAGGACCAGTGGGGCAGGATTAGGACTATTAGAGCAGAACCAGGACTAAAAGGGCAGGACAAGGACCAGTCGGGCAGGACTAGGGCTAGTTTGGCAGGACTAGGACCATAAGGGCAAGACTAGGACCGTTACAGCAGGACAATGACCACTAGGAAAATACTCTGACCAGAAGGGAAGGACTCGGACCATCAGGGCAGGCCTAGGACCATTAGGGCAGGAATTGAAACTGTAGGCAGGACTAGAACCAGTAGGGCAGGACTAGAACCAGTGGGACAGGACTAGAACCAGTAGGGTAGGACCAGGACCAGTGGGGAAGGACTAAGACCAGTGGGGCAGGACCAGGACTAGTAAGGCAGGACCAGGACCAGTGGGGAAGGACTAGAACCAGTGGGGCAGGACTAGAACCAGTAGGGCAGGACAAGGACCAGTAGGGCAGGACAAGGACCAGTAGGGCAGGAATAGGACCAGTGGGGCAGGACCAGGACCAGTAAGGCAGGACCAGGACCAGTGGGGAAGGACCAGGACCAGTAAGTCAGGGCTAGAACCAGTGGGGCAGGACAAGGACCATTAGGGCAGGAATTGGAACATTAGGCAGGACTAGAACCAGTAGGGCAGGACCAGGACCAGTGGGGAAGGACTAAGACCATTAGGGCAGGACTAGAACCAGTAGGGCTGGACAAGGACCAATAGGCAAGGACAAGGACCAGTGGGGAATGATCAGGACCAGTAGGTAAGAACTAGAACCAGTAGGGCAGGACAAGGACTATTAGGGCAGGAATTGGAACATTGGAACAGTAGGCAGGACTGGAACCAATAATGCAGGACGAAAACCAGTAGGGCAGGACCAGGACCAGTGGAGAAGGACTAAGATCAGTAGGGCAGGACTAGGACCAGTGGGATAGGACTAGGACCATTAGGGCAGGACTAGGACCATTAGGGCAGGACTAGGACCAGTAGGGCAGGACAAGAACCATTAGGGCAGGACTAGGACTAGTGGGGCAGGACTAAGACCAGTAGGGCAGGACCAGGACCAGTGGGGAAGGACTAAGACAAGTAGGGCAGGACTAGGACCAGTAGGGCAGGACTAGGACCAGTGGAGCAGCACCAGGACCAGTAAAGTAGGACCAGGACCAGTGGGTAAGGACTAAGGCTGGTAGGGCAGGACTAGAACCAGTAGAGCAGGACGGGACAATTGGGCAGGAATTGGAACAGTAGGCAGGACTAGAACCAGTAGGACTAGACCAGGACCAGTGGGGAAGGACTAAGACCAGTAGGGCAGGACTAGAACCAGTATGGCAGGACTAGGATCAGTAGGGCAGGACAAGGACCATTAGGGCAGGAATTGGAATAGTAGGAAGGACTAGAACCAGTAGGGCAGGACTAAGACCAGTAGGGCAGGACCAGGACTAGTTGGGAAGGACTAAGATCAGTAGGGCAGGACTAGGACCAGTGGGGGAGGACTAGGACAAGTGGGGAAGGACTAGGACCAGTAGGGCAGGACTAGGACAATTAGGGCAGGACCAGTACCAGTGGGGAAGGATTAAGACCAGTAGGACAGGACTAGGACCAGTGGGGCAGGACTAGGACAAGTGGGGCAGGACTAGGACCAGTAGGACAGGACTAGGACCATTAGGGCAGGACCAGGACCAGTAAGGCAGGACCAGGACCAGTAAGGCAGGACCAGTGGGGAAGGACTAAGACCAGTAGGGCAGGACTAGAACCAGTAGGGCAGGACTAGGACTATTAGGGCAGGAATTGGAACAGTAGGCAGGACTAGAACCAGTAGGACAGGACTGGGACCAGTGGGGAAGGTCTATGACCCGCAGGGCAGGACTAGGAGAAGTGGGGGTGGACTAGGACCAGTGGGGCAGGACTAGGACCAGTAGGGCAGGACTAGGACCATTAGGGCAGGACCAGAACCAGTGGGGAAGGAATAAGACCAGTAGGGCAGGAATATAACCAGTGGGACAGGACTAGGACAAGCAGGGCAGGACTAGGACCATTAAGGACTAAGACCATTAGGGCAGGACTAGGACCAGTAGGGCAGGACTAGGATCAGTAAGGCAGGACTAGGACCAGTAGGGAAGGACCAGGACTAGTGAGGCAGGACCAGGACCAGTGGGGAAGGACTAGGAGCAATGGGGCAGGACTAGGAGCAGTGGGGAAGGACTACAACCAATAGGGAGGGACCAGGACCAGTTGGGCAGGACTAGGACCAGTAGGGCAGGACTAGGACCAGTAGGGCAGGACTAGGACCAGTGGGGCAGGACCAGGGCCAGTGAGGCAGGACCAGGACCAGTAGGGCAGGACTAGGACCAGTGGGGCAGGACCAGGACCAGTGGGGCAGGACCAGGACTAGAACCAGTAGGGCAGGGCTGTCACATTGAGGAAACTGGTGATTGCTCGGTGTATAAAGCTGCTCATTATGTTTCCCGGTCCCAGTAACACACAGCGCTGGACACGGACTGGGAGTTACTATCCCTGGGACTATGAAGTGCCGCATTGTGGTTCTCACTCTCCTGACCAACCTGCACCTCGGGTCGTCCAGGAGCTCCCAGTACGCGGTGGATTGTCCCGACCGCTGTGACGGCTCCGACTGCATGAGCACCACGCGCTGCAAACGGACAGTGCTGGATGACTGTGGCTGCTGCCGTGTATGCGCTGCTACTGCTGGGGAGACTTGTTACCGGACAGTGTCCGGGATGGATGGAGTCAAATGCGGACCGGGACTGCGGTGCCACTTTTATACAGAGGAGGACGATTTCGGGGAGGAATTCGGTGTCTGCAGAGGTAACACATTAGGACAGTCTATCAGAGGATCCCCTGCACATAGTGATAGCTAATAACATCCCAGACTAAGGATCCCCTGCACCCTCTACCATATAGTGATAGCTAATAACATCCCAGACTGGGGATCCCCTGTACCCTCTTCCATATAGTGATAGCTAATAACACCCCAGACTGAGGATCCCCTGCACTCACCCTTCCATATAGTGATATCTAATAACATCCCAGACTGGGGATCCCCTGTACCCCCTTCCATATAGTGATAGCTAATACCATCCCAGACTAAGGATCCCCTGCACTCCCCCTTCCATATAGTGATAGCGAATAACATCTCAGACTGAGGATCCCCTGCAAAATTACCTTGCACATTAGGAAAGTTTTCCAGTTTGAGGATCCCCCGCAAAATTCCTTTTCACATAAGGAAAGTTTTCCAGGTTGAGGATCCCCTGAAAAATTCCCTTTCACATTAGTAAAGTTTTCCTGGTTGAGGATCCCCTGCAAAATTCCCTTTCACATTAGGAAAATATTCTAGATTTAGTATCCCCTGCAAAATTCTCACATTAGGAAAATCTTCCAGGTTGAGGATCCCCTGCAAAATTCCCTTTCACATTAGGAACATCTTCTAAGTTGAGGATCCCATGCACAATTCTCTCTGACATTAGGAATAGGAAAATCTTCCAGTTTGAGGATCCCCTGCACACCAATTTTCTTATAATGGCAGGTAATTACTTGATAACGATTCTGTTATTTGTATGTTAAGTATTGAGTGTCCTGTGATCCATTGTAATCCACTGTATCAGTGAGGGGCATATATATTTATAATAAATCCATTTTGTTCACTTTTGCAATACCTAGAAAAAATCTGGTGACCTGAATGGCTGTATGATTATCCCATATTATAATAGTAATTATACCATTTACCTGTATACCATGTACCTGTATTTACCAGTGACAGTCAGCATATCTCTCTCTCTCTATGATCAGAAAATCTCGCCTACTGTACCCATTAACCCTTTTCACTCACTGTCTTTGTATGTAGCTCAGTGTAACTCCCTGAATAAAGAGATCTTTCTGAAAATTTCTATATATATTTAGGAACATATTTTGTATATATTTGCACCAATATCCAAACAGTCAGTTTGTATTTTATTTAAAAATGATTTGGCAATGAAAACAAATATAGGCTCATTTACCCAGAGCCGCTATTGCTCTGGGTAAATGCTCTTTTCACTATTCAATATCGCATTTGCGAATCTGGGTAAATCCCAGTAAGGGATTCACCCACTGCGGGTTTTTAACGCCAGCTGAATGCTGGCGTTAAAATCATGCACTAAATTTAGCGGAAAGGCAATATTGAGTCGCGAGCGTCAGATGCCCGGGTGATTTTTGCATAACTCGCGCATAAGACGCTAATATGGATTTAAAGTTGCACTAACTGGTAGCAAACCGGTTACCGCGACTTTAACTCCATATATTTGCACAGCGAGTCTGGGTAAATGAGCCTGATGAGCTTTTAAAATCAACATGACTTTCAAGAGTGTTTCGTCTTTAACAAGAATTGTTAGGAATATTTCATATAGATATATCATAGAGATATTTAAATGATAAATGTACACTGAAGAATTGTTTTTTTTGCAAAAGGCCCACAGTAGGAAGATGGGGGAAAGAACAGGGGTTTAGGGGGCTCTTCTCAATAAAGAAATAGAGAAAATAGAGAAGGGTAAAAACGACAAATTGGTAAGGGTGCCAAACGTAAAAGGTACTCCATAAAGAAAAAAAAAACTGTATCCTAGGGTAGGCACCCCACCACCACCAACTGCCAAGTTCTTTTGGTAAAACAAGCCTCCCCAAACGTACTTACAGCTCCTTACACTTGTCCATTTGGTTGTCTGCTCCCAACCTCTGCTTGCCAGAGATTGCAAACAGGGTTGGACAACCATCAGCCGGCTCTGTGATTGTCTAGAGGCAGCCAGAGAGTCGGGAATGAAAGGAGTGTATAAATATTTCTGGGGCTTGTTTACAATTTTTTTTTAGGGCACCAAGATAGGTCCAGATGGATGGAGGGTTCCCCTAATCTGCCACGCATCCTCAATGAGGACAAGGAAGAAGGCAGTGACCGGATGACACAACACAGCTCCTAACTCTTCGTTTTAGGAACTTTGACAGTCATGCAGGAGAACTATAAAGGAGCTGATGATACGTTGAGGATTTTTTTTAACACTACCAGTGGGGGCAACACTGAGGCCAAATTTTTTTAGTTGTGGGTGGACATGTCCTTTATTACCATTAACTGTCTAAGCCGAATGCTGTGTGGAGCCTACAGCTTGCTTGGTAAAGCACCAAGAATAGAGGAAGTGGGATTGGAAGAGTACTTGCCTGTTTGTTTTCAATCTACAGCCAAAAAAGAAGGCATTTTGTACAGCACATGTCCTATCTATGAGCCCTCCCCAGTACTACAACTGGTTTTAACTTTTTTACCAAAGCTTCAATAACCGCATTGTAGTTTATATTTTACAGTTAAAAGGAAATGTCAGAGTTGAAATAATATGTTTCCGTTCTTAATCTGATCTGCCAACCTCGGACCAAGACCTGAAGCTGGAACTGGTTGTAGTCTTGCGGATGGGTATTCACTAAACCTAATGAAGAGCAGATGTCCTCCGAGAAGCCAAATTACCATTGTCGACAGTAAAGCCTGCATAAAATTTATAAGAAAACCCGTTGTTAATAACCCAGCATGCTATGTGCAGGGCCAGTTAAAAAACGTAAGACGACCACCCTGCAGGTAGAGATCCATTATATTTCTAGTTTTCTCAGATATTAACCAGGGCTGAAAATGGGAACTGACTGGTCTAACATCACATCTAATTACTAACCTATGAAGAAAGATTGAACATACAGGGAGCATATTATAAAGGAGCTATTTTCAACTGTTCATTATTTTCTTTTCCCTGCCATACTTCGCACATTTTTTGTAGCTTTCCGCATTTTCTTTTCCCTATATATTTATTGGCAAAATTATGTGGTGAAAGTAGAGCTAATATAACAATAAAAATGAACTGTTTTTAAAACGTCAATTACGCAGGAGAAAATTATACAAATGAATCCGAAACATTTCCTATAACCAGATCAGTTTATATAGGGTACCAAATAGGTTATGCGAGACTAAATCACCATACAAACATTAGTCCCATCAACATTGCCACATTTACCAAGACACAACAAGCTTCCTTCGATGCGGCTGTTTGCAAGCCTTTCCCCCAGAGCTGATAGACAATCATTTACGCTTAAGAGATTCTGCCTACCTGTCCATACAGAGAAGACCCATTTTAAGTATCAGGGTCTTTGCAAACCTACTGTCCTGAACACTTATATGTATTTATGTGCTTCTCATCAACAAAAATGTATAGAAGCCAGGAGGAAGGACTGTTTGTTGTGCATAGTGGGCTGTGTGGTTTTCCACAATGTCTGATCGTCCTTTCATCTGATTCGGATGAACAGTCGTCAACATGCCGAAAAGCCTGTGATTATTTTGGTCTGATTGACCGGATAGACCTTGAACTATTGTTGATTGGACCGAAATATTGCATGGTGTATACCAGCCTTAATCTTTGCAGTTAATAGATTCTTAGCCAGCAATGGAGTGTAAAACAAACTAATTAAATTTCAGTACAGTCAGAAATTGCTAAGCAGAGCATTAAACCACTATCCTACCAAGGCTAAATACACAATGCCAGTACAGTTAGAAACGTTAATTGTAGTCCTAGGAACATAATAGAAACCGAAAGAGCAATTAAATCATCTATTTTACTATTCTTGTCGGCCCCTTTTGCTGGCTGTAAATGAACTGGAGGGTTTCGGTATTGGTGCAGAACAGAATATAGAAATCTTTTGTGCATGGATGACATCTTCATAACAGAGAGACAGATATGCATAAGCAGATTAATTGGTGGTCATGCATATCATAGTCACTAACAATGGTTTGAAGACATGCCTATAGTTCATGGCAAGCCACACGTACAGCCCCTACCGAATCTACAGTTACTGTACACAGAGAAGGGTCTTAAAATGTAATAGTGTTTGGGGAGAAAAGCTTTTACATTAGAATTTTTAAAAATTGAAGTTTTAGTTTCTACTTCAATACACACTGAACACCTATATGTTAGTTATTAACAAAAAAGCCATATAAATTACCTGTTGATTCTCCATGTAAATACCCCTGTGATATTCGCCATGTAAATACCCCTGTGGATTTCGCATGTACCATAACCCTGTGATATGTCGCCATGTAAATCACCCCTTGATATTGGCCATGTTAATACCCTGTGATATTCCCCATATAAATACCTCCCCCCTGTATATTCCGTCCAGGTAAATACCCACTGTGTATTCCGCCATGTAAATACCCCCTGTGATATCGGCATGTAATACCTCTGGATATTCATCATGTAATACCCGCTGTGATATATTCGCCATGTAATACTCACTGTGATATTTCCCATGTAAATACCCTGTGTATTTCGCCAGTAAATCCACCCCTGTGATTATTCGCCATGTAATATCCCTGTGATATTCGCCATGTAATAACCCCTGTGATTTCGCCATGTGTAATACCCTGTGGATTTCGCCCATGTTAAATACCCCTGTGTAATCCCATGTTAAATAAGTCCATCCCCGTGATATCGCCATGTAAACCTGTGATGTCGCATAGTAATAACCTGATAGTTCGCCGTAATACCAGCTCCCGATATGCGCTGTAATACCTGGGAGCGACCCTTTTCGCCATGTATACCCCTGTGATATTCCCATGGTAAATACCCCTGTGATATTCGCCATGTACATAACCC
The DNA here is from genome assembly GCA_019447015.1 of Hymenochirus boettgeri. NCBI lineage: Eukaryota > Metazoa > Chordata > Amphibia > Anura > Pipidae > Hymenochirus > Hymenochirus boettgeri. Next base: position 372,344,407 of record CM033469.1, read on the forward strand.
CTGTGATATTCGCCATGTAAATACCCTGTGATATTCCCCATGTATACCCCTGTGATATTGCCATGTACAACCTTGTATTCCGCCATGTAAATACCCCTGTGTATTCGCCTGTAAATACCTGTGATATTCGCCATTAAATGTACCCCATGTAATCCCCTGTGATATCGCATAAATACCCTGTGATATTGCGCCATGTAAATACCCCCTGTGATATTGCCAGTAAATACCCATGTGATATTCGCCATGTAAATACCACCCTGTGATATCGCCATGTAAATACCCTTTGGATATTCGCCATGTAAATACCCCTGTGATATTCGGCCATGTAAATAACCCTGTGATATTCGCCATGTAATACCCTGTGATATTCGCCATGTAAATACCACTTGTTATATTGCCTGTAAAATACCCCTGTGATATTCGCCATGTAAATACCCCTGTGATTTGCCATGTAAATACCCACTGTGATATTCGCCATGTAATCCCCTATATTCTCCATGTAAATACCCCTGTGATATTCGCCATGTAAAACCCTGTGATATTCCCATGTAAATACCCCTTGATATTCGCCATGTAAATACCCATGTGATATTGCATGTAATACCCGTGATATTCGCCATGTAAAATACCTGTGATATCTCCTGTAATCCCGTGAATTACTTCGCCTGAACTAAGATCGCCATGTAAATACCAATGTGATATCCGCCATGTAAATACCCCTGTGATATTTCGCCATGTAATACCCCTGTGCTATTCCATTTAAAACCCCTGTGATATTCGCCATGTGAAATACCCCTGTGATATTCGCCATGTAATACCCTGTTGATATTCGCCATGTAATAACCCTGTGATATTCGCCATGTAAATACCCTGGATCTTCCCATTAATACCCCTGTGATTTCCCCAGTAATAACCCTGTGATTTCCCTGTAAATACCCTGTGATATTCGCCATGTACATACCCCTGTGATATTCGCCATGTAAATACCCCCTGTGAATTCCCCATGTAATACCCCTGTGATATTCGCCATGTAAATACCCCCTGTGATATTCGCCATGTAAAACCCCTGGGATATTCAGCCATGTAACGACCAGTGATATTCGCCATGTAAATACCCATGTGATATTCGCCATGTAAATACCCACTGTGTATTTCCCATGTAAATACGTCTGGAATCCCCTATAATTACCCCTGTGATATCGCCATGTAAATACCCACCCCCGTGATATTCGCCATGTAATACCCCGCGTGATATTCGCCTGTAAATACCCCCGGTGATATTCGCCATGTAAATACCACCCGTTATAGTTCGCCATGTAAATACCCCTTGATATTCGCCATGTAATACCCCGTGATATTTGCCATGTAATCCCCCGTCGGTATTCGCCATGTAAATACCCATCATATTCGCCATGTAAATACCCATGTGATTTTCCCCATGTAAATACCATGTGATATTCGCCATGTAAAACCCTGTGATATTCGCCATGTAATACCCCTGTGATATTCGCCAGTAAACGCCCTGTGATATTCGCCATGTAAATCCCCTGTGATATCCCATGTAAATACCCTTGATACGCCATGTAAATACCCCCGTGATATTCGCCATGTAAATACCCCCGTGATATTCGCCATGTAAATACCCCCGTGATATTCGCCATGTAAATACCCCCGTGATATTCGCCATGTAAATACCCCCTTGATATTCGCCATGTTAAATACCCCGTGATATTCGCCATGTAAATACCCCCGTGGTATTCGCCATGTAAATACCCGTGATATTCGCCATGTAAATACCCATGTGATTTTCCCCATGTAATACCCTGTGATATTCGCCATGTAAATACCCTGTGATATTCGCCATGTAAATACCCCTGTGATATTCGCCATGTAAATACCCCTGTGACTAATCGCCATGTAAATACCCCTGTGAGATTCCCCCTGTAAATACCCATGTGATATTCGCCATGTAAATACCCCTTGATATTCGCCATGTAAAATACCCATGTATATTTGCCAAAATGTAATACCCATGTATATTCCCCATGTAAATACCTCTGTGATATTCCCATGTAAATACCCCTGTGATTCGCCATGTAAATACCCCTGTGATATTCGCCATGTAAATAACCCCTGTATATTCGCCTGTAAATACCCTGTGATATTCGCCATGTAAATACCCCCTGATATTCGCCATGTAAATACCCCCCCCGTGATATCGCCATGTAAATACCACCTGATATTCGCCATGTAAATACCCCTATATTCGCCATGTAAATACCCATTTGATTCCCCATGTATACCATGTATATTCGCCATGTAAATACCCCTGTGATATTCGCCATGTAAATACCCCTGTGATATTCCCCATGTAAATACCCAGTGATATTGGCCATGTAAATACCCATGTGATATTCGCCATGTAAATACCCCTGTGATATTCCCCATGTAAATACCTCTGTGATATTCCCCATGTAAAACCCATGTGATATTCGCCATGTAAATACCCCCGTGATATTCGCCATGTAACTTACCCCGTGTATTCGCCATGTAAATACCCTGTGATTAGCCATGTTAAATACCCCCGTGTATTCGCCATGTAAATAACCTCCCGTGATATCGCCATGTAACATACCCCCCGTGATATTCGCCATGTAAATACCCCGTTATATTCGCCATGTAAATACCCGTCATATTCGCCATGTAAATACCCTGTATTTGTCCCCATTTAAACCCATGTGATTCGCCATGTAAATACCCCTGTGATATTCGTCCCATGTAATACCCCTGTGATATTCGCCATGTAAATACCCCTGTGATATTCGCCATGTAAATACCCCTGTGATATTCGCCATGTAAATACCCATGTGATATTCGCCATGTAAATACCCCTGTCATTTTTCGCCATGTAAATACCCATGTATTTTCCCCTTAAATACCCATGTTTTTCCCATGAATACCCCTGTGATTTTCCCCAGTGTAAATACCATGTGATTCTCCATGTAATACCCATTGATTGCCTGTAATACCCCTGTGATATTCCCCATGTAAATACCCCTGTTGATATTCGCCAGTGTAAATACCCCTGTGATATTCGCCATGTAAATACCCCTGTGTATTCGCCAGGTAAATACCCTGTGATATTCGCCATGTAATATCCCTGTGATATTCCCCATGTAAATACCCCTGTATATTCGCCATGTAATACCCCTGTGATATTCGCCATGTAAATACCCCTGTGATATGCCATGTAAATACCCATGTGATATTGCGCCATGTAAATACCCCTGTGATATTCGCCATGTAATACCCCTGTGATATTCCCGATTAAATACCCTGTGATATTCGCCATGTAAATACCTGTGATATTCGCCATGTAAATACCCCTGTGATATTCGCCTGTAAATACCCCTGTGATATTCGCCATGAATACCCTGTGATATTTGCCATGTAAATACCCCTGTGATATTCGCCATGTAAATACCCCCTGTGATATTCGCCATGTAAATACCCCTGTGATATTCGCCATGTAAATACCCCTGTGATATTCGCCATGTAAATACCCCTGTGATATTCGCCATGTAAATACCCCGTGATATTCGCCATGTAAATACCCATGTGATATTCGCCATGTAAATACCCCTGTGATATTCGCCATGTAATAACCCTGTGATATTCGCACATGTAAATACCCCGTGATATCGCCATGTAAACCCCTGTGATACGCCATGTAAATACCCCTGTGATATCGCCATGTAAATACCCCTTGATATTCCCATGTAATCCCCTGTGATTTCGCCATGTAAATACCCCTGTGATATTCGCCATGTAAATACCCCTGTGATATTCGCCATGTAAATACCCCGTGATATTCGCCATGTAAATACCCATGCGATATTCCCATGTAATACCCTGTATATTCCCCATGTAAATACCTCTGTGATATTCCCCTATAAATACCCCTGTGATATTCGCCATGTAATACCTGTGATATTCGCCATGTAAATACCCCTGTGATATATCCCCCATGTAAATACCCCTGTGATATTCGCCATGTAAATACCCCTGATATTCGCCATGTAAATACCCCTGTGATATTCCCATGTAAATACCCATGTATATATTCGATGTATACCACATGTATATCGCCATGTAAATACCCCTGTGATATTCCCCATGTAAATACCTCTGTGATATTCCCCATATAAATACCCCTGTGATATTCGCCATGTAAATACCCCCGTGATATTCGCCATGTAAATACCCCCTGATATTCGCCATGTAAATACCCCCGTGATATTCGCCATGTAAATACCCCCGTGATATTCGCCATGTAAATACCCCCTTGATATTCGCCATGTAATACCCATCCCGGATATTGCCATGTAAATACCCCCGTGGTATTCGCCATGTAAATACCCGTGATATTCGCCATGTAAATACCCATGTGATTTCCCCAGGTATACCATGATGATTTGCCATTAAATACCCCTGTGATATTCGCCATGTAAATACCCCTGTGATATTCCCCCTGTAAAACCCCTGTGTTTCGCCATGTAAATACCCCTGTGATATTCCCATGTAATACCCGTGATATCGCCATGTAAATACCCCCGTGATATTCGCCATGTAATACCCCCGTGATATTCGCCATGTAAATACCCCCGTGATATTCGCCATGTAAATACCCCCGTGATATTCGCCATGTAAATACCCCCTTGATATTCCCATGTAAATACCCCCGTGATATTCGCCATGTAAATACCCCCGTGGTATTCGCCATGTAAATACCGTGATATTCGCCATGTAATACCCATGTGATTTTCCTCCATGTAAATACCCCCTGTGATATTCGCCATGTAAATACCCCTGTGATATTCGCCATGTAAATACCCCTGTGATATTCGCCATGTAAATACCCCTGTGATATTCGCCATGTAAATACCCCATGATATTCGCCATGTAAATACCCATGGAATCGCTTAATAACCCCTGTATATTCGCCATGTAAATACCCATGTGATATTTGCAATGTTTATCCCCATGTGATTCCCCATGTAAATACCTCTGATATTCCCCATGAAATACCCCTGTGATATTCGCCATGTAAACCCCTGTGATATTCGCTGTAAAATACCCATGTGATATTCCCATGTAATACCCTGTGATATTCGCCATGTAAATACCCCCGTGATATTCGCCATGTAAATACCCCCGTGATATTCGCCATGTAAATACCCCCGTGATATTCGCCATGTAAATACCCATCATATTCGCCATTAATGCCCATGTGATTTTCCCCATGTAAATACCCATGTGATATTCGCCATGTAAATACCCCTGTGATATTCGCCATGTAAATACCCCTGTGATTTTCCCCATGTAAATACCCCCGTGATATTCGCCATGTAAATACCCATGTGATATTCGCCATGTAAATACCCCTGTGATATTCCCCAGTAATACCTCTGTGTATTCCCCTGTAAATACCCCATGTGATATTCGCCATGTAAATATCCCCCGTGATATTCGCCATGTAAATACACCGAACCGGGATATCGCCATGTAAATACCCGTGATATTCGCCATGTAAAACCCCTGATATTCGCCATGTAAATACCCCCGTGATATTCGCCATGTAAATACCCCCGTGATATTCGCCATGTAAATACCCCTGTATATTCGCCATGTAAATACCCGTCATTTTCGCCATGTAAATACCCATGTTGATTTTCCCCATGTAAAATCCCATGTGATATTCGCCATGTAAATACCCCTGTGATATTCGCCATGTAAATACCCCTGTGATATTCGCCATGTAAATACCCCTGTGATATCGCCATGTAAATACCCCTGTGATATTCGCCATGTAACATACCCATGTGATATTCGCCATGTAAATCCCTATTTTCGCATGTAAATACCCATGTGTGATTTTCCCCTGTAAATACCATGTGATTTCCCATGTAAATACCCATGATTTTCCCCATGTAAATACCCCTGTGATATTCGCCATGTAATACCCCTGTGATATCGCCATGTAAATACCCCTGTGATATTCGCCATGTAAATACCCCTGTGACTATTCGCCATGTAAATTACCCCTGTATATTTTGCCATGTAAATACCCCTGTGATATTCACCATGTAAATACCCCTGTATGATATTTGCCATGTAAATACCAATTTGATATTCGCCATAAAAATGTCTCAACAAACTTGACAAAAATTCTGATGAAATGGCGAAAATGCAGTGAAAGGTGAAAAAAAAAATTGAAATTTCACCTCTTGCAAATATGTGTTAAATCAAAAATGTAATCATCAAGCTGCTTTATAAATATGCCGCATTGCCTTGGTCACATAAAGTCGGATTGATAGTTCCGACATCCCCAATATAGTTTCGTGAGGACACCAGCATGATGACAATAACTGCTTCAGCACTATCCTTTAATACAGAGGTCAGGAAACTGGCCTGGAGATAAATTGTACATGGCGCTTCTCAACAAATTTATTGGAAGGAGAAAATCAAATCCACTTCCTCCCCCGGTACTTTCATTTTAACAAACATTTTAAAAGTTGTACTTAAATATTCCAATATCTATTTTCAGATAACCTTAATTTCAAGCCCTTGCAATATTACATTAAAATCATGAATTTGATATTGTATAGAGAGTTCAAAATTGTCCAAACTGGTTTCAGAATATATTTTAGCTTTGGGTTGTAGGACCCACCAGTGTCCCTCTTTTAGTTTTTCTCTATTCCATTTTCCCGTCTCTTTTTTACCTTGCTTTAGTCCTGCTGTTCCTGTTACACCTTTTATTGATGATCTTATGATCTATTAATGGACAGGCCATACAGCACATGCAGGGAGATTCAATAAAAGTTCTTTTCGTTAAAAATGTGCTAAATTTGCTCCAACCAATCAATCTTATTTAACATTTAAAAGCTAACATCATGGTTGGGTGGCAAATCGATTTTTTAACGATAAGAACCTTTATTGAATAACCTGTTGGTTGGTTTGCATGCATAGAATATCTTAAATGAAGTAAATAATGTCTAAATTATTATTATTATTATTATTTTTTTTAATTTTATTTACAATTGCATAAATGTATTTTATTTCATTACAGGGCGATTCTGGTGGACCCTTGATTTGTGGTAAAAATTTAAGTGGAATGTGTTTCTTTTGGAAAAGTTTGCGGGTAATCCTAAAAAACCCAGTATTTATACCCGACTTACAGAAAAATACCTGCAATGGATAAAGGATTGTAACTGGTTTTGCTGATTAGGAACAGGATGCAATGGAAACTGGGGATACAATAAAGGGATAACATCTTCTGTCTTTTTGCCTATGTGATTTCCCTTTAAATTTCCAATACTGTATTAAGTTTTAGGTGTTTAGTTCTCCTTTACTGAATTAAACCTAATGACTGTTTTAGTGTTGGCGTGTATAAGAAAATCCCTCATAAGTCAATTACCTATCTTAGGGCCACTCTCTACGATCATAAAGATTAATGATTGCCCATAGAATACCATGACGGTATTTTACTACCACTTGGTAAATGTGTAGTAAAATGTATGATGCAGCCGTACAGTAATGGTAAACACAAGTATCGCAAACATACGATACCCAGGTTTTTTAAGTACTTAGAAACTTATTTTTAATCATTAAAGGGCAAGTACCAGCTCAAATTAAAATTATATTCTTAACCAGGATCCCCCCACTCTATCCTAAGTTTTGTGATACTTACCTTTCTCACCTTTCACTCTCAAGCAATCTCTTGCTAGCTGGTTTAGCCTCCTCTGCTGCTGTTCGCGAGCTGACAGCTGTGCAGCTTTGGTTGCAGCTGTCCAGCCATACCGTAACCTTAAAGGACAACATAAACCAACAGAACAACACTGAACCAGAAGGCAGAACACCTTGATATAAACCAGTAATCTGTGTCTTACCTCTCATTTTGATACGGCACTGAGAAATTAACCAAAAAACATATGGTTGTGCTTCACTTCACAGCATTCTAGTATCACACAGTTTGGTCAACGACCAATATGTTCTGCACATGCTCAGTCCTTCTATGGCAGAAACTTGTTACAGTTGGTCACACCCATTAATAATCTCTAGCCAATCCTTTTACAGGACAGATAAGCAAGGAAGCATGTGACTGAGGTCAGGAGGTGGTTGGCTGACACTGCACAATACACACAGATACTTCATCCAGTTCTTACCAGGCTTACATTTACTTTAATACAATTACTGAAGTGGATTTTATAGCTTATTGGGGTTTTTAGGGGGATTGTTTCAGATTCTGGAGTATAAAAAATTGTGTTTGTTTTCTCTTTAACATTAATGTGCTGCTCTCTCGTAGTCTCCATAATTATGTCTGTAATTCATATTAACCTGTATTCATGATAATAAAGAAATTACCATATTGCTGTTCATGTGCAACAATTATTTTCCTGTTCGCACATTTGGTTGTCATTTAAAGGTAAAATATGTTAAAATGAAATAAAAAAGGGAAATGTTATTAAATTTAGCTATTGTAAACATTAAATTAGTCAAAAAAAGTTTTAAACTGGGCAAAAGGCGTATTATCTTTAAATTCAATGGAAGGTATTTCCTTGAACAGCAAGGGACCGCGATGGGCAGTAATCTAGCTCCATTATATGCGAACATATTTAGGCCACTATTGAAAAAAGATTGATATTGGTGATGTAAATGGAATCAGCATATCAAATGCTTCTATAGATATGTGGATGACAATTTTTGATTTAGAGCTCTACTGAGGAGCATCTGCTTGACATGATTACACACATTAACAACAACACTGATACGATTAAATTTACGGCCGAACATAGTGTATCTTCCATAAACTCCTAGATGTTAATGTGTCAAACAAGGAAATGGTTATGCACTAACTGTATAGCAAACCAGCAGAAAGGAACAATCTTCTAAGGGCTGATAGCTGTCATACCCCTGGTACCATCAAAGGAATCCCTAAAGATGATTTAGGGTCAGACGTATTGCCTCAACAGTCGAGAGTTATATGGAGGCAAGCAACACACTTATAAAGAAATTTGCAGATAGGGGTTATCAGAAAAAGAACCTCACTCAGACTATGATTGAAGTTATGAAGATGGAGCGGAATCAATTATTACTGAACAAAAGGGCTGGTACACAGAAAGAAGGATGCCTTTGTTAGTACATTTGGACCCATGAGCCATAAAATTAAAGATGTGGTTCTTAGGAACTGGTCCCTCTGCAAAAAGACCCTAAATATGGGACACTGTTTAGGGACCCACCTATATTCTCATACAACAGGGGTAGGAGTATAGGGGATAGAATAGTGAGTTCTGACCTAAGAGAAAGGAAGGCCACTACTTCTAAATTTTTAAGCACCCCGAAAATGGGAACTTACCCTTGCCTAAACTGCTCCTGCTGTAATTCCTTTATTAAAGGGGATGTGGTGACTCACACCCTTTAAAGGATCTAAGATACATGTCTCAGGCTACTTTATGTGCATTCTGAGTCGTAATTTATGCCTTGAAATGCCCTGTGGCAAGCTACACTTGGACAGACCTCCCGTATGGTAAAATCCGGATTAGTGAGCACAAGAGCTCCATTAGGAGGTTTGATCCAAATAATAAAAAATCCTATCGCCAGTAGGTGAACATTTCTTTATGAATAAACATAATGTAGCAAGTTTGAGATGGCAAATTTCTGGAACAAGTACCCTCCACTCCAAGGGGAGGTGATAGGCAGAAACTGCTACTACAATCTGAGTTAAAATGGATAGATGGCTAGACAGTATGGAACCACATGGTCTTAATGATGTTTTCAGTTATAATGCTTTTTATGAATATATTTGAAGTCTTACAGGAATATTAATAGGAGGTATCATGTACCTTTTATATTTCCCTTTCTTTACAGGTGTGAATAGCGATTGTGGATGTAATCAATATATGAACTGCTGATGTTACTATGCTTTGGTATATGTTCCGATGGTGTAAAATCTTAAGACAGACTATAGTGTCTAGTAGTGTCTATTTTGATGATGTGGAATTGTATTTCTGACCTCTGGCCACTAGATGAGCTGGAGGGTTATTTGTGCTACATTTTGTATATAATGGTGTTGGGTATGTGGTTTCTGTAATGCACCTGAGGAAAGACCACACTGGTCTGAAACATGTCGTGCTGGTATCCCAATAAATCATGGTTGGCACATGCTATTTTGGCTCTTGTGTGACAATTTGTTGCTAACTGAGCAAAACCCAGTCACTAACCAGAAGTTGCTACTTAAAGCTGAGAAATTCAGCAAACTTTTGTGACAGGAATTTCTATTGGATGTGTCCTCTAACTGCAGTAACACAGTAAAAAGCTAACATCTGATTGGTTGCTGCAAATTATAGCAGGGACACACTTTGCACTTTTTATTGCATTGCCCCTCAGTTTTTATTACATTAACTTATTTATAATAGGGAAAAATAGTAGTAGAATTGTTAGACACAAGTGCCTGACCACAACTCACAGCTGGGCACTGAGCATCTTTACCCATAATATCAAGAAGTATGGAGTAAGTGCGCCCCCTGCAGGAGAAATGAACAGGCAGGAATGTTTTCTTGGCTTGGGCAGAATGTTTGTTGGCTTTTCTTTACTCACACACATATTAATTTGCATTTTACTTTATTATACCAAACAGGATAGTTTTTGATTATTTTAATCCTGGGTCAGTTTGCTAGGAGTCCCCTGTATGTAAATTAGATTCCTATCCAATAACACTGACTTCATACAATAGAGATGGGGAGAGATTCCAACACTAAAACAAACCACATGCAATTTAAACATAACAAATTACATTATATAGTTCCCAGGGCATGTTTAGGGGGGATTTCTGGTGCCAGGAATCCCCCTTTCTCGCCTGCTCAGTGCAGTCTCCTATTCTTCTTCTTCCTGGTGCCTATAGATGTTACTAGATTGTTATACAGTTGTAGACTGTTACAAGATTGTTACTAGATTATAGTATTGATTTATATAGACTTTATTAGATTGTTATAGATGTTATATGATTGTTATATGATTGTTATAGTATGACTTATAGATGTATAATGTTACATAGATTGTTATAGACTGTTAATAGTTGAATGACTGTTATAGATGTTATAGATTGTTATATGATGTTATAGATTTACTATAGATGTACATAGACTTATAGATGTTACATAGATTGTTAGTTTTATAGACTGTTATAATGTTATAATGTAGATTAGACTTATAGATTGTTATATAGATTAGATTATATTGTTATTATAGTGTTATATAGATGTTAATAGACTGTTATATAGATTGTTATATAGATGTTATAGATTGTTATTAGACTGTATATAGATTGTTATAGACTGTTAATAGATTGTTATTAGATTTTATAGTTATATAGACTGTTATATAATGTTTATATAGACTTTAGTATATATGTTATATAGACTGTTATATAGATGTTATATAGATTGTTATATAGACTGTTTACTATAGATTGTATATAGACTGTTATATATTGTAAGTTGTTAATGATGTTATATGACTGTTATATAGATTGTTTATAGATTGTTATATATACTGTTATATAGATTGTTATATAGACTGTTTTATATAGATTGTTATATAGATTGTTACATAGATGTATATAGATTTGGTATATAGACGTTACATAAGTATTATATAGATTGTTATATAGATTGTTATATAGATTGTTACATAGACTGTTATATAATTGTTATATAGATTGTTACATAGAACTGTTATATAGATTGTTATAGACTGTTACATAGATGTTACTATAGATTGTTATATAGTTTGTATATAGATTTTTTAATAGATTGTTATACATAGATTGTTACATAGATTGTTATATAGTTTGTTATATAGACTGTTACATAGATTGTTATATAGATTGTTATATAGATTGTTATAGACTGTTACATAGATTTGTTATATATTGTTATATAGATTTTTATATAGACTGTTAATAGATTGTTAATAGATTGTTATATAGATTGTTTACATATATGTTACATAGATTGTTATATAGATTGTTATATAGATTGTTATATAGACTGTTACATAGATTGTTATATAGATTGTTACATTTTTAATTGAGCTGTGAGTGATAAGTAGAGATGGTCGAACTATTGAAAGTTCGGTCCGTTTTCGAACTTTCGAACTATTGTAAAAGTTCGAAGTTCGAAAACGGACCATTAAAGTCTATGGAGCAAATAGTTCGAAAAGTTCGAGTCAAATACAACAAAATATTAATGGTACTTAATGTAAATGGCTTGTGGACCTGGAAATTGTCTGGGAGCATGTTCCAATATCCAGGACGTTTCGTAAAATCGATTTTACTCTCACACGTGTACTTTGAGCTTCGCGTTTGAACGTTCGAGGTACATGGAATTTTACTCGCAGATTGATGCTGCCTATAGTCTTTAATGATATTTACTACTCGCAGATTCGATGTTCACATGCCTAGATACCATGTACATTTTACTCGCGTATTCGAACATTCGATCATTCGATAAATCATCGAAAGTCCGGGAAATATCGAAAGTCCGTGTCCGAGATAGTTCGAGAAGTCCGGGTCCGTTCGAACTCGAACAGTTCGGCTCGAACTCGGGTTCGAGTTCTATGCCATCCCTAGTGATAAGCAGCATTTGTATGTTTCAAAAATGTATCCAGTCTGCCTTGTGATTGACAGCAGCATAGAGACTGTATCAATATTAACCCTGCAGCTGCCAGAGGTGATTGCTGAGACATTATTTACTTTATATCTCACCCCCTGGTCTTTCTATGGGGCCACCTGTAGATAATAATGTTATAATTGGCGCGCTACTACATAGAAGCCCGACGATTATAACATTACGGAAGTCTTACTCATCTGTTCTAGGTTCGCTCGTTCCTCCTTTTCTCCCCCGGCACTGTAATCCTGCTCACACCTCTCTCGCAATCACTTTCTCTCCTACATGCAGGAGATATCGCGCTATGAGCAACTGTAACTATGGAGAGGAAGTGGGCAAGTTTACATGTCTTTGCTGGTAGCATGGTATCTCCTACGTTTGGAAGAGGAGGTAATCAACCCCAATGTGAGCCGGGAGATGATTAGGAGAAACGAGCAGGCTGGGGGGTGGATGCCGAGGGGTGGTGGTGGGTAGGGGTGGGGGGATAGCGATAGTAAAATTAATGAGAGAAACAAGCGGGTAGGGGTGGTTGGATGCCGAGGGGTGGGGGGACAGTAAATTTAATGGAGAGAAGGGGTAAATTATAAATTAATGCACCTCCTACTGTAATTATATGGATTGAGATGTCACCTCAGATTCCGTGCCCTTTTTAAAAAGCACCTGCGCCTTGCTTTTGTACGGTCACAGAACTTCTCGGTAACATCTAATACCTTATATTTACAGTAGGGGTGCATTATCTACTATATCTACTCCACTGTGATGGAGCTAGGGAAATATTTATAAAAGTAAATTACGATCGCGATTGTACATTTACCACCGAACATATCTGTAACTGTCATGATAATTATAGTAAGTAGAGAAAATATATAATACTAGACATTAAGCCCGCTACAAATACGGGCGCTAGAAGCACAGAGTACCCCCTTAGTGTCCCAAGGCCATAGTCCTCCTCCTGTCCCAAGGCCAGAGTACCCTCTTGGTGTCCCAGGCCACGTCCCCCTCTGTCCAAGGCCAGGGGCCCCTCTGTCCCAAATCCAAGGGCCCCCCGTCTGTCCCGAATCCAGTCCCCCCCTTGTCCCAAATCCAGGGGCCCCTGTCCCAAGCAACCTTACCTGCAGTCTGTTTAATTGCTGTTCTCCCTCCGTGTGTTTCCTGTGTTTCTCCTTCTAGTGGTGAGTCAATAGGAACTGCAGACACTCTCCCTCTAGTGGTGAGTCAATAGAACTGCAGAGACTCTCCCTCTAGTGGTGAGTCAATAGGAACTGCAGAGACTCTCCCTCTAGTGGTGAGAAAATAGGAACTGCAGAGACTCTCCATCTAGTGGTGAGTCCATAGGAACTGCAGTGACACACACACGGACACAGGGACGCACACTTAGGGTTTTATTTAATAGGATTAATTTATGATCCATATACAATAGAATATTTGGATGTATTTGGTGATGAGCCTCATTCTGAGCTTGTTCCCTTTTAGGAATCCCCCCCACCCCTTGAAAATTATTTGCTTGCACCTGTTCCCCTCCCCAAATCCCTGAATGAAAGCTCCTGCTACTCTAACTTCCATACCAGAACATAGAAGGAGGCTGGCAGTGAGGCAGGACAAGGACTAATAGGTCAGGACTAGGAACATTAGGGCAAGACTAGACCAGTAGGTCAGAGCTAGGACTAGGACCAGTAGGGCAGGTATGAGGACATTAGGGTAGGACTAGGACCAGTAGGGAAGGACTAGGAACATTAGGGCAAGACTAGGACCATTATGGCCAGACAAGGGCCATTAGGGAATGATTAGGACCAGTAGGGCAGGGCTCGGAACTGCAGGGCAGGCCTAGGTTAGTAGGGCAGGATTAGGGCTAACAGAGGAGGACTAAGGCCAGTAGGGCAGGACTAGGTGTAGTACAGCAGCACTAGGACCTTTAGGGCAGGTGTTGGACAGTAGGGCCGACTTAGGACAGTAGGAAAGGACTGGGCCAGTACGGCAGGACAGGACCAGTTGTGCAGGACTAGGATCATTATGGCAGGACTAGACTAGCACTGTTCCCCTCCCCAAATCCCTGGATGAAACCTCCTGCTACTCTAACTTCCATACCAGAACATATGGGAGGCTGTAGTGACTTATAGGGCAGGACCAGTAGGGCAGGACTAGGACCAGTGGGCTGGACTAGAAAAAGTGGGGCAGGACTAGAAATATTAGGGAAAGACTAGAACCGTAGGTCAGGACTAGGACCATGGCTATAACTAGTGGGACCATCAGGGCACGTTAGGACTAGGACCTGAAGGGCAGACTTGGAACAGTAGGGCAGGACTACGACAGTGGTGTAGGTCACAAGGACCAGTAAGGCAGACAGGACCTAGGGCGACTAGGACCATGGGGCAGGACCAGGACCAGTGGGGCAAGACTAGAACCAGCAGGGAAGGACTAGGACCATTAGGGCGAGAATCAGACTTAACAGGACTAGGACCAGTAGGGTAGCACCAGGACTAGGACCATTAGGGCAGGACCAGGACCAGTTGGGGCAAGACAAGGACCATTGGGCCAGGACTAGGACCAGCAGGGAAGGACTAGGACCAGTAGGGCAGGTTTAGGACTAATAGGGCAGACTGTGCCAGTGAGGCAAGGCTATGACTAGTGGAAAGGACCAGGACCAGTGGGGCAGGATTAGGACTATTAGAGCAGAACCAGGACTAAAAGGCAGGACAAGGACCAGTCGGGCAGGACTAGGGCTAGTTTGGCAGGACTAGGACCATAAGGGCAAGACTAGGACCATTACAGCAGGCCTAGGACCATTAGGGCAGGAATTGAAACTGTAGGCAGGACTAGAACCAGTGGGACAGGGCTAGAACCAGTAGGGTAGGACCAGGACCAGTGGGGAAGGACTAAGACCAGTGGGGCAGGACCAGGACAGTAAGGCAGGACCAGGACCAGTGGGGAAGGACTAGAACCAGTGGGCAGGACTAGAACCAGTAGGGCAGGACAAGACCAGTAGGCAGGAATAGGACCAGTGGGGCAGGACCAGGACCAGTAAGGCAGGACCAGGACCAGTGGGGAAGGACCAGGACCAGTTAAGTCAGGGCTAGAACCAGTGGGGCAGGACAAGACCATAGGGCAGGAATTGGAACATTAGGCAGGACTAGAACCAGTAGGGCAGGACCAGGACCAGTGGGGAGGACTAAGACCATTAGGGCAGGACTAGAACCAGTAGGGCTGGACAAGGACCAATAGGCAAGGACAAGGACCAGTGGGGAATGATCAGACCAGTAGGTAAGAACTAGAACCAGTAGGCAGGACAAGGACTATTAGGGCAGGAATTGAACATTGGAACAGTAGGCAGGACTGGAACACAAATGCAGGACGAAAACCAGTAGGGCAGGACCAGGACCATGGAGAAGGACTAAGATCAGTAGGGCAGGACTAGGACCAGGGGATAGGACTAGGACCATTAGGGCAGACTGGACCATTAGGGCAGGACTAGGACCAGTAGGGCAGGCAAGACCATTAGGGCAGGACTAGGACTGTGGGGCAGGACTAAGACCAGTAGGGCAGGACTAGGACCAGTGGGATAGGACTAGGACCATTAGGGCAGGACTAGGACCATTAGGACAGGACTAGGACCAGTAGGGCAGGACAAGAACCATTAGGGCAGGACTAGGACTAGTGGGGCAGGACTAAACCAGTAGGGCAGGACCAGGACCAGTGGGGAAGGACTAAGACAAGTAGGGCAGGACTAGGACCAGTAGGGCCGGTAGGACCAGTGGAGCAGCACCAGACCAGTAAAGTAGGACCAGGACCAGTGGGTAAGGACTAAGGCTGGTAGGGCAGGACTAGAACCAGTAAGCAGGACTAGGACCATTAGGGCAGGAATTGAACAGTAGGCAGGACTAGACCAGTAGGACTAGACCAGGACCAGTGGGGAAGGACTAAGACAACAGTAGGGCAGGACTAGAACCAGTATGGCAGGACTAGGATCAGTAGGGCAGACAAGGACCATTGGGCAGGAATTGGAATAGTAGGAAGGACTAGAACCAGTAGGGCAGGACTAGACCAGTAGGGCAGGACCAGGACTAGTTGGGAAGGACTAAGATCAGTAGGGCAGGACTAGGACCAGTGGGGAGACAGACAGATGGGAAGGACTAGGACCAGTAGGGCAGGACTAGGACAATTAGGGCAGGACCAGTACCAGTGGGGAAGGATTAAGACCAGTAGGACAGGACTAGGACCAGTGGGGCAGGACTAGGACAAGTGGGGCAGGACTAGGACCAGTAGGACAGGACTAGACATTAGGGCAGGACCAGGACCAGTAAGGCAGGACCAGACCAGTAAGGCAGGACCATGGGAAGGACTAAGACCAGTGGGCAGGACTAGAACCAGTAGGGCAGGACTAGGACTATTAGGGCAGAATTGGAACAGTAGCGGGACTAGAACCAGTAGGACAGGCCTGGGACCAGTGGGGAAGGTCTATGACCCGCAGGGCAGGACTAGAGAATGGGTGGACTAGACCAGTGGGCAGGACTAGGACCAGTAGGGCAGGACTAGGACCATTAGGAGGCAGACCAGAACCAGTGGGAAGATAAGACCAGTAGGGCAGGAATATAACCAGTGACGGACTAGGACAAGCAGGCAGGACTAGACCATTAAGGACTAAGACCATTAGGGCAGGACTAGGACCAGTAGGGCAGGACTAGGATCAGTAAGGCAGACTAGGACCAGTAGGGAAGGACCAGGACTAGTAGGCAGGACCAGGACCAGTGGGGAGGACTAGGAGCAATGGGGCAGGACTGGAGCAGTGGGGAAGGACTACAACCAATAGGGAGGGACCAGGACCAGTTGGGCAGGACTAGACATAGGGCAGGACTAGGCCAGTAGGGCAGGACTAGGACCAGTGGGGCAGGACCGGGCCTGAGGCAGGACCAGGACCAGTAGGGCAACTAGGACCATGGGGCAGCCAGGACCAGTGGGCGGACCAGGACTAGAACCAGTAGGGCAGGGCTGTCACATTGAGGAAACTGGTGATTGTGCTCGGTGTATAAAGCTGCTCCATTATGTTTCCGGTCCCAGTACACACAGCGCTGGACACGGACTGGGAGTTACTATCCCTGGACATGAAGTGCCGCATTGGGGTTCTCACCTCTGACCAACCTGCACCTCGGGTCGTCCAGGAGCTCCCAGTACGCGGTGGATTGTCCCGACCGCTGTGACGCTCCGACTGCATGAGCACCACGCGCTGCAAACGGACAGTGCTGGATGACGTGTGCTGCTGCCGTGTATCGCTGCTACTGCTGGGGAGACTTGTTACCGGACAGTGTCCGGATGTGGAGTCAAATGCGGACCGGGACTGCGGTGCCACTTTTATACAGAGGAGACGATTTCGGGGAGGAATTCGGTGTCTGCAGAGGTAACACATTAGGACAGTCTATCAGAGGATCCCCTGCACAGTGATAGCTAATAACATCCCACTAAGGATCCCCTGCACCCTCTACCATATAGTGATAGCTAATAACATCCCAGACTGGGGATCCCCTGTACCCTCTTCCATATAGTGATAGCTATAAACACCCAGACTGAGGATCCCCTGCACTCACCTTCCATATAGTGATTCTAATAACATCCCAGACTGGGGATCCCCTGTACCCCCTTCCATAAGTGATAGCTAATACCATCCCAACTAAGATCCCCTGCCACTCCCCTTCCATATAGTGATAGCGAATAACATCTCAGACTGAGGATCCCCTGCAAAATTACCTTGCACATAGGAAAGTTTTCCAGTTTGAGGATCCCCCGCAAAATTCCTTTTCACATAAGGAAAGTTTTTCCAGGTTGAGGATCCCCTGAAAAATTCCCTTTCACATTAGTAAAGTTTTCCTGGTTGTGATCCCCTGCAAAATTCCCTTTCACATTAGGAAAATATTCTAGATTGAGTATCCCCTCAAATTCTCACATTAGAAATCTTCCAGGTTGAGGATCCCCTGCAAAATTCCCTTTCACATTAGGAACATCTTCTAAGTTGAGGATCCATGCACAATTCTCTCTGACATTAGGAATAGGAAATCTTCCATTTGAGGATCCCCTGCACACCATTTTCTTATAATGGCAGGTAATTACTTGATACCGATTCTGTTATTTGTATGTTTAAAGATTGAGTGTCCTGTGATCCATTGTAATCCACTGTATCAGTGAGGGGCATATATATTTATAATAAATCCATTTTGTTCACTTTTGCAATACCTAGAAAAAATCTGGTGACCTGAATGGCTGTATGATTATCCCTTATTATAATAGTAATTATACCATTTACCTGTATACCATGTACCTGTATGTACCAGTGACAGTCAGCATATCTCTCTCTCCATGATCAGAAAATCTCACCTACTGTACCCATTAACCCTTTTCACTCACTGTCTTTGTATGTAGCTCAGTGTAACTCCCTGAATAAAGAGATCTTTCTGAAAATTTCTATATATATTTAGGAACGTATTTTGTATATATTTGCACCAATATCCAGTCAGTTTGTATTTTATTTAAAAATGATTTGGCAATGAAAACAAATATAGGCTCATTTACCCAGAGCCGCTATCGCTCTGGGTAAATGCTCTTTTCACTATTCAATATCGCATTTGCGAATCTGGGTAAATCCCAGTAAGGGATTCACCCACTGCGGGTTTTTAACGCCAGCTGTATGCTGGCGTTAAAATCATGCTCTAAATTTAGCGGAAAGGCAATATTGAGTCGCGAGCGTCAGATGCCCGGGTGATTTTTGCATAACTCGCGCATAAGACGCTAATATGGATTTAAAGTCGCACTAACTGGTAGCAAACCGGTTACCGCGACTTTAACTCCATATATTTGCACAGCGAGTCTGGGTAAATGAGCCTGATGAGCTTTTAAAATCAACATGACTTTCAAGAGTGTTTCGCCTTTAACAAGAATTGTTAGGAATATTTCATATAGATATATCATAGAGATATTTAAATGATAAATGTACACTGAAGAATTGTTTTTTTTTAATTGCCCATTATTGGAAACTATGATTCTTCCCAAATATCTCTGTATCGTTTTTTTGTTAATCTGTCCTCTATTTCGTTAAATATCCATTTTCATTACATATCTTACATTTCAGCTGTCAATCAAGTTACTTAGTATCATAAACTCTTCTGTTTTGTCTAGTTTTGCTGTAGCTAGAATAGTGACAGTTGGTATGTGAACCGCATGGAGGGAAATTCCTTTTCTCACTGTTGCCTCATAGAGATTACTGAGCATGCTTGCCAGAGTCAGATAGTCTGGCAGGGTACTGAGGTACTGAGCTTGAGCAAATCAAGTACTGAATTTAAGTCATGCAGCAACACAAACAAACAGAGTAAGTGCTGCTTACATGTGTTCATTTATAGCTTGAAATGAAGTCATTTTTTAAGTGTACAGTTCCTTGTACAGTTCCTTTAAATCCCTAACTAAATAGACCATTTATGACAAGCACCGGAAATATTTTTTTAAAAATCCTTACCGTACACCCCTGCTCCTTATGGTTCTCCTGTAGTGCCTCTTCAAAGTTCAGGAAACTCAGGGCCGGCCGTTGATATGGGCAACCTGTGCGACCGCAAGGGTTGCATTGCCAGGGGGGCGACAGCTGGGAGTCTTAGGTCACGGACCTGTAGCTCAAAATTGTGCATCAGTGCCACAGCCCCTCTAGTTACGGTCCTCCAGATCAAATATATGTATCAGCACCTCACCACATACTAAGCCCAACACATATAAGCTTTACTTAAGATGTCTGTATGCTGTGCTGTTCTGTCTGTGCATTTAGTACGTTACTTGTTACATATTGATGTACGCACCATATATACAAGCACGCACTGAAGATACTGAAAGACAGTAAGCGCAGGTGGGGTACTTGATTTTAAGGCAAGCAGCATTCAATGGAGTATTGTGTGTGCCCAGGGGGGTGTTTTGGGGTTTTTTTTTGGGGGGGAGGGTGCTAGGCGTCGGTAACAAATCTTGCACAGGGTGCTATTTATCCTAAGGCCGGCCCTGAGGAAACTGAAGGGTAGAAGCTTTCTTCCTGTTCAAGAGGTTTCTGCCTCTGTTGTGTCCTCTCAGTTGCTGCTGGCATGCCCCTTTCCCCCCTCCCTCCCGATCCCTCCCTGGCTGGCATTCATGTAGCGTACATTGCTTTACATATCTTGCAGTGCATGACCTTCCACCCCCAACCGCCTTATTGGAACTTAAAAAATCGATTCCAACATTTACTTTACAGCTCCTCGTTCCAGTGCCGTTCTGCATTGATGGCAGCCGTGGCTGTGATCTGCTGCCTCTCAGCCAATTACATCCACGGCTGCTGGTCCGGCCCCTGCTTGTAGTTCCGGCGGGCATGGGAGCCGGTCCAGAACGGCGCTGGAATGAGGAGCTGTATGTAGAGATTGGAATCAATTTTTAAAGTCACAATATAGCGGTTGGGGGTGGGAGGACATGTACTACAATATATTAGAAGTTTGTAATGAGGTTGGAGAAGCCCTTTAAAATCACGTTAGAGAGGTTTAACCTATTTAATTATCATTAAAGTTATTTGGTGGAGTTAGTACATCAGAACAGGTTGGAACTGTGTTAATCCAGCAGAATATAACAAAAAGATGCCTACTGTAGATGTAGAAATGGTAATATAGTATGGTAAAACTA
This sequence comes from Hymenochirus boettgeri, assembly GCA_019447015.1. Taxonomy (NCBI): domain Eukaryota; kingdom Metazoa; phylum Chordata; class Amphibia; order Anura; family Pipidae; genus Hymenochirus; species Hymenochirus boettgeri. Next base: position 372,365,793 of record CM033469.1, read on the forward strand.
TAGCTGGCTTTACCATAAGGCAAACTGGGCAATTGCTCTGGGTCCCATCTCCTAACATGGCCCCTATAGGCTTTAAAAAGTGAAGGGTTCTGTGGTATTGGGTAATAGCTTTTTATTTTGGAATGTATGTATGTATGTCTGTATGTATGTATATGTTTATTTATACAGCGCCACTTGGGGACACAGTGCTGTACAGTATTAAAATACAATAAAATCATACAAGGGGATAAATACATAGATAGTTCAGTACATAAATATATAACTTATATAAATAGAAGTGCTAGGGCTTTGCCACAAGAGGTAATGAGGTCCCTGCCCCATAGAGCTTACAATCTAGTTATAATAAGGAATAACAGTATAAGTGTATATCTCATAATCTTGTGGGGGGGGGGGTTGAGGCTAAAGTTTCCTTTATTAATTTATTAGACCCTGATATTATAATGCATACACAGTGTTACCATTATTTATATATGTCTCTGATTATGCTCTAGAATGTCCCTATGGAACATATGGAATGGAATGCAGGAGCCTCTGTAACTGTCAGTCTGGGATATGCGACCGAGTGACAGGGAAATGTTTGAAATTCCCATTTTTCCAATTGACTGGAGGCAAAACAGGAAATAAACAGAAATCTGCTTCCAGTTCAGGTAGGTGGTTTTCAAAATGCCATTTAACTAGATTTCAGCCCTACATTCAACATATCAAAGGGGATGATTGGCACAAATACAAATGCTTTCAGGGGGAAAGAAGCATATTCTTATTTTAATAACCATAGCCTGCCCATCCAGGAATTTCTTGCTCATAAATACAATTTTGCAGGTTTGCAGAGTCCTAATAGTGTCTCAGTCCATGGTTTGATTCAGTTGCTCAGTAAAGATCTCAGCATGTTTGATCCATCCAACATCCAATCAGTAGAGATGTCATGTGGGTTTGAATCGAATCTGAGGGTTTCGAAGTCCCAACAAAACTATCGGTACTCCCAGATTTCATGGAACCCGGATTTTCAGAATTTTATCAAAAATCAAAAATAGACGATTATCGAAAATCTAAAATCTAAAATAGACGATTATCGAAATGGAAAATCGAAATGGGTTCCCCAGACCATACTCCAGGTCTTTGTGTCATTTACAGTAACCTACTATTACTATTTGTCCCTCAAAATGGACAGAAAATGTAAAAAAAAATTCTCTCATAGACTTCTATGGGTCCATTTTCGAATTTTCAAATTTTTCGAAAATTTCAAAAATTCAAAAACGGAACGAAACTCCAGTTTCGAACATCTCTACCAATCAGTAGAAATTACTGTTAGGAACATTCCAAGGAAGTGGTGCATCATGGGAAGAAGAAGGACCATTGCCAATCGTGAAATATTTTTCAAAATATTAAAGATATTATGTACAAATGCAAAAGTTTATGTGTCAGCATCTGCAGAAACTAATTAGAATCTTTATTAGATTTTTACTGGGCTACTGCAGTTAGATAACATCTAATTGGTTGCTGTAGATTAATAGCACAGGCAAACTTTTGTACCTCTTGGTACATAAGCCCCGATCTGTGGATCTAGGTAAACATAATAGATACATAATGATTTTTTTTACTAAACTTCCCCTTTAAACTCAATAATTTTATTATCAAAAGGTTAATTCTAAAATGTAGCAGAATCTTGTATTAAACAATTGTTTATTTAATTTCCAATTAGACTCGGAAATGCCATCAGGTGACGGACAAAATGACAAAGAAGATCACTCAAAAGAGAAAAATTCTCCCGCACCAGGCATAAAATGGTTAAATCCCCGCTGATAAATGAAGGAAAATAAACCTATGGATTGTAATGGAATGAATGCCATCAGTGGCTGGCTTGCGCTACCAGGATCCATCGCCAGATGTGGATTTTTGTATGAAAATTTGCAGCATCGGGGAAATGTTTAAGTTGCACATTATTCTATTGATTATAAAAATGTATAGTAATATAAAATTTATTTGGAACCATTTGGAACAGAATGTTGTATTTAAAAATGACCTATAAAGTTTCATTTCCTTTTTTTAAAACTTTTATCTCTGAATTTTTTGCGAAGGGAACCTGCACACTTGGAACCGACCGCACTATGGGGATGGGTCGGACGTGCGACCATACACCGCACGATCAGTAACCGATAGTTACTTACCTTCCCTGTATCCTCCGGCGTTCTGTGCAGCCGGCAGCCGCGTCCGTGATTGGCAGCCTCTCAGCCAATCAAAGACGCGGCTGCTGGTCCCGCTCCCTGCTTGCAGTTCTATGCAAGCAGAGGGCCGGGATTGTGCGGCGAAGGAGAGAGGTAAGGTAAGTAACTATCGGGGGACTTTATTGAAATTATACTAATGCGGTTGGGGCTGGGGGAGCTAGAACTTTCATATATAAAAAGTTTTTATAAAGGGTGTATGTTCCTGGGCATCTTTGTGGAAGGTAAGTAAAACGGAACTTAGGTTTGCCGGGAATGCCTAATCTATATGTGAAAATCATTTTTATGGTTGGACATGAACTCAACTTGAGTGAAAAAGAAAAGTATATCCACTCTATACAATCTGAGCTGTATTTATAAGGATAATAATAAGAGACATGTCATTATGGGACATATTTATAAAGCCGCAGTATCACTTTTTAGTGATACCGCGCCTTTAATGATCGGTATTGTACATTTATGATCGGAGATTAACGATCGGTTTAACGATCATAAATTTACGATACCGATCGGTATTCTACGATTGAAAATTAGTTACTTAACGAACGTTCGGTCATAAATGTATGTAAGGCTTTATAAATATGGCCCCATGTACCTGTAGAATTGGCTTTTCTGCCCTTTTTTTTTACTGCAAACACTAAACATATTATAGTAATTGTATTACGATGCGGAACATATTGAATTCCAGCACAGCACCTGAAAAAAGGGGAAAGTTCAATATCCACTTCAACAAACCAGGTGTTCTCAAACAGGACACATACCTGTGCTACAAGAAAATAATTTCATCAGCCTAATATTCATGGGTGTCATCATGTCAAACACAAAATGATATCTATCAAAAAAGGTTGTGTAATTTACCCTGGATTTATTATACTGTATTTCAATGATTCATAAGTATCTACACTGCAAACAATGTTGTCTCTTAATGTGGGATGAGCCATAAAATGTATTTACCTGCATCCCCATGGACTACATTTATTTCATTTAAAGGGGATCTCCACTGGTTTTATTGAAGAACGGGAGGTAAAGGAGCTGTGTCTCACCTCCCGTTCTTCAATATTACCTACAGGAGCTGGGAGAGAAGGTAAGGTACTTACCCGACCGCTCGTTCCTCTACCACATAGTCTGACAAGTCCTGACGGACTCTGTATTCTATGTGCATGCGAGTCCGTTGGGACCTGTCAGACTACGTGGTGAAGGGGCAAGCGATCGCGGAAGCACCTTACTTTCTCTCCTGGCTCCTGTAGATTTTATTGAGGAACGGGAGGTAAGACACAGCTTCTTTACCTCCTGTTCTTAAATAAATCTGAAACCCCAAATTTTTAATTTCTTTAACAGCACTGTGTTACTTCAGTGAGAGATCTGCTCCCATGCTGTCATTTTGAATGAAGGGGTATGAAATGGATTCCAATCACTGTGTGGGCCCGAGCAGATCCTCACTGATATAGGAAACACTTCCTATGCATATCAGACCCACAATAAAAATGAGCTAAGGGCCGAACTTATAAAGTCATATTTGTAAACCAGATCATTTTCAATTCAGGGGGGTAACTACCAGGGGAGGAACAGCGGGGGGTCGGGAGCAGAGTGGGCCCCATCTTCTTCTTTTTCCTATGACAAATATAGCATCATTCCAGAAAACTTCTGTGGTTGAAGCATGGATAGAGGCCCCACTGTAGTTTTGCTGGGGGCCCCAGTGATTCCTAGTTACACCACTGCACTGGCACTCAAATGTATACAGACAGACATTCTTTCTCACACACGCACACTCACTCTCACACACACACATAGTAATTCCCATATTCCCCCCTAAGTAGTTGCTTTCTTTTCCTGCATTCTGCTCATTCATCTATCAACCAATCAGAGTCCCACCCCCTGCTCTTGCCAGTAATTGGTTGCTTCCATAGTCAGCCAATCAGTGCATCTCTAATCTCCTGATCTTGGTCAGTGGGCAGGTGTCCCATGTTCTGGGTGCTCTATAAATTTCCATAGGTTGTCTATGCCTAGAAACTAGGCCATCCTTCTGGTTTGGGAATTGGCACCTCTGTCCGGGTATCTTGCCCACTTCGCAGGGGTGTGCAGTGGGAGGGCTTTCAGGGTTCATCTGATAAAAGAGTGGGTATCACTGCGCGCTGCGTGGGCTGCATGTAGTTGGCCTGTGGTTACTTTGTAGCAAGAAGAAGGGGAGCAGAGCACCCGGATGGTGCAGTGCAGAGTCGGAGTCAACAAAACACAATAAGTCAGACAGGTTTTTTTGCCTGTGTAACATAGTAACAATAGTAAAATTGTAGTAAAATTTTATAACATAATTGAATTCAATTTATTTTCTCTATACACATGGAAATAAATTTGACCAATAATAAATGTTTTCCTTTATTTTGCTTATTGGTCCAAAAATGAACAATATTTTCCCATAGTTATCATATCACAATTAAATGAAAACATACGACAATAGGGATTATGTTTGGCAAACATATCTGGAGTTCCTGAAATTCTTGAAGCCATATAAGCCATTATCTAAATGTGTAAATATGTGAAAAATAAGAGTGTGTGTCATGTACAAACTCCAGGGTATATCTAGTGTATTAAGATCAAATAATAAGTAGGAGAAGAGCTATTTATAGATGAAATATTCACGTGGTTAGAATAGTGATTATTATGACTTTGCATTTATGGATGGAGCGTAACGTAAATGGATTTGTGGATGGCTGGACAAATGGATGGATGGAAGGAAGGTTAGATAAATGGATGGGTGGATGGAAAGAGGCTTAGATGAATCGATGGTTAGTTGGTTGGTTGGAGGGATCAATGGATGAAAGATTAGATTAATAGATGGATAGATGGTTGGATGGAGGGTTAGATTAATATATGGATGGGTGATTGGATGGGGGATGAAATTAATAGATGAATGAATGGTTTGATGGAGAGTTAGATGTATCAATAGATGATGAATAGATGGATGGATGAATGAATGGTTTGATGGAGAGTTAGATGAACCGATGGATGGATAGGTTATTGGGTGAATGAATGGTTGGATGGAGAGATAGATGAATCAATGGATGGATGGGTGATTGGATGAATGAATGGTTGGATGGAGGGTTAGATGAATAGATGGATGGATGAATTAATGGTTGTATGGAGGATTAGATGACAGTGGGGTAACTAGGAATCACTGCCCCACCTTGCAAAACTATGACGGGGCCCCTATCCTTGCTTCATCCACAGTGGTTTTCAGGGAGGAGGCTATACCTGTCATAGGAAAAATTAGGAGATGTGATCCCTCCTCCGGCTCCCTGGTAGTTACGCCCATGTTAGATGAATAGAATGGTTGGATTCCAATTGAAATGCAGGAAATAACAAGAGGTATAAATTCAACTGGTTTTTTTTTTTTAAATGGATGAGAATATTTAGAATAACTAGGTATGCATAATATAAACAAACAGAGAGATTCAATAACAGTTCTTATCGTTTAAAATGGTGCTAATTTTGCCTCAACCAATCAGATCTTATTTAACATTTAAAAACTAACATCTGATTGGTTGAGGCAAAATTAGCACCATTTTAAACGATAAGAACTTTTATTGAATAACCCTGTAAAGAATTTAAACTTTACCTTTAACCCCCTTTGCAACAAGGAATCATTGCCACTTAATGCTGGGTATGATTCTTCTTGTACAATAATGAACACTCTTTAAGAGATTCAGAGAAAGATTCAGAAACAGATTCTAGAAATATCAAATGTTCAGGATAATTAGCGAATGTCGAATGTCGAATGTGGAAGCTTGAAAGTGGCACGCGTCAGAAGGAAATTACTTTATTTCAAGTTCTGAATATTTGTATGTGTCTCCCAGACCATCTCCCAGGTCCCAGGTCCATGTACGGTAAGTTACCATTGCTATTCTAATCTTATTGTATCTGAACTTTTCGAACTATTTGTCCCTATTTAATTTAAAGGGCATGTCCACCCCCAAAACTAAAATTTAACTCATTACTGGCCCCACTCTGTAGTGTATAAAAATCTTTATATTACATGCCAGCTCCAAATGGTTCTCCTGTAAAGTCCCCCCAAAGTTAAAAAAACTGACCACCAGGAGCCGGCCAACGGGAATTGTTCTCCTCTGAGCTGTCCTCTCAGAGGTTTTTGGCTTGCTCAGAGCAGCCCTTCACTCCCTTCCCCCCCTGCCTCCCTCTCCCTCCCGTTTTGTTCTCCCTCCCCCCTAGTGTAAATCCCCTTTCCCACATATTAGGGATAGTTCCCCCAGCCCCAACCGCAATAAAATATTTGTAAGAAAGTCCCCGATCTTTACTTACCTTTCCTCTCTCCTCCGGCGTTCTGTAATGCCGACACGCCGGTCTGTGTGGCTGCCTCTCAGCTAATCACTTTGGTTAGATTTTGTAATCTAACCAAATTTTAGGAAGTTCAGACATCTCTTATTAACAGACATACCGTATATACTCGAGTATAAACCGTCCCGAGTATAAACCGAGGTACATAGTTTAGTATAAAAAAGGAGGAAAACCACACTGACTCGAGTATAAACCGAGGGGGGTAGTATTTGCACTAAAGATGTTTGGAAACTACAACTCCCAGCATGCTTATTGCTGGGAGTTGTAGTTTAAACATCTTAAGTTGCAAATACTTACAAATAAGAGTAAACCTTCTTTATTTGTGCATACTGGAGCACAATATAGGATGTTTTACCCCTATTTGCAAGTATTTGCCACTTAAGATGTTTGAAAACTACAACTCCCACCAATAAAGCATGCTGGGAGTTGTAGTTTTCAAACATCTTAAGTGGCAAATACTTGCAAATAGGGGTAAATCCTCCTATATTTGGCATAAAGTAGCACAAATTAGTAGGTTTTACTCCTATTTGTAGTATTTGCCGCCACTTAAGTCCCTGTGCAAGTACCGGTAAATGTTTCTACTTGTCCGGCGGCCGCGTGATCCGATCCTCGCTCCACAGCCTCTGCGCATCCGGATGATGTCACTACCGGCGCTTCACTTTGCGGCGCCGGTAGTGACACATCCGGATGCGCAAAGGCTGTGGAGCGAGGGTGGGATCGCGCAGCCGCGGACAAGGTAGGGGAAACATTGACTCGAGTATAAACCGAGGTAAGATATTTCAGGCTTTTTTTAAAGCCTGAAACCTCGGTTTATACTCGAGTATATACGGTACACTTCTGAATCTTACTTACAAAGACAAAAGCATTGAAATACGCCTCTGATAAGGGAAACCCTGCTAAAATGGTAGACAAAGATTGGATGGATGGATGAACAATAAGAGAATATTATGCTAGTTCTAAAAGCAGAGAATGTAGTAATGAGAATAATATTCACTCAGCTAAAGTACAGTTCTGCTGCTTCTTACAAAACAAACTTGGCAGTTGGGGTGGGCTACAACTACAGAAAAAAAAATTTTTAGGGTGGAGATACCGTTTAAGAAAGTGAGGTTTTCAGTTTTGCACATTTATCTGAAATGTGCCTCTGGATAAAAAGCTGATGTAAAATCAATATTCACAAGGGGTAGTCATTTACAGTCTGATAATCACACACCTGTAAGTTTAACTTCAGTGGTAGGGAAGTTACTTGTAATTGAATCATATTCTGGACTATGTCTCAAGAATGAATCCTCTAAAAATAATTAGCATGAATTCATGAGAAATGTATCTTGTCAAAAACTTGCTTGTTTTTTTTATGAAGTAAGAAACTAGCTTTGGCATAGCAGGTGATGTGGAGAATAGATTTGCTAAGGCTTTTGATACTGGCAACATAACAACTTCTGTGCAGTGCCTCAGTGTTCTGTACTAGGGTCACTTTTAATCTATTCTAAATTACTTAGAAGTAGGTATTAAGAGCAATGTGCCTGTGTTTCTATGACAGAAAATGGTGTAGAGTATTGGATGTACAATTGCTGTATTCAGACCTATAAAAATGGGCAACAAATGGCAGTTGAGCTTCAGATGATAAATGTAATGCATTTGGGGTTAAATCCTTGCACTAGAGATGTTCGAAGCTGTTGAGTTCATTCCATTTTCAAATTTTCCAAAAGTCGAAAGTTCGGTTTGATTTCGAAAAGTCGTCATTTTCAATTTTCCAAAATTGTCTACTTCGATTTCAATTTTCAAAAATTGTCTACTTTCGATTTTCAATTTTCAAAAATTGTCTACTTTCGATTTTCAATTTTCAAAAATTGTCTACTTTCAATTTTCGATTTTCAAAAATTCTCTACTTTCGATTTTCGAAACTCGTCTCCTTTGATTTTCAATTTTCAAAAATTGTCTACATTCGATTTTCCATTTTCAAAAATTTGTCTACTTTCGATTTTTTCAATTTTCAAAAATTCTCTACTTTCGATTTTCGAAATTCGTCTACTTTCGATTTTCGTTTTTTGGAAATTGTCTACTTTTGATTTTTGGAAATCATCTACTTTCGATTTTCGATAAAAATCGAAAATTCAAAAAGTCCGGGTTCCGTGAATTCAGGAGTTCCGAAAGTTTCGTCTGGACTTCGAAACTCTCAGATTCGATTCGAAACTGGGTTCTATTCGAACCCACATTACATCTCTACCTTGCACCTGCCAATACTATAAATGGCTCTGTGCTAAGTAAATCTCTATTGAAAAAAGATATAGATAACAGACTTAGCTGTAGCAAACAGTGCCAGACAGCAACAGCTAGAGCTAGCAATATATTGTCTTGTATAAAGAGGAAAATATTGTAGATGTAGGGAATGTGCATATAGATATGACAAAGACAGACATTTGGATGGAGAAGAGACACACATGGTATTAATTGATTACAGTAGATGTAAAGTAGACAAAACTCATGAAATGGTTACGGTATGTGAGTCTGTCACTCTCTGCACTCTCGCTCTAAATATGTACTAAAAGAAGTACTAAAGAATACTAGAGAATGTACTAGAGAAAATACTCTAGAGAATACTAGAGAATGTACTAGAGAATGTACTAGAGAGTGTACTAAAAAAATTACTAGAGAGAGTACTAGAGTGTTTACTGGAGAATGTACCACAGAAAGTACCAGAGTGTGTACTACAAAGTGTAATAGAGAGAGTTCTAGAGTGTGTACTAGAGAATGCACTAGCAAGAGTACTAGATGGTGTACTAGAGAATGTACTAGCTAGAGAGTACTAGAGGGTGCACTAGAGAGAGTACTAGAGAGTGTACTAGATAGAATACTAGAGATGGTAATAGAGAGAGTCTGCAGAAAAGTTGTTCCTATTTTGCTGGCTTTATTATATGTGATTGGGTGGTGGTGGTACCACCGCGAAATGAGTTTTTGCAGGGTGGGAGTCTGGTTAGGTGTTAAATGATCTGCAAAGATTTGTAAATGAAATCAGAGTCAAAAAATAGAAGTTGAAAAATATCTCATAAAGTATAAAAACAATTTTACAAAGAGTTTGGATCAACATGAAATAAGACGTAGACAGTTACAGATTTGCCAGTCTTCATGATAAAAACCTGATTCCTTTTAATGTAGGATAAGCGAGTGTTTGCCAGGCTTTCTCTGCCTTTATCCTTCACTCTGCCAGACGTTTATCATGTAATAAAATAAACCATTGCATGTTGGAGGAAGATGGAAAACAGATCTGGTGGCATTAACAAGTGGTCTCGCCAGACTTGATGCTATGAGACTAACAGAAGGGAAATAAAAATAGTAAAAAAAATAGTAACCACAATTAGAGATGTAAATGTAGGTGGAAGTCTACAACTGGCCAGTCACTAACTTACAAGGGAGGACTGTCCCAGTAAGCCCCCCCGGGCACAACTCACACCTCTAGCTCTAACATGTGCAAGAATCAGGAAACTCATCCTCCTTCAGATCGTTTACTAGTCAGTCCTCAAGTTCATTAACAGTGTTAATTAGCCCTCCGGTTCAGTGTCCGGTGCCATCAGCCCTCCAGTTCATTAGCCAGTGTTGTCAGCCCTCCAGTTCATTAGATAGTGTTGTCAACCATCAAGATCATTAGCCAGTGTTGTCAGTCCTTCAGATCATTAGCCAGTGTCGTCAGCCCTCCAGTTCATAGACCAGTATTGTCAGACCTCCAGTTCATTAGACAGTGTTAATCAGCCCCCCAGTTTATTAATTAGCATTTGACAGCCCTCCAGTTTATTAGCTGGTGTTAGTCAACCCTCCAGCTCATTAGTAATGTTGCCAGCCCTCCATTTCATTATCCAGCATTAGTCAGTCCCCCGTTTATTATTCAGTGTTTGCGAAGCCTCCAGTTCATTAGCTGCTGTTAGTCAGCCCTCCAGTTCATTAGGAACAAAGGAAACTTTAGGAAAGTATAACTTGACTTAGAAAATGTACCCAGGGGTGAGGATTTAGCGATTTAGGTCCTCACCCCAGGTACTTGTATAGGGAAGGTAATTGGTTGTCCTATAACCATATAATACACTTGAAAATGTTGCAGGTAACAGTGTAAAATGGGAACAGTGGTCTTAAAAGTGGGCATAACTTAAACAGTGTGGGACCTTAGCAAAGTGAACGTGGTTACAAATGTTGCAATCTACTGTGAAAGAGTCGTTTTGGTTGACTATGCCCCCAAAAGTTCCCAGTCTTCCCCTGCTAACTTACCTTCCAACGTCCAAGGGATGTTCCTGCAATGTTCGGAGACGGGTCTCGATTAATCAATAGAGATAAATGAATCCAGCCATTCCCGGGGAACGTATTGATATTCTGAAAATCCTATTCAAAATAATTGAAACTGATTTTTTTTGGTTTTCTCCCACAATTTTCATAATTTTGACAAAAATTTTAGCCACAATTTCTGCATTTTCAACCGCAATTTGCAACCATGATTTTTCAATAGGTTCTGATTTCCAAAATTCCAAAAATTCCACCAGATCTGCAGATCTGAAACTAGGTATGTTCCAAACTGGGACTCATCTCTATTGATCATTTTGCTTTTGACATTTGATCAAAAAATTAATAGGAATTACATTTTAAACTACGGTTATCTTTTTAACTTGACCTTTAGCCTCACAAAATATTCCCTACTCCACCTCCCATTAAAAAAAATATATATACGTACCCTCCCAAACCCCAAGTCCACAATAGTTACAATAGTTACCTGCCCTCCTCACTGGTCATGCAGACAATTATGACTGTGATGGATTACATCAGGGCTAATGACTGACGAGCCTCCTTCCCTACTCATATGAAAGGTTGTAATGAGCTCGTACAGCTTTAAGGGCTATGTCCCTTAAATTTTTGCAATGAGGTGCTGTGCGCGATATGCTATGTGCACTGCGATTCTGTATCATCTATGTTATTAGCACGCATGCATTCCAATAATGGATCGGAGCACAGTGTGCAAAGTGGGACCACTCTGATAGCATTGGATTGGCAATGTGATTTGGACACGCGATCGGAGTACAAAACAAACACACTAGTGGGACCTAACCCTAGAGGAGACGGAAACCTTGGAAGAAGAGGATGGCAGATACCAGAGTTGTGTTTTAGGGATGGGTAAGGTAATTTTTTGCATGGGGGGGAGGGTGGCAGTGGACTGGCCCTTTAAATCTCCTACGCAGCTCCTCAGCACTCATCGGTCTCCAGAATATTTTTCAGCATAGTAATAGCTTTCATGATTAATAAACACTGTAACATGATCTAATTGTCTGTTATATAGGCCTTTAATTTACACTCCGTAGCCAAAAAACACACTATAAGGAAATATTAATAACACCTGCATTCCCTCTCCATCCTATATCAAGCTGTCGAGGTCAACAGATTGTTCTAAGGATATTTCCTGACAGCTGCAAAGCCCGAAAATATTTCCTGTTTTTTGTTGTGTCTGCAACAAACAGGATTTTACCCATTTGCAATAAGTTTCTCTCCTTGTAGCCTGTCATTTGACAGTGAATTTCCTTCTGGCATAAAAATCAACTTTGGGGATTTTTTTTTCTCGAGGAAGAAAATTCGATATATTTAACCAATTTAAATAAAGACAAATATGTGACTATTACAGAGGGATTTTTTGAGCCGTAAAATGTGCGCTGAAAAGTCAGATTCATTTAATAAACAAGTGGAGCCAGAACATTTGACCTATTCACCTATTACCAGGTCAGAGGATACTGACTATAAATAGGTAACACAGACTGTAAAAGTTATAAAGTTAAGTGAAAGAGGTTAAAGCTTTGTACACAGCTTCCATGAACAAGCGCTCAATGAACGAACTCCTAACGAATGAATGTCTGACCGAACGTGGGAACAAACGTCTTCTAGAAGACAGGCTAATTTTAACTAGCAAAGCCTGACTTATTATATGCCATATTATGCAAACTAATTCTGATGGTTAGTCTTTTGGTTTAAAGGACAACTACACTGTAAAAATTTAATTTTTAAAATGAAAAGTATTTGGGGCAGGGATGTAGGATTGATTACTTCCCAATATCATTTCATTGAGGAGCGCTGGCACGTACAGTCTTTATCTGCCAGGTTACTGTCCTTAAATTCCTCATAATAAAGATAGCACTGAAGCACCAAGAAAGCCTGGCACAAACTGTTTTCTTTGTGCTGATGCTTCTTACAGAAACAATATTCAGAGGTAGGAATTACTAATCCTACCTCCCTGTCCCAGGTTCTTTTCATTTAAAAAAAAAACTTTATATGTAATATATATACTTTATATACTGTAATTCTCATTTAATAGCTTTTCAGTTTAGGCAGCTTTAAGAAAGGACTGAATAACTCTTCATACAATATTACCCACAAGGCTTTTCAACTAGAATGTGGCGTTATGGAGATGTAAGAAGGGTTAGATGTTCAAAGTGAACTACAAATTGCTATTCTTTTGTAAAAGGTACGGTAAATCACATGGTCCATAAGTTAGGTGGTGCTTGGCTTCTTCTCAGATGGATCCAGTAGTGAGTTTATCAGCTCATGGACATATAAATGACCCTACAATAGTGTTTTAGCAGTGGCTGCCTTTCTGAGAAAAGAATAAAAAGATCCTGTCCTTATATTGGTATTAACCTGCGCTGCAATGGATTACAAAATATTTATTAAAAACTGTTACAGCTGTTACTGATCAAGGTAATTCTCCATCCATCCTCTTTCATTACCCCGTAATCCTCCTTTCCATAACCTAATCCCAGCATACCAAGGATCAATGAGGGAGGAAGTCTAGTTCCGTGTTGGAATGCTCCGATTTGGGGATTTTTCGGGTCGAAGAAACCTTCTTTTTTTTCCGATAACTGTCAACGTTTCTAAATTAAATATTCCAAAATTAATGAATTTTTTAAATCAAATATTCAAAAATGATCGAAAATACAGGCGGATTTTGAGAAATAGCAAATAAGTGACCCCTCGATTCCAATATGGGAGAAATAGTGAAACGTAAGCCCTCAATTTTGAATATTCGAAAATAACTTTCCGTTACTATTTATACCACAAATTTGATTATATGTTCAAGTATTATTGTTTGCATTGTTTACTAAAACTCAATAAAAAGGAATTTTAAAAATATCTGAGGAAGGGACAAGGCGTCCAAAACGTTGTTGTTGTTTTTCACAGTAAAACTTTGGATTCACCATTTGAAGTGTGCTCCCCTATATGTTCTAGTGCTAAAGGAGGGCCTGGCCCTAGGAGTGGAGGGCAGGGGGGCACCTATGGACTTGTCTGGCTAAAAGCCAACAGCGGTGTGCTGGAGTGGGAATTTTAAATATAACATACATTTAATTGAAACTTTTGGATTTTTTTATTTCTCCCATTGACTTCTATGGGTTTGTTTTTTGTATTCTCCAATTTTCAAAAATCCGTTTTCGGAATGTCTTCGTTACTTATCATTCTTTACATTTACCTCCATTCTCTGACTCCATATAGCATTTTTTTTTAGTTAACCGAAAACATAAACTGCTGTAGTAGCGAATGGGAAAACGGTATTTACAAAAACAATGAAGCTGATCTAGAACGCTATATTTAGGCTTCCAGTCCGGTATGTTATTTTTGGTGGTTCCTGCTTTCCTCTACAATTTCCCTTTACTATATTTTTTCCTTGCCATATTTGAGACCGGTTACGCAGGAAGTGCAGGGAATCTTACAGGAATGAATGTTTTCTTGGCTCTTACAGAAATCCTAAATTGATAAGAACTTTAAGGAAATGTGAGGTTATAAATGATCACTTCCTCCATAGCCAGAATGAGCACCAATGCGATTTGGAAAGTAATGCATAGAATAATGATATGAATAGTAATGGAGGTATATATGCAGGGAAGTCTTAAAGCCAGACAAGACTATAATAATGGACTAATTTAGAATATAGGAATTGATTAGCAGCTCTGCAAATTTAATCCACATTTAATCAATCATTTACCATCCGTTCCTATATAACGGAATAAACATATAATACATTTAGTAATATCCTAAAAGCTCTTTAAGAGTTTTGCAAACATTTCTGAAAAGTAGCATTATCTTTTCATTCTCTGTCCTCTGTACCTATGGCAATCAATCAACACTTCCCGAATGAGGAATCCACCATTGATCTTGAGCAGATTTCAGCTTTAAATTTGCTTAAGATGTTATTATTATGGATTTATATAGCGCCAACATCTTCCGTGGCACTTTACAATTTCATAGTCATACATTACATACAGGGTAATACATGTTATACAAAGTCATACATATTACATACACAGGTAATACATAATATAAGCATGCAGTGATGAGTTTCTTACAGCAATACCGTGATACAATAGGAAAGAGGACCCTGCCCAAAGAGCTTACAGTCTAGAGGAAATGTGGGTAAGACATAAGGTGACAGGAATCGGTAGGCTGTAATTAGATTGGCAGTAGAGTGTGAAAGGATGGATCATATTGGGTAGTAAGAGGGGTAATGTTTAGACCAGGTTATATGCTTGCCTGAAGAGGTGGGTTTTAAGGTTGTTTGAAGGTATTAAGGGATGGTGAATGACGGACAGATGGAGGAAGGGAGTTCCAGAGCAGAGGGGCAGCACGAGCAAAGTCCTGAATGTAGGCATGGGAAGAGGTGACAAGGGTGGATGAGAGGAGGATATTATTTGCTAAGCGGAGGTTGTGTCTAGGACAGTGGATCAGCTCTGAGATATATGGAGGGGCTGTATTGGATAGTGCTTTATAGGATAGGGTAAGAAGCTTGAACTGGATCCTTTGCATGATGGGCCACCAGTGGAGCGACTGACAGAGAGGAGAGGCATTAGAGAAGCGAGAAGAGAAATGGATAAGCCGGGCAGCAGAGTTGAGGATGAATTGCCAGTCGGTTGTTTGGTAAAAACCACACAGGAGTGTGTTGCGGACCGCATCAGTTTTTTAGCATGCAATCACCTTCCAATTAAATTGCTTGAAATATCAGAGCAGCCTATAGGTCAGTTAATCAAATGGGAATCAGTTTTTGACCGTGTATGGCCAGCTTTACAGCCTGCATAATCTTTGCTACGAATTTACATATATTTCAATCAGTAAACAGAGCTAATAGTAGCTGATAAACAATAAAGCTGTAAGGCCTCTTTCAAGCATTGGTAAGCTCTTTACAAAGCATTGGTAAGGCCTCTTTACAAAGCATTGGTAAGGTTGCTAGGCCTCTTACAAAGCATTGGTAAGCTCTTTACAAGCATTGGTAAGGCCCTTTACAAAGCATTGGTAGGCTCTTACAAAGCATTGGTAGGCCTCTTTACAAAGCATTGGTAAGGCCTCTTTCAAAGCATTGTAAGGCCTCTTACAAAGATTGGTAAGGCCCTTTACAAAAAGCATTGGTAAGGCCTCTTTACAAAGCATTGGTAAGGCCTCTTTACAAAGCATTGGTAAGGCCCTTTACAAAGCATTGGTAAGGCCTCTTTACAAAGCATTGGTAAGGCCTCTTTACAAAGCATTGGTAAGGCCTCTTTACAAAGCAGGTGGTTAAGGCCTCATTACAAAAGCATTGTAAGGCCTGCATTGGAATATGAGTGCAATTTGGAAATCGTGTGTCAAAAAGGACATCTGGGAAAGGAAGGGTTCAGAGAAGGAAGCTTAAATTAATAAGGGATTGGGGAAGCTTGAATATGAAGAGAGACTGGCCAAGTTGACAATTCTGTACGATGTGAGAAACTATAGTAATGACTATACTAAACTTGACATAGTAGAATAGAAATGAACTAATACGGACTATGACTAACTATACTATAGCGTACTATTACAATACGATATACGATACTATACTAGACCGTTGAGATGCATACGTTACTATACTAACTACTATACTATACTATAACTGACATACTATACTGCATAACTATACTATACTATAACTACGATGACTATAATATATTATACTAACTTAAATATACCGATAGTACTATCTATACTTTTAACCTAGAAGACGATGACTAGACGAGAGTATGACGAAACTTTACGAGACTAGACTACGTAGACGAGGAAGATACGACGTTATACTATACTGCACGTACTATTACTATACTACTATACTTACTATATTATACTAAATTGACAGACGAGAGGACGAGACGAGACGACGAGACGAGACGGCACGAGACGAGACGAGACGGGCAGAGACGAGACGGAGAGGAGGACGAAACGGGACGAGACGAGACGACTGAGACGAGACGAGACGAAGAGAGAGAACGGCTACGGGACGAGACGAGACGAGACGAGACGGGACGAGAAGAGACGAGAGGAGAGAAATTTTACTATAATTGAGTTGATACTATACACTATACTATTATACTATTTTACTACTATACTATACTATATTATACTAAAACTTTACTATACTATACTACTATACTATACTATACTACTATACTATACCGCACTATACTATACTATACTACTATACTATACTATATTATACTAAACTTTACTATACTATACTATATTGCTATGCTATACTACTATACTATACTATATTATACTGCACCATACTATACTATACTGCACTATACTATACTATACTATACTATACTATATTAAACTCTTTGTGCTGGGCTTACATATTCATTGACATGAGCCCTAAAAACTAAAGGCACAAGGTGGAATTCACCGCAGAATAAAAAATAGTTCCTCAGACATACTTACTTAAGCCTGGAACACATTCTGGGGTAACCTTAGACTTCTCTGTCCGCTGCTTCTACACACAAGCTTCACCTGTCTGATGTCTACCTCAAGGTCATGAACGGTCATGTAGTGTTGCAAGTATAGGGCCATTCTACAACACATGATGTGTAAAAACGGGCTCTTCGGGCGATAATCGGTCCGTGTATGGGCACTTTATCGATTGAAACGGACGCTTGTTCTGAGATCCGCATGACGGATCAGGCAACGATCTCCGAACGAACGGCCCATACATGGGCCAAATATCGTACGAAACGGGCGTTCAAACACTTCGTGTGTACGAACCTTTAAAGGTATAGTTCAATTTGTGAAATCAATAAAAATAACCTTCTTTTTCTCCACCAGCTTCATTTACAAAGGTTGCCACCCCCTCTAATGTGTATGAGCTGCTTATGAACTTGCACATGCACACAGGATGTCAGTTGTCATGGCCATGACTGCTTTTTCTCCCCAAAGCCCTGGAAACCCGCTGTAATTTGGTAATATCTACCCCGTGTGTTCTAAGAGCTATATGCCAATAAAAAGGGAATAAATACATTTTTGAGTAAAATGTTGGATCGATTAGTCCCTAACCTGATGGTCTGCAGATCAGAGTCAGAACGTCAGAAAGCAAAGTGGAAATTTCCGCACCTGAGACTATGAAATTTCAATGTTGAAACGAGGTTTCAGTAGTAGTCCCACATCAAAATTCTGCTAGTAGTTTTGGTTGGTGGATTCGGAATTCTGAACTGAACTGAGCTTTCCCATATAAACATTTGCATATAGATAAGGGACCTCCTTGTCACCTAAGGTATACTTTTGGTTTGACCAAGAGGTCCTTTATCTATATACAAAATTTCTATACGGAATAGGCCTTTTATTCTTCTTTGAAAAGCAGAGGCAATGCCAGGTTGGGAGCTCATATGAGAACATTGTTCTAAATGATATGTAGAAGCTATGGGATTGGCTACACCAAGCATGCCTAGTAGTGCTAAGTGTTGGGGGCACTAGCTAGAGGTGCTGTCTACAGAGGAGAGGGGAAAATCCTCTAAATTATTGAAGGCAGTGGCTGTTTTCACAGGAGCAAGCAAACCCCTGGTTAGAATTGTTACTGATCTGTATATTACTGAGGTGGATCAATGATGTTGACCTTTCTCTAATCTGCATTTTAATTGGATGGCATCTTTCCAACTGACCCTGAGATGAGGTGTGAAACTCTTTGAAGTTCAGTTGCATTGTTTATCCAGTCGTCCGGTTAAATCGGTAAAAATAACTCCGGGCATAGTTCTGTTAATAGGTCAGAGGAATAAACAAAAACATTTGTATTGAACAGTGAGAAAAGAAGGCAAATGAAGGTTTCAGAGTTGGAATAACAATGAACTACACAAAAATAGAATCTTTGGAATGTGGAATAGAGTTTATGCAGGCAGTTTCCTATGAGCTCTGAAACTATTTGGTATGATTGCTTCATTACCCCTGACTCTGATTTTACAATTACAGGCTGGGTATCCCAAGTGGGCTATATATATAAAATTAAACACTACATACACATTGGTGTAAAGTGGAGTGGGAAATACAATAAAGTTTGTGATAAATAAAGTTGCAGGTAAGTTACTAGTGTATGAAACTTGTAAATGGTTGGTGGATAACTTTATTTTTGCTACAGGAACACAAGAAATTGTAGTAAAAATTAACGCGATGAACATCATGTTTCTTCTGGAATACAATATCACAGGTTTTGTCTTTCTAAAACCAATCTATACTTTTCCTTAGTAACAATGTAAATTTTGTTTATATGATAAATTTGTGTTGGACGTTTATGACAGCTTAAAATATCATTGTCTTTATCCCACCCTCCCATTAATAGACGAGATTTCAAAGCAGCAAACTGTTTGTATGTAAACAAAAGCAAATATTTGTTCAATTAACCAACCAGTGTTGATTCTTCTTACTTATTAATGAATACCTTGAATAGACTGACCGAACATTACATTTCCATGTCCCTGTTTTAAAATGTTCCCTAAGGGATACTGTGGTAGAAGAGGGGGATTCGAAACATTCTGATGGTGACTGCAAGTGTCAGGTTGCTAATTGTTATCCCATTGTTTGAAATATTCTGTCACCATGCAACCTATTGAAAACCTCTCCTATTGGATATGTGCCGACGGCTCGTGTTTATAAGAAGTTTGTTATAGAAATAGTTGACAGATCCCAACCAATGGATAACAATGCAGTAGTAGGTGTATCGTGGGGGCCTTACAGGCTTTGCCCAGACCCTTCCAAAAACACCCCCCGGATCTTCCTCCAGATTGGGTCTGTCCTGGCCACAACCAGGACAGCTGTTGGTTAACTGTAATTTTGTTTTGATAACATAGTTGGAGTTGAATAAAGACATACCATCCCTCTATGAATAGGTCAACCTTATACCGTACCCATGGGGCCTTCTAACAAGTACATATGAACATCGTAGTGGAAGGTTAAATAATGGTGACATTAGTATTGGAGGTTGAATAAATATATTATACATCTGTCCAAACCTTTTAACGCTACCCAAAAATACCTTCTAACAGTTACATAGTAACATAGTATGGAGGTTAAAAATAACACAAACGTTCCGTGTACAATATTACATTGCTACCCATAATGTAGGTCTAACAGTTACTGTACATTATGTCACAGTGTAACCATATATCATCAAGCCAACCTTTATACCCTACCCATAATGCCTGTCGAACAGTTACGTATGAAAATAGTATTGGAGGTGTTAAAAATCTAATGTACATCTAAGTCAACCATTTACCCTACCCAATTGCGCGTCGTAAACAGGTACATTGTGGACACAGGACACGTATGTGAGGTAAATTAAAGATTTATATCCATCTAGTCCAACCTTTATACCCTACTCAAATGCCTTCACAAACACGTAATGACGGTAGTATTAGCGATTGAACAAAGACATATGTCTATTTAGTCCAAACTTTTAGCCTGCCTCTGAACCTGTACCTAACAATAATCAAGAGGAGGCCAAAAAAAAAAACAAATAGGACGTATAATATTTTTCCAGGGACGGCTAGAAAACCACTTGTAAATGGGCCAGGTCCACCCCCAAAACTGATAATCCCCACCCCATACTGGCCCCATTGTGTAGGGTAGTTTAATCAGTTACATAAACAAATCCCAGCTCCATGTGGTTATCCTGTAGTTCCCCCCCCTAAAGTTCCAAAACTGGCCACCAGGAGGATAAGCAGAGGCCATATAGGACTGCCTCCTAACCTGGCCTCTGGAGAAGTTTGGATGAGTATGAGCCCTCTCACCCTCCCTCTCCCTCCCGATTAGGATTCCCATCCCCCTAGGTGTAAAAATCATTTTTACCATAACATTCCCCCTGTTCCCCCCAGCCCCAACGCTATATTTGTATTATTATTGAATATGCCCAGAACATTATTACCTTCCCTCTTGTTCCTTTTTAGAAGGGTGGAGATACCTTTTAATTTGTAGTTCAATCTTGTGTTCTATTTTGCTGAAGTGTTTGTGTTCCTTCCCAGCAAATAAAGTTGCTCCTTTAAGTTGCGTCCAGGAACCAGTCCTACAGACCGACAGCCCCTTCTATAACCCCTTTTAGTTATAGTTATAGTTTAATATTTGAGGTTGAATAAAAGACATATGTCCATCCAGTCAACCCATCCTAGCAAATCATCACTCTCCTGCCTAAACTGTGATTCCAGAGGAAGGCAAAAAACCCACCAATTTATGAAGGGGAAAAAAGTCCTTCTGACTCCAAGTGGTCAATCGGAAATTTCCTTGGATTAACTCTTACTTTATGGTAGTCAATATCCAGTAACTTGCAACATTCCTTGTTTGCAGAAACTCATCCAGTTTTTTTTGAAACTGACCAATGAAGCCATAAAAACGTCACTGGAAGCAGTTCCATAGCTTCACAGTTCTCACAGTGGACAAACCCTTTCCAAACTCTACTTTATGTATCAATACCATAAACTTGTAAGCATCCTTGTGTGTAGAAACTCTCCACGGCTTTTTATTAAACTGACCAATGAACCGCCATAACAAGCCACTGGAAAGAATGTCCATGTTTACTGTCCCACAGTGAAAAACCCTGAGCTGAAGCTAAACCTTTTTCTTCAAGACTAAGGGATGTCCACGGGTCCTCTGACATGTTCTATTGGTGAACAAGGACCCAGATAGTTATTGTATGGGCCCGTACTGTATTATACACAGTAATCATATCCCCACGCAAGGGAAATTTCGCTAGTGTACATAGTGTAACTTCTCTTATATATCAAGCTCTCCCAATCCACTTATTAATTTTAGTTGCCCTTCTTGAACCTTTCCATTTCAAAGATGTCCTTTTTGGTTCTGTAAGAAAGTAATACTCAACGTGTTTTTTTTTTTAATTTACTGCATTACTATAGCGTGTGTTATTAATTAGTTAGTTTACATTGGCTTTTTAAAGCTGCTGAAAGGGGTGGAGTTTAATTGAGGTAAGACAGGAAGAAACTGTGAGAATCAGTTTTTTACACTGTGGATTTATGGGCTGTGACCCCACTGACTTTATTTTATGGAGTTCAGATTTCCCATCAGCCACTGGACACTCTGGATTGGAGCTCATCGTCTTTTTGCCTCAGTCTACACCTCACTCTGGATTAAAAACTGAATCTCTGCATTCTCTCTATCTGACAGGGATCCATCACTGTGTACCTCATGGGAGTGGTGAGATTCCCTTACTTTATACACCCGGGTGACTTACATAGTGTTGCACACAATAACTCGTGCTACCCCACACTGATACCAGTAGCTAACTTTACTTAATATTAATTTCCTACGAGTTATATACTATCAGGAGATTCAATAAGTTCTTATCATTAAAAATGGTGCTAATTTTGCCCCAACCAATCAGATCTTATTTAACATTTGAAAGCTAAATCTGATTGGTTGGGGCAAAATTAGCACCATTTTTAACAATAAGTAAATTTATTAAAAATAAACCTGTATAAATTTAGTTTTATATATATATATAATGCTGTATTCTGTGGTTTCTGATTTATATGTCTTTAAAACTGCATCCGTTTATTTCTAATATATCTATATATTACTGCATAAATATTGTGTGTGGATTATTGCTTACTGCATATTGGGTATTGATATCCCTGCTATTGCGGCCCCAGGAGTTATATGACCGCCAGATTCTGGTTTCTAGCCCGGGTGGAGGCACTTACTATATCCAAACCCAGCATATCTCCACTAGTGGAGGCTTGGGATCTACTGTTCGCGTCCAGTGTTGCCCTAGGAATAGTGCCAAAAATAGGGTTACAATCCAAAATTGCACTGCATATTCAATGAGGCCTTCAATGTTGTAAGAGGGAGAAAAACATTTTCATCCCTTGAATCCATACCTCTCTTTATAAAGACATATATTATATCAGCCATCTCCATGTTACTATTTCCATGTTGGAAATTTATACACATGACATAAAAAAAGTCTGTTAAAAATAAAATGGTTTATGACAACCAAAGGAATTTAGTAGGAAACAACATTATATTACCACAGTAGACACATCACAGAATTGTAGGATAAGATATTTACTGATGGGACTTTGAATGAAAATGTCAGAATATAATCCTATGACTCACAAATCACAAGTCTCTTGTGCCAAAAGTGGATCTCTGTAATACCTCCAGGTGCTCAAAGAAGGAAATGTCCAACTTGATTGAGATAAAAATTAATGTGCACACTAGTATCCGTTACTCTGGTTTTGCATTTAGCTTGTGGAATGTGTAAACTTTATAGGTGAATCATTTTGTAGGGGCTAACATGGAAATTACCCATAAGGGGAGCTGCGAAGCTTAATCTCTCCCTATCGTTTAATTTTAGTGACGTCTTTACACTAAATAAACACGAGAGAGAGAAGTGTTTCGCGCAGACACCCTCGTGTGACTCAGTTGATGGCCACTGGGATAACAATAATTATCATAAGAAAAGAAAGTATCCCCCTAATCATGCAGTTCACCTGCCTGAGTGTGAGTAGTAGGGTGACTGAAGGTTAAAGATAAAACTTAACGTTTACTGGTTATACAATAAAAATCGACATAATATAAGTGTAAAATTAGCAAAACCAAGTTTCCTCCTCACAAGTTTCCCATATTGGCTATTCACACATGTATTGCGGGTCACTGCCGGTCAAATGGCCAATTCAGATGCATCAAGATCTGTAGTCTTTAAAGGAAAGTTCCGTGGAAAATATCAATATTTTATTCTTAGTTTATATGACACATACAAGTTATTCTACCAAACCCTACTTATTCCCGGTTGTGAATTAGTGATCTGATGTTTCAGGTTTGGAATGGTCCTTTTTCTTCCATAATGCACACTACCTAACAGAATTTTACTGATTGGTTGTAGGATTGGTCAAACAGGCTCAGATCTCTATAAGCAACTGACAGGCCTCTCTGACTTATGGCACCTGACAAAAAAATTCCGAATACTGCCCGTTTGCCCCCCGGAAAGGGTGTGTTTTTGCCCGAAGATAGGGTATGGCTTGTCCCTATCAATCCCTCCATTTATACCAAACAATAAAGAAACCCACTCTAGAATCGTATCCCCAACTTATACCCACCATACTTCCTGTGGAAAAAAAGGTTTTGCCCAAAAGATTTGTAAGCCTGTCACCATGCAAGGTAGATACTTCAGACAGCAGGGCCCTAACTAACTTAACTAATCTAACCTAGCATTAACCTTCATTGCATATTGGTAGCAAACTGGCAATTTCACCATAGTACTGGTGCAGCCATGGAAATTCAGTACATACTTGGTAGCCATGGGAATTTCATTTACATACTGGTAAGCCATGGGAAATTCATACGTAATGGACTGTAGCCATGGAATATTCATTACATTAATGGTAGCCATGGGAATTTTCCGTTATAATATGGTAGCCATGGGAATTTCATTACTTACTGGTTAGACAAGGGAATTTCAGTACATACTGGTAGCCATGGAAATTTCATACTACTGGTAGTGGTAGCCATGGGAATTTCATTAATACGGTAGCCATGGGAAATTTTTTAAGATAATGGTAGACATGGGGATTTCATTACCTATTAGTAGCCAGGAGTTTTTCACTAACATACTGGTAGCCATGGGAATTTCATTACATCTGGTGTGGTTAGCCATGGAATTCATTAATACTGGTGTGGTAGCCATGGGAATTTCATTACTACTGGTAGCCATGGAAAATTCATTACATAATGGTAGGATGAATTTCAGATTACTGGTAGCCATGGGAATTTCATTACATACTGGTAGCCATGGTAATTTCATTACATACTGGTAGACAAGGGAATTTCAGTACATACTGGTAGCCATGGAAATTTCATTACATACTGGTAGTGGTAGCCATGGGAATTTCATTACATACTGGTAGCCATGGGAATTTTTTCAGATAATGGTAGACATGGGAATTTCATTACATACTAGTAGCCGTGAGTTTTTCACTACATACTGGTAGCCATGGGAATTTCATTACATACTGGTAGCCATAGGAATTTTTTCACATAATGGTAGACATGAGAATTTCATTACATACTAGTAGCCGTGAGTTTTTCACTACATTCTGGTAGCCATGGGAATTTCACTACATACTGGTAGCCGTGGGAATTTCATTACATACAGGTAGTAGTAGCCATGAGCTTTTTCACATAATGGCAGCAAACTTGCAATTTCATAAAATACTGGTAGCCATGTGAATTTCATCACATACTGGTAGTCATGGGAATTTCATTACATACCAGTAGCCATTGCATTACATACTGGTGGCCATGGGAATTTCACCACACACTGGTAGCCATGGGAATTTCATTACATACTGGTAGCCACTGCATTACATACTGGTGGCCATGGGAATTTCATTACACACTGGTAGCCGTGGGAATTTCATTACATATTAGTAGCCATAATTAACAGGTAGGATCTGCACACCTTAACACAATATATGTACTGGGTGCATAGTGGTGATTGCCTCTGAATAGGCAATATAAATAACTATATCATTACAGTTTCCCCCGCACACCAGATTTAAACCACAAATGCTTTGTTAAATCAACGTTTCATAGTTAATATAGCCACAATGCAGTCATGTCTTGCATTTATAATGTCCTTAACACCTGGCTGTGATATGCTAATTGGGACTTTCCAGGGTACATAATTGCCAACAGATTCTTGTAAATCATTCTGAATTGAGAAAGACCGTCGGTTGACTAGCAACAAACGTTCTTCAAGACATGAAACTTTAAGTCAGTTGATTAACGTACAACGATATACCTGGACCTGATGAATGAATATTACAGAATACCATACCTGGATGTATGAATATTACAGATATACCATGACCGGATGAATGAATATATTACAGAGGATACCATGACCTGGATGAATGAATATTACAGATATACCGTGACTGGGGATGAATGAATTAAAATATAACATGACCTGGATGAATGAATTTACAGATATTACCAGACCGGGATGAATGAATATACAGATATACCATGACCTGGATGAATGAATATGACAGATACCATGACCTGGATGAATGAATATACAGATATACCATGACCTGGAGATGAATATTACAGATCTACCATGACCTGGATGATGAGATTAACAATATATCATGACCTGGATGAATGAATATTACAGATATACCATGACCTGGATGAATGAGAACCTTCACAAGCAATCTATTAGACTCTAGATCCCACTGACTAAATGTGGTTACAACATTGTCATCCACAATTAACTGGCCATACCCAGGTGACCATACAATGTTATAGTAGATCTCTGTGCTTTGTCCATCTGTGGTAGCAGCCAAATGTATTTTTGTAAATGGCACAAACATCTTTCCTTGGGAAAGAATCCAATCTGTCTTATTAACCAAGGTAACGGAGACAGCTGTTCCCTCAATATTAAAAACTAAAATAGAAAACTCCAGAAGACGGAATTCCATCTTGTACAAACCAAACTTCCCCCATGTTATCTGTTATTAATTGCTGTAAAACCCATCAAGATCAGCTGCTATTTTATAGTTTTTGAATTTACAGCACAGCCAATCCCTCTGTACTCTACCTTGTACAGAGGGTCATATAGATCTGAGAAACAGACCTGAACCATGAAATAATCATTGTATCGTACATAGCTAAACACGTCACTTCCAATTTCCTATAGCAACATAATTATGGAAGAAAGAGCTCCATCTGCTGGGAAGTCATGGAAAGTACTTGGTGGGAATTTGTTACAAATTTGTCAGGTCCCTCTGTAGGACGGGAATTCAGCCCTAACTGCGGGATTCTGGATTTTGTCCCTGTAGTTGGGGCAATTCCGTCCAAATAGGAATGCCTAGCAACCCTGCATACACCTTTCAGATATTACTCAAATCTGATCAGATCCAAGATATAATTGTTTAGGATATTCCCTAAAATTAGTAATTTAAAAATGTTACTATTTCTAATTTTCTCCGAACACTCCTCTGCAGCTGAGAGTACGATTGCCCAGTCATTTCTCTGGCATCTCATTAACTTAAATAGTACAGGATGCCAACCATGGTAGATAGGGAGTCCTATCAATGAATACCCTGCAATGTGCAATAGCAAAAGTGTCAGGGAACCCCTGAATCAAGGTGTGATTGCAGAGGTGTTATTAAAATGCCCATGGTAAGGCATCATAACAGCATTGTATGTTGCAGTAGAGGTCAATACCCCATCTCTGTTCAGATTGGTTTCCTTGGGGTTTGAAAAGTCTGATACCATATGTTACCATAAGGTTACAGTTGCGGTCATAAATGTACAACTACGGCCGTACAATGTGGTAGCTACCATGTAAAGACCACATAAAGTTATGACCACATAAAGTTACAGTTGTGGTCTTAAAAATGATGGTTGTTAAAGGCACGGTATTACAAAATAGCGAAATCGCACCTTTTAACATAAACGGCTCCCTTCACACTTATTTTAAAAATTTTCCTCTTTGTCTAAGATTTAATTTGCTTATCCTTCGCCTCTGTGCAAGTGTGGGTTTTCTGCTTGGTGTTGTAGGGTTCTGATGACCCCAACTCTCTGTAAAGGGCTGCCTTGCTGTCCTTGTCTGTTGGGGTATGTGTCTTCTGATTTGAACCCGACCATATACTGCCAGCATGATTTAAACTCCATGGGGCACATTTATAAAGGGGCATTAATACCCCCCAAAAATTACTACCGCACATCGCCGCAGGGAAAATAATGCTTTTCAGCATATTTATAAAGGCGAGGCACAGCACCGCAAAAAGCGTTACTGCAGCAATGTGCGTCAATTTTTTAAACTCCCTTCACAGCGATACTGAACTTAGCGCAAAGCGCTAAGTACTGTATAGCCGCAAAGGGAGTTGAAACCTGATGTACGGAGCAGGGGGCAGGGAGGGGCTGCTGGGAAAGGATCACGCCGTGGGTGGTCGCCAGGGGGGGGGTGGGTGTATGCATCCACCTTGCCCCCATGCGAGGGTGGCAGTCCGCAGTGATAGCAAACGCCCGTGGTGACCACTGGCCACATGACCGCTTCCCAGAAGCCCCTCTCAGCCCCCCACCCCATTCGTTCATGGAGAGGGGAAGGGCCTCTGGGGGGGTGGAGGGACCTCACAGGGGGCAATGATAAGTGCCTTTTGTGCTTAGGGGGTCCCGGTTTGAGCTGCGGGGACCCCCCTAAGCCACCCCCGGCCTATCAGGCCCTTATGGCTCTGACAAGAGCCTTTGGGGCTTAGGGGTTCCGCAGCTCAAACGGGGCCCCCCTTCCCGGCCTATAGACAGGCCTTTGCTGGGCACTTACAAGTGCCTTGCGTCCCTGGAAGGGCCTTTGGGGTTAAGTGGTCCGCAGCTCAAACTGGACCCCTCTCCCGGCCCTATCAGGGCCCTTGTGGCTCTTACAAGTGCCCTTGCTCCCTGAGAAGGCCTTTGGGGCTTAAGTGGTCCCGCCGCTCAACTGGGACCCCTTCTTCCCCGGCCCGATCAGGGGCCTTGTGGCAATTACAAGGTGCCTTGCGTCGCCTGAGAAGGGCCTTTGGGGCTTAAGGGGTCTGCAGCTGAACCGGGACCCCTCGCCCTATCAGGGCTTTACGGCAAATTACAAGTGCCTTGCGGCATGACAAGGGCTTGGGGGTAGGGGCTTACCGGGACCCCTCCCCGGCCCTTGTAAGTTGCTGCGGAAATGAATAAGTGCCTTGTTGGGGATCCTGAAACAAAGGTCACCGCGCCTCTGATACCATGTTTTCTTCTTACACAGCCCCGCGCTGCCTCTGGTGAATGTGACAAACCGTGGCGAGGTGGGCGGGTTGCCTCCAGTGCGGGTGCGACACCACCGCGGGTTGGGGGTAATACCCCCCACCGTCCCCGCGGATCGCGAGTGGTAAACTGATCGAAGTTAACGAGACGTTAATTTTTACGCTGAGTTTCACCATTTAATAATAGCGTAATCCCAATTTGGCAAAACCGTCGGGAAACTCGGATGCGAAAAGTTAAGGCATTTTAAAATATGGCCCATGTATGTGTGCTGCATCCATCTGTTTGGAACACACAAATGCAATGCGCATATTTTGTGCACAATTGTTTGAGCTTCGATAACATGGATAGAAAGAGGAAGAAATAGGAAATGCAGTGTGTTTTGTATGTTTCAAGGGGGGCCTTGTCCTTAAAGGAAACAGGCAAGGTGGAGGGAAAAAGTTTGGGGGGGACAACAGGCTACAGTTTTACTACTGCGGGGTTCCAGCAGCTCGACTGGGACCCCCACTACCGGACTTTAAGGCCCTTGTGGCCCTAACCAAGGGCCAGGGCTAAGGGGTCCAACAGCATCGAACCGGGACCCCCCTCCCCGGCACTAATCAGGCTCTTGCGGCACTGAAGAAGTGCTGGGGCCCTGAATGGGCCCTTTGGTGCTTAAGTGGTCCTGACACGTGAACCGGGACCCCTTCCCGGCTCTTGGAAGGGCCCCTGCAGCTTTTGCGGGACCCCGGCGGGCTCTTAAAATAGCCCTTGGGCGTTGTCTTTGGAAGACAGTAGAACGCCGCCCAAGGGCTCGTTTTAAGAGCTGACGGGGGTCCCGGTTCGAGCTTGCACGACCCCCAAAAAAGGCACCAGGGAGGGGGGTCCCGGTAAGCTGGGACCCCTAAGCCCCAAAGGGCCCTTTGTCAGGGCCAAGGGCATTTGTAAGTCCGCAAGGCCTGATAGGGGGGGGGAAGAGGGTTCCCGGTTCGAGCTGCAGGACCTCTTAACCCCAAATGGCCTTCTTGTCAGAGCCGCAAAGGCCCTGATAGAGCCGGGGGGGGGGGGGGCCATTTCGAGCAGCAGGAACCCCTCAAGCCCCAAAAGCTTGTTAGAGGCCCCGCTGGAGCAAGGCCACAAGGCCCTGATAGTGCCAGGGAGGGGGGATCCCGGTTTTTGAGCTGCGGACCACGTTGTCAGGACCACAAACGTCCTTGTAAGGACCCGGCGGGGTCCTGGTTTCAGATGGGGAACCCTTAAGTACGGCCGGGGATTGTAGCCGTTGGCAATCGCAAAGGCCACTTCGGAATCTCCGGCCGTTCTGGGGTTTCGAAATCAGACGTTAGAGGCCTGCTGAACGTTCGAGAATTCTCGAATGTTCAAGGATTTTAGAAAATATCCCCAAGTCTGGAAATCAAATAGTTTGAATAGTTCAGTTTCTGAATCATACCGTGTGGCTCCAACTCGGGTTGAGTCGAGTTCTAGTCCATCCTATATACGTCTCTCCCACGATACTGAGAAGTCTTTACACTTACACTGCTTAATTAGTTCTCAGGTGCTTATTCTCCTCCTCCCCTTCTAATATCGTTGAAGCTTATGGAAATCAAGTGGCATTATTGGTTATATTTATAACGGGATGGCGCAAGGTTGTTAAAATACTCTCGTGATGTAACAAAAACAAAAACCACCAGCCTCAGTTACTGTGATGTACGGGTGGTCACAATGGCGATGTGGTTGGTAATAATATGTGGTTATCATCTATGACTGTTCTATAGTTTAAAGATAACCCCACAACTGTGGGATTATATGGAGAATGTAAGATTATAGCCTTTAAGGTTGGCTGCCTTGTTAGGGGTATAATTTCAATGGATGTGTGAGGTGACCACTAGGGGGGATCTTGATTATAAACACTTGTTGTTGTTTTATCGATTCCTGAGTGTATAAATTTAAATAGGCAATTTAATGTAAAGTACTGTAATGATACAAAGGTGTAATTAATGTAAAATTATACACATTACAATTTCCAATAGGAAATATGCCCATATCTAAACTATCCCAGTATCCATGCTTTCTCTTATTGTGGATTTTTATGTATTGTAGTGCTGCCTGAAGGGGCATTCCTGAGTCGTCACCCAAGGCAGCACAATCCATCTTCATGCAGTTTCATGCTCCCAAACTTTAATGTCAATAAAAGCTGTGGCCACAAAGGGGGCAGCCAAAATGCAATCATGTGGAGATCAGGGGGAACCCTCATTTAAAATCACAAAGGTTTTATATTTGTGGTTAATGATTTATTCCTCCAGGGAGGGGTCACTTTAGGTCGAGGTATTTGATATATTTAGGTTGGGTTGTATCACCTTGATGAAGGGGAAAGCCTCTGAAACGTGTTTCTGATGGCACCTGATGGACTAAACTTTATTTTGCACTATTATAGGGTGTGCTACTCTCTGATTTGTGTTTCTGGACCCTCATTTAACATCTTTGTTTCTCCATACTGTTATGTAGTGTGGGGCATGCACTGATAAAAGGACCCTTGTCTTACTTGCCAGGAGTTTTAACTATTAATGAAACATGCTAGATCCCGTCTTTGGTATTTACGCATTTGTCATTCTTTTCCCGTTAAGGCTGCAGCCACACTAATATATATATTATACAATATGCAGTAACGTGGAAATGCCCAAGCACCGTGTTGCGTTTGCCTGCGATTTGCCATATTCCGTTGTTAGAGGGCATGTGATACGTGTCAAAATGGCATCGCAATGCACTCTGGAAAAGCATGAATCACAGTGCCACGTGGGCCTACCCACAATCACGATCGTAGTGCGTGAGAAATGTGCATAGGGTGGTCTAGCCGCGAATATCATCCCATTTGACATTACCACAACTTTCTCCTCATAACCCCTTACTTATTTGCTACCAACACCTCTTGCTGTTTTCCCAAATCCTCTCCTTGCTCTCCTCTCCTAGGCGTTAGTCCAATCCCATAATACTGAACAAGAAACTGTGGAATCCGGAATATGAACTTATTCATTTGTTCGGTATAAACTATCCTGGGACAAAATCCAGTTGAGGGAAAAAATTCTAATCCCCTACAATAATCACTTGATTTAGCGGGTGATGGAGTTTAAAAGCATCTTCCTTGTGGGGAAGCAATCCCCAATTCCAATAGAAATATCATTTTCTTTTGTTTCTGGCAGTGAACAACAGCACCCATGATATTGAACATTCATTCATCGTATAGAGCTGTTCAAATCAAAGGTTGGTCGTGAGTGTCAAAACGTAACCAAACAGCATAAAGGAAAAATTTGTGATGAACAAGTAAATATTTCTGTATGGAATAAGTTCACTTCGAAGGTAAAATAACTGGAAAGGTGATCTATCATAAATCTAGACATACCAGGTCAACGGATACCAGATGGTGCATCCAAACGATCTTTCATGATCTAACTAATCAAAATTGGCACTTTTAAAGACTGGATTTGGCCTAATACGTATGGCGACTACTGGAATGGAATTCTGCTGTCCATTTAAAGGGCAACTTAAGCTCAAAATCAAATACAGTAGTGGTCATATTCCTACCCGTGTGTATACCCATCACTTTTACTCCTTTTTTCAGGTAAAATTGGTACTTGTGTTATACTCTGGTCGGTTTATATCGATATATATGATAGTTTTCCATCTTGTGGCCCGGATCAACTTGGGATAATGAAACGTTTATTGCCAACCGTTCTGCTTTGCCTGTGGCTAAACTGACAATATAAACAAAAGGGTTTATTCATAAAAAGTTCTTGTGTTAAACATGGTGCTAATGTTGCCCCAACCCAATCAGAATTTAGCTTTTAAATGTTAATGAGATCCTGTAATTTTTCCCCGACCAATCAGATTTATTTACCATTTCAAGCTAACATCTGATTGGTGGGCAAAATAACACCCTTTTAACGCTAAGAACTTTTATTCATCTCCCTGTCTCAGAGTGTTGCGTGAGTGTATCCAGTCCGTATGTTGTTTAAGCGCAAGAGTCACATGTTTGGCTTCATTCCTTGATTATATCGGAATTCAATCACCACAAAATAAAAGAAAAAAGAAGTAAAAGATGTTTTATTTATGTTTTATGATGTGCCAATGAGATCATTTTTCAAACAACAAGAATCCAACTATGGGAAGGCAGGAATGTCCTTTTAATCCACCTGCCCGCAGTTAACGTTTGTAACATAATGGAATTTATTATTTCCACATTTCCCAATCTTTCATTGTTCTAGTGTTAAAGGAGAAGGTTGGTTACTTAAAACGTGTTATTGACTTCCAGACCAGCAAAACTACAGAATGATATACACACTTGGCGTGTCTAGGTAAATCCTAAGCAGAGAAAAACCTCTGTGTATGGTAGTAGGTGTATTTGGCTTTGTACCAAGTGGTGCAAAAAAAACTGCCTGTGGTTTTAGGTGATACACACAAGAAGGTTTTCACAATTTATTTTAACATTTAAAAACTAAACTTAGATGCTGTTAAAGGAGAACGTTACTTTTCCTCCCAAGTACCCCCTGCAAAGGGGAAGGACCCCGAAACTTTGTGGTCAGCGTTTTATATAATGAATTTAAGTATATAAAAGTTTGCTCCTACTATTTATCTTATACACCCTGGGTTTACAGGAATCAGCCGATTCACTATGCCCCTGGGGTAAGGTGCAGCTTAGCCTCCTGATCTGTTGAAAGACTATAGGAAGACACACTCTGGGTCACGTCTTTTTTATTGGTGAGATCCTGTACGAGGAAGTGGAAGAAAATTGCCACTACGATGGGTTCCTCCCCTCGTTATTTAATGAATAGAAGAGGACGGGGTAAGGGAAAGTAGTTAATTGCCCTTTATTAAAGACATGTTTAAAATAAAAAAAGTCAGAGCAAAGGCACAGACACTTTCACGTTGTTTTTTCATATGTTCCATATAAAGCTTCCAAAGAAGATTCACAAAGCCATAAGACCATATTCTGTTTATTACATTGGCCTCATCTCAGATACTTACATGGAGGAATCAGAGGTTCCTGCCCAAAAATATCTAGTCCATATCTACAAAATTTATGAACAATAAACGTTAGTGTACTAAGTACAAAGTTTGCAGTCGTCTTCAAAATGTTCACCAAAAATAAGTCAAGCAGATTTTTATTACCATCCAGCAACCAAATCTAAGGGGGAACTAAGCTAAAGTGTTCCAAAGTACTCTCAGTACTTAATGGGCAAGTCCACATGATGATATCTAGCTTGGAGAGGAGATGAAACAAAACAAAAAGGAGCACCATCACATTACAAAACATTAGTGGCTTATTTTATGGCCTCTACTGGTATGAGTGTCCTATACACTAAAATACGAGTGTAATTCCTATGGATCACGGACGCATTCCCGTGAGTGCTGCATCATCAATCATCCACCTGTGTCTTAAAAAGAATCAAGGCTTGGGGAATGAAGAAACAGCCTTATAGACAGTCCTACCATGCATTTAATAGAATTTACCAGTCTATAAATATAGGAATTCTTTTACTGGGCAGATGGTTTTTGTTTGGAAACTATTCAGACTAGTACCTCCATGTTCCATAGAGATTTATGGAGAATACCTTGGCAAGCCTGGTGGTATATCATGTGAACAGGAGGCAATACTGCAGAGAGAAAAATAAATACACCAGTAAAATGACCTTGTGCCATTCCACTGTGTCAGCACAGGTAAAGTCTGGCCAAATTAGCTCCCCTTTAGGGATACATCATATAAAACTGGCCTGAAGTTACCAGTATTTGGCAATAATGGTCTTTTCTTTATTTATCAATGGCAAGAACAAAGATCGTTCAGAGTTAGAATCTTTACCCAGCTCTGATTGTATCATGTTATGAGAGAAAATCCCAGAAACAGATTATTTTCTGGAAGAGTTTAGTGCAACTACGCAGATCAAACTGGACTTTATTTTTATCTTAGCTAAATACCGAACTTCACATCAACTGACATTTCACAACATTCAAACACGACATTTCTAAAATACAGTTTTCTCCTTCTGCTCTATCATTCTCTGCCATCTTTCTCATTTTATTTGTGGTCACTCCATTGTCATTGGCTCAGGGGTTAAAGGGGAATCCACCAATGGGCGCACAGCCCATTCACCAAGAAAATAGGCAAAAGTGCTTTTAAATTTAAATAAGGCCCAGAGAGAGACAGTAAGAAATGCATATAATAAAACAGTAGGAGCCAGTAGGAGTAAGATAGATATGTAAATGAGTGATAATAGAGATATGAAATTTTAGAGGGCCCTCGTCCTCGTGGGCCCTGGTCTCAGATTTCCTGGTGGGCCCCAACAGTTCAGTCGACACTGGTTCCCTCTCCTCATCTTCCCATTCTGTCTTATTCATCTATCACTTTTACTGCCCATTATTCTTTCATCAGACCTTCTTCAAATTGAAATTAATCTAAAACCCAGGTTCACACATGTAATTTAAAAAGCTTTAGGTCCGGTACATAAGGATGATATTTCGACATGGATGGAATTTCCAAACAGGCATTGGTTGAATTTTGTTTCCAATTGCATTAATTGGCCAAGCGTCATTTATGATAAAATGTTGGGACAGTGCATGTTTTTTCTGATGGTAGACTATCAATCAGCTTATGTTGATCAGGGCAGGTTAAGTATAAGTAATAAATTTATTTTCTTCCAGAATAACAATATTGTTTTATTCCAAAATAATGTGTGCATCGTCCTTCTTCCTCCTTTGGTATTACATCTATATGTATAGAAATAATTTCATTCATTTTTCAAAATGAGCAAGAACCTATCGTTTGGAGTTAAATGTTGCTGTTGCAAGACCTACAATACCAACTGTTTGATTAAAGCCATTGTCTCTATACCTCATACAAAATGCTCTGGCTCATTCTTCATTGTGAGACTGATTAAAAGTGCTTGAAAAAGAAGAGTTTTGTCAATACCGCAAAACGGTACGTGAGTTGAATGAAAAAACTGTACCATGCAGTGTTGCAGGTATTATGGTGGCATTTCAAATTAAAGGGCAAGTCCAGCCAAAAAATAACAATATATTTAAAATGTTTATTACCTCCCCAAACCCCACTTTTGCATGGGTGACCACATTTCAAGGAGTCCCCCAGATTTTACTTACCGACCCGGTCCCTTGCCATCTATGCACGCGCTCCTGCCTCGTTTCGAGCGCCGTTTCAAGCAAAAACAGGAGCAGAGGACATCTGCAGTACATCAACTTCCTGGTCAGGTGATTGAGCGGGACAACATTGCGCCTTAACTGACAGCCGCAACCAGGAAGTGGAGAGGCTGTCAGCAGCAGCACAGAGTATAAGCTGCGAGGGACCTGGTCAGGTAAGCAAGTTATGGGGACTTTGAAATCTGTAAACTATGCGAAAGTTGGGTGGTGGGGTGGGTAATAAACATTTTAAAGGTAAGTTAATTGTCTGGACATTCCTTAATAGTGCTTTCCAATGATACAAGACATTAGCTGGAATGTATCTTGGTTGCAGACTAAATACATTTTATTTCTTTCATTTAAAACTTCAGCCCTGAACATTTTTTTTATCTTCATTTATTTCTGTTTGTTTATATTTATTTTTTTTGTTCGTATATTTAGCCCCGAAAAAGACAATTTCTTTTTGTTTAATTTACCATAAGCAGTGTCACGAGGTCCCCTATAAATGCGAATTATTTGTCGCGTTCACCACACCTTTGTCTCCAAGGGATCAGATGACGTGAATTCCCACGGAAGACCAGGGGCATGTTTACATTCTCACAACAGTTCCTGTTCACTATTGTTCACCCTTCGTGTTTGTAGCAAACAACAGACAATCATTTGGAAAAGGTCTTGGGTTATGAGGGGAATGCTTGAAATATTTGATTGAGCATTACACAGGTATGCAGGGTAGGAAGTTTATGGAACGTTGTTTATTTTCGGAGAGGCTTTTTATGCCTGTGTGTGTGTGTGTGTTTGTGTGTGTGTGTACATTTCCTGGTCTTAACTATTTTACAGCAATGGTGTTTACTCACATAGAAAATAATCACTAATTCTAGGAAAACAAATTCTCCTCCTATTGGAATTTGAATTATTTGGCCAGACCTCATTGTCGAGTTGCATGAAAGCAAAGTATTATTTTGTCAGTATTTCATTTAAGGTATCTGTTATTACTTCATTAATTTTCATATTTTATTGATTTGTATTTTCCGGGTGAATGAGATCTGATGACCTTCCCCATAAACATAAATGGTACTGCGTAAATTACAGAACAACAATATCATAGCCAGAATAATTTATTGGAAATTCCCGTAGTAGTTCTTTGGTTTAGGGACACTCTCGAAAACTCATTGTCATCTAATGAAACCCAAAGGCTTAAGGAACCTTAAACATCAATGTTCTGCGAGTGTCGGTATTGTAACTTTCCTGGACAGATATTCCCTCACTGTCATAACTTCATTTTTAAAATTAGTCTACAATGCCCCTCTTTAGCTGTGTCCTGGATGATGTTTGTTTGTGATTTAATTCATGTGGCTACTTAGTCCATATAAATGTTTGTTCTCTTAATTGACTACACTTCCTTAAGCCCAATACAAACTTGGAAAATTGTTGGCCAAAACAGACACAATCTATGTGTGTGACAAATCGTTAAATTTTCTGATGGAGCAACAGGCATTATTCTCCCTACCCTCACTCTCCTCTTCCCTCCTCTTAGTACAGAATAGGCTGCTCGACTAATGCCAAGTAGCTTGTCTGTAAGGTAATCATTAAACAAATCCCATTTAGGGTGAGAGCTACATACCAGATCTATGTAATTTGTGTATGAGACCAAACAATAACCATAGGATGTTTTTCCTGCACACACAATGTCCTACTATCAAAAGAATAGACGAAATGCTGTTTGTACGTTGACTATTCTCACAGAAAGGTGCCGTGGGAGAACCAATCAGAACTGTATGCCAAATGCTTGTAAAGGTTCTCATTCATTTAGTTTATAGCATATCAATAATATTCATTCATTCAGTTCATGGTATATCTGTAATTCATCATCCAGTAAGGTAATCTGTAATTCTTATCCAGTCATGGTAATCGTATAGTCATTCATCCAGGTCATGGTATATCTGTAATATCATTCATCCCGGTCATGGTATATCTGTAATATTCATTCATCCAGGTCATGGTATATCTGGTAATAGTATTTCATCCAGGTCAGTATATCTGTAATATTCATTCATCCAGGTCATGGTATATCTGTAATATTCATCATCCAGGTCATGGTATATCTGTAATATTCATTCATCCAGGTCAGTAATCTGTATTAATTCTCCAGGTCAGTGGTATATCTGTAATATTCATCCATCCAGGTCATGGTATATCTGTAATATCATTCATCCAGGTCATGGTAATCATGTAATATTCATTCATCCAGGTCATGGTATATCTGTAATATTCATTCATCAGATCATGGTATATCTGTAATATCACATCCAGGTCATGGTATATCTGGATATTTCATTCATTCCAGTTATGGTATATCTGTAATAGTCATTCATCAGTCATGGTATATCTGTAATATATATTATCCAGGTCATGGTATATCGTATAATATGTATCATCCAGGTCATGGTATATCTTATAGTTTCAATCCAGGTCATGGTATATCTGTAATATCATTCCCAGGGTCATGGTATATCTGTAATTATTCATTTCATCCAGGTCATGGTATATCTGTAATATTCATTCATCCAGGTCATGGTATATCTGTAATATTCATTATCCGGTCATGGTATATCTGTAAATTCATTCATCCCAGGTCATGGATATCTGTAATATTTATCCATCCAGGTTCATGGTATATCTGTAATCATTCATCCAGGTCATGGATATCTGTAATATTCATTCATCCAGGTCATGGTATATCTGTAATAGTCATCATTCAGGTCATGGTATATCTGTTAATAGTCATTCACCAGGTTCATTTTTCATTTACATTCTCCAGGTATTGTTCATTCTATGCTCCACCTCATGGTTATATCTGTAATGTCATTCATCCGATCATGGATATCTGTAATATCATTCATCCAGGTCGGTAATCATATATATTTCATCCAGGTCATGGTATATCTGTATATCATTCATCCAGGTCCATGGTATATCTGTAATATATTCATCCAGGTCATGGTATATCTGTAATATTCATTCATCCAGGTCATGGTATATATGTAATATTCATTCATCCAGGTCATGGTATATCTGTAATATCATTCATCCAGGTCATGGTATATCTTTAATATTCATCCATCCAGTCATGGTATATTGTAATATTCATTCATCCAGGTCATGGTATATCTGTAATATTCATCCATCCAGGTATGGTATATCTGTAATATTATCCATCCAGTCATGGTATATCTGTAATATTCACATCCAGGTCATGGTATATCTGTAATTTATTCATCCAGGTCATGGTATATCTGTAAATTTCATCCTCCAGGTCATGGTATATCTGTAATGTCATTCATCCAGGTCATGTATATCTGTAATATTCATTAATCCAGATCATGGTATATCGTAATATTCATTCATTCAGGTCATGGTATACTGTAATATTCATTCATCCAGGTCATGGTATATCTATAATATTCATCATCCAGGTCATGGTATATCTGTAATATTCATCCATCCAGGTCAGGATATCTGTATATTCATCCATCCAGGTCATGGTTATACGTAATATTCATTCATCCAGGTCATGGTATATCTGTAATTTTCATTCATCCAGGTCATGGTATATCTATAATATTTATTAATCCAGGTCATGGTATATCTGTTATATTCATTCCACCAGGTCATGGATATCTGTAATTTCATTATCCAGGTCATGGTATATCTGTAATTTTATTATCCAGGTCAGGCATATCTATATATTTATTAATCCAGGCATGGTATATCTGTAATATTCATCACCAGGTCATTGATATCTGTTGTATCCAGCTAGATCAATTGGTTGAATACCACAGATATGAACCTTTTCAGTTTCTACTCATTTAAATAAATCAAATGCAGATGAACCTGTGGGCCAATTAAACATACTCTGATAGGTTTTCCTCTTGTATTAAACAAATATGAACATTCTCATAAATGGAATATAGTTTTTTCCGAAGGATGTAGGGGGCACTGAAGGGAACATTTCAATGAGCTTGGGACAATTAAGAGAGGGAGGAAGGGAAGAAACACGAATGTGGGTCTGAGCAGATAGGAACACACCAGGACAAAAAAATCATAGGGAACACAGTATTTATAAAGGATCGGTAATGTCGATATAATTGTTATGTCAACCGAAAACACTTCTGCTGTTAACAGTATTGATTTCAACCAATGTTTCTTTTTCTTCTGTGGTAAAAATCCAGACCCTCTGTCCCAAATCCAGAGTCACCCCTCTGTCCCAAATCCAGAGTCACCCCTCTGTCCCAAATCCAGAGTCCACCATGTCCCAAATCCAGGGTCTCCCCTCTGTCCCAAATCCAGGGTCCCCACTCTGTCCAAACTAGGGTCCCCCTCTATGAAAATCTAGCCCATCTGTCCCAAATCAAGGGTCCCTCCTCTGTCCCAATCCAGCCCCCCTCTGTCCCAAATACAGGGTCATCTCCTCTGTCCTAAATCCAGCCCCCCTGTTCCAAATCTAGGGTCCCCATTTATTCCAAATCCAGAGTCCTCCTCTGTCCCCAATCAGCCCCCACTCTGTCCAAAATCCGGGGTTCCCCCCTCTCTCCATAATTCAGAGTCCCTCCTCGTCCCAAATCCAGGCCTGCCCTCTGTCCTAAATCCAGCCCCCTCCCTCTATACCAAATCCAGGGTCACCCCCTCTGTCCAAAATCCAGCCCCCCCACTTGTCCAAAATCCAGGGTCCCCCCTCTCTCCATAATTCAGAGTCCCCCCCTCTGCTCCAAATCCGGGGCCCCCCTCTGTCCCAAATCCAGGGTCCCCCCTCTGTACAAAATGCAGCCCCCCTCTGTCCCAAATCCAAGGTAACCCCCATATGTCCCATATCCAGCCCCCCTCTGTCCCAATTCCAGGGACCCCTCTATCCCAATCCAGGGTCTCCCACCTCTGTGCCAAATAAAGCCCCCTTCTGTCCCAAATCCAGGGTACCCCCCTCTGTCACAAATCCAGCCCCCACTATCTATCATCTATCTATCTATCTGTCTGTCTGTCTCTCTATCATATCTATCTATCTATAGTTGAACTTGATCTCTTTTCCATCAGTGTTGTTGTAGTAGTATTTTCATTGCGGGCATTGAGTCTGTATAAATCATGTTCCATATTTCCTCTGTACTGATATCTGGATCGGTTATGTGAAACTAGAATAGAGTTTATGCAGGCAGTTTCCTATGAGCTCTGAAACTATTTGGAGTTTCACATACCGATCCAGATATCAGTACAGAGGGAAATAATGGAACATGATTTATACAGACTCAATGCCAGCAATGAAAATACTAGCTACACACATACACTGATGGAAAAAGAGTCAAGTTCAACTATAGATAGATAGATAGATAGAGAGACAGACAGACAGATAGATAGATAGTGCCTCTTTCAAGCATTGGTAGCCCTCTTACAAATCATTGGTAAGGCCTCTTTACAAAGCCTTGGTACGGCCTCTTTACAACAAGCTGGTAAGGCCTCTTTACAAAGCATTGGTAAGCCCTCTTTACAAGCATTGGTAAGGCCTCTTTACCAAGCATTGGTAAGGCTCATTACAAAGCATTGGTTAATGGAAAGCCTCAATTTGGAATATTTGCAATATGCAGATTTTGGAATTCCTGTGTAAAAAAGGACATCTTTGAAATGGAAAGGGTTAAGAAGGGCACAAAATTAATAAGGGGATTGGGGGAGCTTGAATATGAAGAAGACTGGATACGTTACAATTATTACTCTGGAAATATATGTCATATGACTATTCGGAAATTACTATACGTATCATACTATCTGGCATTGTACCATAGATACATCAACGTCTATACATAAGTACTATTGTACTTTCACTATAAGTAAACTATGGAACTGTCTCCTATGGAGCGTTTATTGGCAGTTCATATGCAGTTATAACTAGGATATCTGCAACTATACTATACTAGTACTTACTTATACTAATAAGTAGATTATACTGAACTTAAATATGACGATATTAGACATCATAACTACTATACTACTACCTATACTACGACTATATTTACTATACTTTACTATCTATACTACTATAACTATACTATACTACTTATACTATACCATCTGATACTATACTATACTACTATACTATAACTATATTATACTAACTCTTTACTACTAGACTAGATTACTATAATACCTATACTACTATATATAACTCATACTATACTATCTACTATACTAGCACTATACTATCCTATACTTATACTAAACTTTACTAGACTATACTACTATACTATACTAAACTACTATACTATCACTACCTATACTATACTATACACTATATAGCTACTATACTATACTACTATACTATACTATATTATACTAAACTTTACTATATGATTATACTATACGAACTATACTATATTATACTATCTACTAATACTAATACTATATTATACTAAACTTTACTATACTACTACTATACTATACTATACTACTATACTCTATAAAAAATAAACCCACTATCTATCTTACTACTATACTACATATATACTAAACTTACTATCTTACTAATCTACTATACTACTCATATTAATACTGCACACCTACTATACTACTAACTGACTACTATACTATATACTGCATATACTATACTATCATACTATACATACTTACTATACTATACTATAAATACTCTTTGTGCTGGGCTTACATATTCATTGACATGAGCCCTAAAAACTAAAGGCACAAGGTGGAATTCAGCAGAATAAAAATGTTCTCAGACATACTTACTTAAGCCGGAACACATTCTGGGGTAACCTTAGACTCTCTCTGTCCTCGCTGCTCTACACACAAGCTTCACCTGTCTGATGTCTACCTCAAGGTCATGAACGGTCATGTAGTTTTGCAATAGTATAGGGCCATTCTACACACATGAGTGTAAAAACGGGCTCTTCGGGGGAATCGGTCCGTGTATGGGCACTTTATCGATTGAAACGGACCTTGTTCTGAGATCCGCATGACGGATCAGGCCAACGATCTCCGAACGAACGCCCATACATGTGCCAAATATCGTACGAAACGGGCGTTCAAACACTTCGTGTGTACGAACCTTTAAGGTATAGTTCAATTTGTGAAATCAATAAAATAACCTTCTTTTTCTCTCTCCACCACTTCATTTACAAAGGTTGCCACCCCCTCTAATGTGTATGAGCTGCTTATGAACTTGCACATGCACACAGGATGTCAGTTGTCATGGCCATGACTGCTTTTTCTCCCCAAAGCCCTGGAACCCCGCGTAATTTGGTAATATCTACCCCATGTTCTAAGAGCTTATGCAATAAAGGAATAAATACATTTTTGAGTAAAATGTTGGATCGATTAGTCCCAAACCTGATGGTCTGCAGAGAGTCAGAACTTCAGAAAGCAAAGTGGAAATTTCCGCACCTGAGACTATGAAATTCAATGTTGAAACGAGGTTTTCGTAGTCCCCACATCAAAATTCTGCTAGTAGTTTTGGTTGTGGATTCGAATTCTGAACTGAACTGAGCTTTCCCATATAAACATTTGCATATGAAAGGGACCTCCTGTGTCACCTAAGGTATACTTTTGTTTGACCAGAGGTCCTTTATCTAATACAAAATTTCTATATGGAATAGGCCTTTTATTCTTCTTTGAAAAGGCAGAGGCCATGCCAGGTTGGAGCTCATATGAGAACATTGTTCTAAATGATATGTAGAAGCTATGGGATTGGCTACACCAAGCATGCCTATAGTGCTAAGTGTGGGGCACTAGCTAGAGGTGCTGTCTACAGAGAGAGGTGAAAATCCTCTAAATTATTGAAGGCAGTGTGCTGTTTTCACAGGAGCAAGCAAACCCCTGGTTAGAATGTTACTGATCTGTATATTACTGAGGTGGATCAATGATGTTGACCTTTCTCTAATCTGCATTTTAATTGGATGGCATCTTTCCACTGACCCTGAGATGAGGTGTGAAACTCTTTTGAAGTTCAGTTTCATTGTTTATCCAGTCGTCCGGTTAAATCGGTAAAAATAACTCCGGGCATAGTTCTGTTAATAGGTCAGAGGAATAAACAAAAACATTTGTATTGAACAGTGAGAAAAGAAGGCAAATGAAGGTTTCAGAGTTGGAATAACAATGAACTACACAAAATAGAATCTTTGGAATGTGGAATAGAGTTTATGCAGGCAGTTTCCTATGAGCTCTGAAACTATTTGTTTCCATACCGATCCAATATCAGTACAGAGGGAAATATGGAACATGATTTATACAGACTCATGCCAGCAATGAAAATACTAGCTACACACATACACTGATGGAAAAAGATCATTCAACTCTATAATAGATAGATAGAGTGATAGAAGAGACAGACAGACAGCAGACAGAACAGATAGATAGATAGATAGATAGATAGATGATGTAGTGTGTTGTGGCTGGATTTGTGACAGAGGGGGGTACCCTGGAATTTGGGACAGAGGGGGGGCTTTATTTGGCACAGAGGTGGGAGACCCTGGATTGGG
Organism: Hymenochirus boettgeri; assembly: GCA_019447015.1. Classification (NCBI taxonomy): domain Eukaryota; kingdom Metazoa; phylum Chordata; class Amphibia; order Anura; family Pipidae; genus Hymenochirus; species Hymenochirus boettgeri. The sequence continues at coordinate 372,410,110 of CM033469.1, forward strand.
ATAGAGGGGACCCTGGAATTGGGACAGAGGGGGCTGGATATGGGACATATGGGGGTTACCTTGGATTTGGGACAGAGGGGGGGCTGATTTTGTACAGAGGGGGGACCCTGGATTTGGGACAGAGGGGGGGGCCCCGGATTTGGGACAGAGGGGGGACTCTGAATTGATGGAGAGAGGGGGGACCCTGGATTTTGGACAGAGTGGGGGGGCTGGATTTTGGACAGAGGGGGTGACCCTGGATTTGTATAGAGGGAGGGGCTGGATTTAGGACAGAGGGCAGGCCTGGATTTGGGAAGAGGAGGGACTCCTGAATTATGAGAGAGGGGGGGACCCCGGATTTTAGACAGAGTGGGGGGCTGGATTTGGGACAGAGGAGGGACTCTGGATTTGGAATAAAGGGGGACCCTAGATTGGACAGGGGGCTGGATTTAGGACAGAGGAGATGACCCTGTATTTGGACAGAGGGGGGCTGGATTGGGACAGAGGAGGGACCCTTGATTTGGGACAGATGGGGGCTAGATTTATCATAGAGGGGGACCCTAGTTTGGGACAGAGTGGGGACCTGGATTTGGGACAGAGGGGACCCTGGATTTGGGACATGGGGTGGACTCTGGATTTGGGACAGAGGGGTGACTCTGGATTTGGGACAGAGGGTGACTCTGGATTTGGGACCGAGGTGACTTTGAATTTTTACCACAGAAGAAAAAAAACATTGGTTGAAATCAATACTGTTAACAGCAGAAGTGTTTTCGGTTGACATAAACAATTAATATCGACATTACCGATCCTTTATAACATGTTCCCTATGATTTTTTTTCCTGGTGTGTTCCTATCTGCTCAGACCCACATTCGTGTTTCTTCCCTTCCTCCCTCTCTTAATTGTCCCAAGCTATTGAAATGTTCCCTTCATGTCTCCCCCTACATCCTTGAAGAAAACTATATTCCATATTAGAAAGTGTTCATATTTGTTTAATACAAGAGGGAAAACCTATCAGATATGTTTAATTGGCCGATGGTTCATCTGCATTTGATTTATTTAAATGAGTAGAAACTGAAATTAGTTCAATACTGTGGTATTTCAACCAATTGATCTAGCTGGTACAACAGATTACATGACCTGGATGAATATACAGATATACCATGACCTGGTATGATATTACAGATATCCTGACCTGGATTAATAATATTATAGATATACCATGATCTGGATAAATAAATTACAGATATACCATGACCTGGATGAATGAAATTACAGATTACCATGACCTGGTGAATGATATTTACAGATATACCATGACCTGGATTAATAAATATTATAGATATACCATGACCTGGATGAATGAAATTACAGATATACCATGACCTGGATGAATGAATATTACGATATACCATGACCTGGATGGATGAATATACAGATATACCAGACCTGAGAGGATGAATATTACAGAATATCCCATGACCTGAATGGATGAATATTACGATATACCATGACCTGGATGAATGAATATTACAGATATACCATGACCTGGATGAATGACTATTACAGATATACCAGGACCTGGATGATAAATATTAAGATATACCATGACCTGGGATTAATGATATTACAGATATACCATGACCTGGATGAATGACTATTACAGTTATACCATGACCTGGATGAATAAATATTATAGATATACCATGACCTGGATGAATGAAATATACAGATATACCATGACCTGGATGAATGAACTATTACAGATATACCATGACCTGTATGAAAAATTTACAGATATACCATGACCTGGATTATGAATATTACAGATATACCATGACCTGGATGAACTCGATATGAATAATAATAACAGATATCCATGACTGGATGAATGAATATTACAGATATACCATGACCTGATGAATGAATATTACAGATATACCATGACTGTGGATGAATGACTTTACAGATATACCATGACCTGGATGAATAAATATTACAGATATACCATGACCTGGATTAATAAATATTCTAGATATACCATGACCTGGATGAATGAAAATTACAGATATACCATGACCTGGATGAATGAATACGATATACCATGACCTGGATGGATGAATATACAGATATACCATGACCTGGATGGATGAATATTACGATATACCATGATCTGGATGATTGAATTTATAGATATACCATGACCTGGATGAATGAATATACAGATATACCATGACCTGAATGAATGATATTACAGATATACCATGATCTGGATGAATGAATATTCAGAATACCATGACCGGGATGAATGACTATTACAGATATACCATGACCTGGATGGATGATATTACAGATTACCAGACCTGATGATGATATACTGATACCATGACCTGGATGATAAATATTACAGATATACCATGACCTGGATGGATGAATATTACAATTATACCATGACCTGGATGGATGAATATTACAGATATACATGACCTGATGAATGAATTTACAGATATACCATGACCTGGATGAATGACTATTACAGATATACATGACCTGGATGATAATATTATAGATATACCATGACCTGGATGAATGAATATTACAGATAACCATGACCGGATGAATGACTATTACAGATATACCATGACCTGGAGGATGATATTACAGATATACCATGACCTGGATGGATGAATATTACAGATACCATGACCTGGATGGATGAATATTACAGATATACCATGACCTGGATGAATGAATAACGGATATACCATGACCTGGATGAATGAATATTACAGATATACCTGACCTATGGTGAATAAATATTATAGATTACCATGACCTGGATGAATGAATATTCAAGATATACCATGATCTGGATGAATGACTATTACAGATATACCATGACCTGGAGTAATAAATATTATATATACCATGACCTGGATGAATGATATTACAGATATACCATGACCTGGATGAATGACTATTACAGATATACCATGACCGGATGAAAATAATATTACAGATATACCATGACCTGGATTAATAATATTACAGATATACCATGACCTGGATGATGAATATTCAGATTACCATGACCTGGATGAATGAATATTACAGATATACCATGACCTGGATGAATGAATTACAGATATACCATGACCTGGATGAATGACTATACAGATATACCATGACCTGGATGAATAAATATTATATAATACCATGACCTGATGAATGAATATACAGATAACCATGACCTGATGAATGACTATTACAGATATACCTGACCTGGATGAATAAATATTACAGATATACCATGACCTGGATTAATGAATATTACAGATATACCATGACCTGGATGAATGACTATTACAGATATACAATGACCTGGATGAATGAATATTACAGATATACCATACCTGGATGAATGACTATTACAGATATACCACGACCAGGATGAATGACTATACAGATATACCATGACCTGGATGGATGAATATTACAGATATACCATGGCCTGGATGAATGAATATTACAGATATATCATACTGGATAATGAATATACAGGTATACCATGACCTGGATGAATGAATATACAGATTACCATGACCTGGATGAATGAATTTACAGATATACTGACCTGGATGATGAATATACAGATATACCATGACCTGGATGAATGAATATTACAGATATACCATGACCTGGATGAATGAATATTACAGATTACCATGACCTGGATGAATGAATATTACAGATAACCATGACCTGGATGAATGAATATACAGGTATACCATGACCTGGATGAATGAATATTACAGATATACCATGACCTGATGAATGAATATTACAGATATACCATGACCTGGATTAATGAGATACAGATATACCCATAAACATCATACCATCAGAAAATTTAACGATTTGTCCACACACATTAGATTGTTGTCTGTTTTGGCCAACAATTTTCCAATGTTTGTATTGGGCTTAAAGGAAGATGTAGTCAATTAAGAGAACAAACATTTATATGGACTAAGTAGCCACATGAATTAGATTCACAAACAAGACATCATCCAGGACACAGCTAGAAAGGAGCATGTAAGACTAAATTTAAAAATGAAGTTATGACAGTGAGGGAATATCTGTCCAGGAAAGTTACAATACCGACACTGCAGAACATTGATGTTTAAGGTTCCTTAAGCCTTTGGGTTTCATTAGATGACAATGAGTTTTCGGAGAGTGTCCCTAAACCAAAAGAACTACGGGAATGTTCCAATAAATTATTCATGGCTATGATAATGTTGTTCTGTATATTGGACAGGCAGTACCATTTATGTTTATGGGGAAGGTCATCAGATCTCATTCAACCGGAAAATACAAATCATAAAAATATGAAAATTAATGAAGTAATAACAGAAGTACCTTAAATGAAATACTGACAAAATAATACTTTGCTTTCATGCAACTCGACAATGAGGTCTGGCCAAATAATTCAAATATCCAATAGGAGGAGAATTTGTTTTCTCTAGAATTAGTGATTATTTTCTATGTGAGTAAACACCATTGCTGTAAAATAGTTAAGAACAGGAAATGTACACACACACAAACACACACACACACACAGGCATAAAAAGCCTCTCCGAAAATAAACAACGTTTCCATAAACTTCCTACCCTGCATACCTGTGTAATGCTCAATCAAATATTTCAAGCATTCCCCTCATAACCCAAGAGCCTTTTCCAAATGATTGTCTGTTGTTTGCTACAAAACACGAAGGGTGAACAATATGAAAACAGGAAACTGTTGGTGAGAAATGTGAAACATGCCCCTGGTCTTCCGTGTGAATTCACGTCATCTGATCCCTTGGAGACAAAGGTGTGTGAACGCGACAAATAATTCGCATTTAATAGGGGACCTCGTGACACTGCTTATGGTAAATTAACAAAAAGAAATTGTCTTTTTCGGGGCTAAATATACGAAACAAAAAAAATAAATATAAACAAAACAGAAATAAATGAAGAATAAAAAAAAAATGTTTCAGGGCTGAAGTTTTAAATGAAAAGAAATAAAATGTATTTAGTCTGCAACCAAGATACATTCCAGCTAATGGTCTTGTATCATTGGAAAGCACTATTAAATGGAATGTCCAGACAAAAATTAACTTACCTTTAAAATGTTTATTACCCCCCCAACCCAACTTTCGCATAGTTTACAGATTTCAAAGATCCCCCATAACTTGCTTACCTGACCAGGTCCCTCGCAGCTTATACTCTGTGGCTGCTGCTGACAGCCTCTCCACTTCCTGGTTGCGGCTGTCAGTTAAGGCGCAATGTGATGTCCCGCTCAATCACCTGACCAGGAAGTGATGCTACTGCAGATGTCCTCTGCTCCTGTTTTTGCTTGAAACGGGCTCGAAACAGGAGCAGGAGGCGCTGCATAGATGGCAAGGGACCGGGTCAGGTAAGTAAAATCTGGGGGATCCTTGAAATGTGTCACCCATGCAAAAGTGGGGTTTGGGGAGGTAATAAACATTTTAATGATAAGTTATTTTTTGGCTGGACTTGCCCTTTAATTTGAAATGCCACCATAATACCTGCAACACTGCATGGTACAGTTTTTTTCATTCAACGTACCGTTTGCGGTATTGACAAAACTCTTCTTTTTCAAGCACTTTTTAATCAGTCTCACAATGAAAGAATGAGCAGGCAATTTGTATGAGGTATAGAGACAATGGCTTTAATCAAACAGTTGGTATTGTAGGTCTTGCAACAGCAACATTTAACTCCCAAACGATAGGTTCTTGCTCATTTTGAAAAATGAATGAAATTATTTCTATAATATAAGATGTTAATCCAAAGGAGGAATGAAGGACGATGCACACATTATTTTGGAAATAATAAACAATATTGTTATTCTGGAAGAAATAAATGTATTAACTTATACTTAACCTTGACCCTGATCAACATAAGCTGATTGATAGTCTACCAGTCAGAAAAAACATGCACTGTCCAACATTTTATCATAAATGATCGCTTGGCCAATTAATGCAATTGGAAAAAAATTCAACCAATGCCTGTTGGTCCCATTGGAAAATTCCATCCATGTCGAAATATCATCCTGTATGTACCGGACCTAAAGCTTTTTAAATTAACATGTGTGACACTGGGTTTTAGAATTAAATTCAATTTGAAGAAAGGCTGATGAAAGAATGAATGGGGCAGTAAAAGTGATAGATGGGAATAAGGACAGAATGGAAGATGAAGGAGAGGGAACCAGTGTCGACTGAACTGTTGGGGCCCACCAGGAAATCTGAGACCAGGGGCCCACGAGGACGAGGGCCCATCTAAAATTTCATATCTCTATTATCACTCATTTACATATCTATCTTACTCCTACTGGCTCCTACTGTTTATTATAATGCATTTCTTACTGTCTCTTTGGGCCTTATTTAAATTTAAGCACTTTTGCCTATTTTCTTGGGTGAATGGGCTGTGCGCCCATTGGTGGATTCCCCTTTAACCCTGTGAGCCAATTGGACAATGGAGTGACCAGCAAGATAAAATGAGAAAGATGGCAGAGAATGATAGAGCAGAAGGAGAAAACTGTATTTTAGAAATGTCGTGTTTGAATGTTGTGAAATGTCAGTTGATGTGAAGTTCGGTATTTAGCTAAAAGATAAAAAATAAAGTCCAGTTTGATCTGCGTAGTTGCACTAAACATCTTCCAGAAAATAATCTGTTTCTGGGATTTTCTCTCATTTACATGATAACAATCAGAGCTGGGTATAAGATTCTAACTCTGAACGATCTTTGTTCTGCCATTGATAATAAAGAAAAGACACATTATTGCCAAATACTGGTAACTTCAGGCCAGTTTAATATGATGTATACCTAAAGGGGTGCTAATTTGGCCAGACGTTACCTGTGCTGACACAGTGGATGGCACAAGGGTCTAGTTTACTGGGTGTATTTATTTTCTCTCTGCATATTGCTCCTGTTTCACATGATAGACCAACAGGCTTGCCAAGGTATTCTCCATAAATCTCTATGGAACATGGAGGTACTAGTCTGAAATAGGTTCCAAAAAAACCATCTGCCCAGTTAAAAGAATATCCTATATTTATAGACTGGTAAATTCTATTAAATGCAATGGTAGACTGTCTATAAGGCTGTTTCTTCACCAGCAAGCCCTTGATTCTTTTTAAGACACAGGGAGGAGATTGATGATGCAGCACTCACGGGAATGCGTCCGTGATCCATAGGAATTACACTCGTATTTTAGTGTATAGGACACTCATACCAGTGCAGAGGCCACTAGAAATAAAGCCACTAATGTTTTTGTAATGTGATGGTGCTCCTTTTTGTTTTTGTTTCCATCTCCTCTCCAAGCTAGATATCATCAGGTGGACTTGCCCATTAAGTACATGAAGTACTTTGGAAAACTTTAGCTTAGTTCCCCTTAGATTTGTTGCTGGATGGATAATAAAAATCTGCTATGACTTAATTTTTGGTGAAATTTGAACCGACTGCACTTTGTACTTAGTACACATAAAGTTTATTGATTCATAAATTTTGTAGATATGGACTGAAGAGTGATTTTGGGCAGGGAACTCTGATTCCATCCATATGAAGTATCTGAGATGAGGCCAAGGTAATAAAAGAATATTGTCTTATGGCTTTGTGAATCTCTTTGGAAGCTTTATGGAACATATGAAAAAACATGTGAAAGTGTCTGTGCCTCTTGCTCTGACTTTTTTTTATTTTAAACATGTCTTTAATAAAGGGCAATTATACTTCCCTTACCCCTCCTCTTCTATTCATTAAAAATAACGAGGGGGAGGACCCATCGATAGGTGGCAATGTTTTCCACTTCCATCTGTACAGGATCTCACCAATAAAAAGACGTGACCCAGAGTGTGTCTTCCTATAGGTCTTGTCAACAGATCAGGAGGCGAAGCTGCACCTGACCACCAGGGGATAAGTGAATCGGCTGATTCCTGGTAAACCCAGGGTGTAGTAGATAAATAGTAGGAGCAAACTTTTATATACTTAAAATTCATTATATTAATAAGCTGACCACAAAGTTTCGGGGGTCCTTCCCCTTTGCAGGGGGTACTTGGGAGGAACAGTACAGTTCTCCTTTAACAGCATCTAAGGTTAGTTTTAAATGTTAAAAAATAAATTGTGAAAAACCTGCTTGTGTGTATCCAGCCTAAAACCACAGGCAGTTTTGCACCACTTGGTACATAAGCCAAATCACACCCTACCAATACACAGAGGTTTATCTCTGCTTAGGATTTACCTAGAACGCCAAGTGTTATATCATTCTGTAGTTTCTGGGCTGGAAGTCAATAAACACGTTTTAGCCAACACTTCTCCTTTAACACTAGAACAATGAAAGATTTGGAAATGGTGGAAATAATAAAATTCCAGTTATGTTACAAAACGTAACTGCAGGTCAGGTGGATTAAAAGGACAATTCCTGCACTTCCCATAGGGTTGGATTCTGGCTTGTTTGAAAAATGATCTCATTGGCACATCATAAAAACTATAAATAAAACATCTTTACATTCCTGTTTTTACTTTTATTTTGTGGTGATTGAATTCCGATATAAATCAAGGAATGAAGCCAAACATTTGACTCTTGCGCTTAAACAACATACTGGACTGGATACACGTACACAGCACACTCTGAGACAGGGAGATGTAATAAAAGTTCTTAGCGTTAAAAAGGGTGTTAATTTTGCCCCAACCAATCAGATGTTAGCTTTGAAATGGTAAATAAAATCTGATTGGTCGGGGAAAAATTACAGATCTCATTTAACATTTAAAAGCTAAATTCTGATTGGTTGGGGCAACATTAGCACCATTTTTAACAATAAGAACTTTTATTGAATAACCCTGTTTGTTTAATATTGTCAGTTTAGTCCACAGGCAAAGCAGAACTGGTGGCAATAAACGTTTCATTATCCCAAAGTTGATCCGGGCCACAAGGAGGAGAAATATCATATATACTCGAGTATAAACCGACCAGAGTATAAACCAAGGTACCTAATTTTACCTGAAAAAAGGAGTAAAAGTGATTGAGTATAAACCAAGGGTAGGAAATATGACCACTACTGTATTGATTTTGAGGCTTTAGTTGCCCTTTAAATGGACAGCAGAATTCCCATTCAGTAGTCCCATACAGTAATAGCCAAATCCAGTATTTAAGTGCCAGATTTTGATTAGTTAGATCAGGAAGATTCGTTTGGATGCACCATCTGGTATCCGTTGACCTGTGTATGTCTAGATTTAGATAGATCCCTTTCCAGTTATTTTAACTTCGAAGTGAACTTATTCCATACAGAAATATTTATTACTTGTTCATCACAAAATTTTCCTTTATGCTGTTTGGTTACGTTTTGAACTCACGACCAAACACTTTGATTTGAACAGCTGCTGATACGATGATGAATGTTCAATATCATGGTGCTGTTTGTTCACTGCCAGAAACAAAAGAAAATGATATTTCTATTGGGAATTGGGGAATATGCTTCCCCACAAGGAAAGATCTTTTAAACATCCATCACCGCTAAATCAAGTGGATTTATTGTAGGTGGATTTAGAATTTTTTCCCTCACTGGATTTTGTGCACAGGATAGTTTATACAGACAAATGAAAATAGTTCATATTTCACAGTATTCACAGTTTCTTGTTCAGTATTATGGGATTGGACTAACGGCCGAAGGAGAGGAGAGCAAGGAGAGGATTTGGGAAAACAAGCAAGAGGTGTTGGTAGCAAAATAAAGTAAAAGGGGGATTATGGGAGAAAAGTGTGGGGTATGTCAAATGGGATGATATTCGCGGCTAGACCACCCTAGCACATTTCTCACGCACTTACGATCGTGATTTGTGGGTGGCCACACTGTGCACTGTGATGCAATGCTTTTCCAGAGTGCATGCGATTGCCATTTTTGACACGTATCACATGCCCTCTAACAACGGAATATGGCAGAATCGCAGTGCAAACGCAACACTGTGCTTGGGCATTTCACGTTACTGCATATTGTATATATATATATTGTAGTGTGGCTGCAGCCTTAAACGGGGAAAAGAATGACAAAGCGTAAATACAAAGACGGGGAGCTAGACATGTTTCATTAAATAGTTAAAACTCCTGGCAAGTAAGACAAGGGTCCATTTTACAGTGCATGCCCCACACATAAATAAAAGTATGGAGAAACAGAGTTAAATGAGGGTCCAGAAACAAAATCAGAGAGTAGCACACCTATAATAGTGCAAAATAAAAGTTATATTCCATCAGGTGCATCAGAAACAACGTTTCAAGGCTTTCCCCTTCATCAGGTGATACAAGCCCAACCTCTAAATGGATATAAATACCCTAGACCTAAAGTGACCCCTCCCAGTGGAGGAATAAATCATTAACCAACAAATAATAAAACCTTTTGTGATTTTAAATGAGGGTCCCCCTGATCTCCACATGATTGCATTTTGGCTGCCCCCTTGTGGCCACAGCTTATTATTGCACATTAACAAGTTTGGGAGCATGAAACGCATAGAGATGGATTGTGCTGCCTTGGGTGACCGACTCAGGAGATGCCCCTTCAGGCAGCACTACAATACATAAAAAATCCACAATATAGAAAAGCATGGATATTACTGGGATATGTTTCAGATATGGGCATATTTCCTATTGGAAATTGTAATGTGTATAATTTGATACATTATTTACCCCTTTTGTATACATTCCACAGTACTTTACATTGAACACATTGCTATTTAACATTTATACACTCAGGATAGATAAAAACATCAACTGTGTTTGATAAGTCAAGATCTCCCCCTAGTGGTCACCTCACACTATGCACATGAAATATAATACACCCTAACAAGAGCAGCCCAACCTCAAAGGCTATAATCTTACAGTTCCTCCCATAGAAATCCACCACAGGGGTAGGTTATATCTTTATAAACCTATAGAATCAGTCATAGATGATAACACATATTATTACCAACCACATCGCCATTTTGTGACCACATCGGAGCATCTACAGTAACAGATGAGGCTGTGTGTTTTTGTTTTTTAAAGCACGAGAAGTATTTTACAACCTTGCGCCATCCCTTTATAAATATAACCAATATAATGCCACGTGATTTCCATGAAGCTTCAACAGATATTAGAAGGGGAGAGGAGAAGAAGCACCTGAGAACTAATTAAGCAGTGTAAGGTGTAAATACTTCTCAGGTATGCAGTGGGAGAGACGTAAATATAGGGATGGACTAGAACTCGAACTCGAACCCGAGTTGGAGCCAAACTTTATGAGTTCAGACAAACTCGAACTATTCAAACTAGTTTGATTTTCCAGACTTGCGGGATTATTTTCGAAAATCCTTGAACATTCGAGAATTCTCGAACGTTCAGCAGGCCTCGAACGTCTGATTTCGAAAACCCCAGAACGGCCGGAGATTCCCGAAAGTGGCCGTTTGCAGATTGCCGAACGGCCGACAATCCCGCGGCCGTACGTTGAGGGGTCCCGCAGCTCGAAACCAGGACCCCCTCCCGGGTCCTTACAAGGACTTTTGTGGTCCTGACAACGGGGTCCAGCAGCTCAAACCGGGATCCCCCCTCCCTGGCCCTATCAGGGCCCTTGTGGCCTTGGCCTCCAGCGGGGCCTCTGACAAGAGCCTTTTGGGGCTTAGGGGGTCCTGCTGCTCGAAATGCCCCCCCCCCCGGCTCTATCAGGGCCTTTGCGGCTCTGACAAGAGCCATTTGGGGTTTAAGAGGTCCTGCAGCTCGAACCGGGAACCCTCTTCCCCCGCCCTATCAGGGCCCTTGCGGCACTTACAAATGCCCTTGCGGCCCTGACAAGGGCCCTTTGGGGCTTAGGGGGTCCCAGCTTACCGGGACCCCCCTCCCTGGTGCCTTTTTTGGGGGTCTTGCAGCTCGAACCGGGACCCCCGTCAGCTCTTAAAAGAGCCCTTGGGCGGCGTCTACTGTCTTCCAAAGACACCGCCCAAGGGCTATTTTAAGAGCCGCCGGGGGTCCCCCAAAAAGGCTGCAGGGGCCCTTCCAAGAGCCGGGGAAGGGGTCCCGGTTCAAGCTGCGGGACCACTTAAGCACCAAAGGGCCCATGTCAGGGCCACAAGGGCACTTCTTAGTGCCGCAAGAGTCCTGATAGTGCCGGGGAGGGGGGTCCCGGTTCGAGCTGTGGGACCCCTTAAGCCCCAAAGGGCCCTTGTTAGGGCCACAAGGGCACTTATAAGTGCCGGGGAGGGGGGTCCCAGTTCGAGCTGCGGGACCCCCGCAGTAGTAAAACGTTAGCACTGTTGTCCCCCCTCAAACTTTTCCCTCCACCTTGCCTGTTTCCTTTAAGGACAAGGCCCCCCTTGAACATACATAAACACACTGCATTCCTATTTCTATCCATGTTATCGAAGCTCAAACAATTTGCACAAAATATCGCATTGCATTTGTGTGTTCCAAACAGATAGGAATGCAGCACACATACATGGGGGCATATTTATAAATGGCCGTTAACTTTTCGCATCCGAGTTTCCCGACGGTTTTGCCAAAATTGGGATTAACGCTATTTATTAAATGGTGAAACTCAGCCGTAAAAAAGTTAACGTCTCGTTAACTTCGCATCAGTTACCACTCGATCTCCGGGAGACTGGTGGGGGGGTATGCCCAACCCGCGGTGGGTGGTCGCACCCGCAACTGGAGGCACGCCCACCTCGCCACGGGTGGTCACATTCACCAGAGGGGCGCGGCGGGGGCTGTGAAGAAAGAAGACATTGGATCAAGAGGCCGGTGACCTTTGTTGCAGGATCCCCAACAAAGGCACTTATCATTTCCGCAAGGGCAATTACAAGGGCCGGGGAGGGGGGTCCCGGTAAGCCCCCTAACCCCCAAAGGGCCCTTGTCAGTGCCGCAAGGGCACTTGTAAGTGCCGTAAAGGCCCTGATAGGGCCGGGGAGGGGGTCCCGGTTCAAGCTGCAGGACCCCTTAAGCCCCAAAGGCCCTTCTCAGGGACGCAAGGGCCCTTGTAATTGCCACAAGGGCCCTGATAGGGCCGGGGAAGAGGGGTCCCAGTTTGAGCTGCGGGACCACTTAAGCCCCAAAGGCCCTTCTCAGGGACGCAAGGGCACTTGTAAGTGCCACAAGGGCCCTGATAGGGCCGGGGAAGAGGGGTCCCAGTTTGAGCTGCGGGACCACTTAAGCCCCAAAGGCCCTTCTCAGGGACGCAAGGGCACTTGTAAGTGCCACAAGGGCCCTGATAGGGCCGGGGAAGCACTACAATACATAAAAAATCCACAATATAGAAAAGCATGGATATATAGAAATGCCAATAGCCAGGTCCTTTAATTTATGGTAAGCCATAATTGGCATTAAAAAAACAGTACAGTGATTTGTTTAAAAAATGGCTCCTGCCTGCCTTTCAGCTATAATTCACAGGGAGGCATGCAATACCAGCCAAGCAAATAAAGTCACTTATAGCAAACATCGTCCCGTATAAAGGAACTTTTCATTAAAGGAGAACATGTTTTATCCTGATTAATAGCACAGAAATCTTTCAGTCCAGTAAACCTTTCAATGATTTTCCAAGCAGTGTTAACCACAGACACCATCGCTCCGGGTAAATCTCCCCTCCCAAATTCAATGTCTGATACCCGTGCAGATAGCGCAATGAGGTTAAAGTCATGCTAAGGGCATGGCCACACTGTGCCGCACACGCAATTGGACGGCTCCCTGTAAAGTTTGGATTAGATGAATGTATGTCTTTATAACCTACCCCTGTAGTGGATTTCTATGGGAGGAACTGTAAGATTATAGCCTTATAATCTTACAGTTCCAGGAGGAGAAGGAAACCAGAAGCCACAAAGGGGTAGGTTATAATAAATAATGCACCCCGAACTGTAAATTATAGGGATATTAGAAGTCACCTTGGAGTTCCGTGCCCTGTATAAAAGGTACTCGGCCTGCGGCCTCGTGCTTTTATATGGTCACGGAACTCCTCGGTGACTTCTAATATCCTTATAATTTACAGTTGGGGGTGCATTATCCACTATATAAACCTTGGGCAGCAGAGTGGCTCATCCTGAGTTCGAATCCATACAATACAAGAATTGTGGAAGCACTCCAATTAGGCTAATTTACAGAAATTTCCATGGCTACCAGTATGTAATGAAATTCCCATGGCTACCAGTATGTAATGAAATTCCCATGGCTACCAGTATGTACTGAAACTACCAGTATGTAATGAAATTCCCATGGCTACCAGTATGTACTGAAATTTCCATGGCTACCAGTATATGGTGAAATTGCCAGTTTGCTACCAATATGCAATGAAGGTTAAGCTAGGTTAGATTAGTTAAGTTAGTTAGGGCCCTGCTGTCTGAAAGTATCTACCTTGACATGGTGACAGGCTTACAAATCTTTTGGGCAAAACCTTTTTTTCCACAGGAAGTATGGTGGGTATAAGTTGGGGATACTATTCTAGAGGGTGGGTTCTTTATTGTATTGTAAATAAATGGAGGATTGATATGGACAAGCCATACCCTATCTTCGGGCAAAAAACACACCCTTTCCGGGGGCAAACGGGGCAGTATTCGGAATTTTTTGTCAGGTGCCATAAAGTCTAGAGAAGGCCCTGTCAGTTGCTTAGTAGAGATCTGAGCCTGTTTGACCAATCCTACAACCAATCAGTAGAAATTACTGTTAGGTAGTGTGCATTATGGGAAGAAAAAGGACCATTCCAAACCTGAAACATCAGATCACTAATGTCAACAACAGGGAATAGTAAGGGGTTTGTAGAATAACTTGGTATGTGTCATATAAACTAAGAATAAAAATATTGATATTTTCCACTGAACTTTCCCTTTAAAGACTACAGATCTTGATGCATCTGAATTGGCCAATTTGACCGGCAGTGACCCGCAATACCATGTAGTTGAATAGCCAAGATATGGGAAACTTGTGAGGAGGAAAACTTGGTTTTGCTAATTTTAACTTATATTATGTCTGATTTTTATTGTATAACCAGTAAACGTTAAGTTTTTATCTTTAACCTTCAGTCGACCCTCACTACTCACACTGCAGGTGACTGCATTGATTAGGGGGATACTTTCTTTTCTTATGATAATTATTGTTATCCCCAGTGCCATCAACTGAGTCACAGAGGGTAGCTGCGCGAAACACTTCTCTCTCGTGTTTATTTAGTGTAAAGACGTCACTAATAAATTAAACAAGATAGGGAGAGAATTAAGCTTCGCAGCTCCCCTTATGGGTAATTTCCATGTTAGCCCTACAAAATGATTCACCTAATAAAAGTTTACAGCATTCCACAAGCTAAATGCAAAACCAGAGTAACGTGACTCTAGGTGGCACATTACATTTTTATCTCAATCTAAGTTGGACATTTCCTTCTTTGAGACCTGGAGGTAATTACAGAGATCCACTTTTGGCACAAGAGACTTGTGATTTGTGAGTCATAGGAATTATATTCAATGACATTTTCATTCAAAGTCCCATCAGTAAATATCTTATCCTACAATTCATGTGATGTGTCTACTGTGGTAATATAATGTTGTTTCCTACTAAATTCCTTTGGTTGTCATAAACCATTTTATTTTTAACAGACTTTTTTTATGTCATGTGTAATAAATTCCAAAATGGAAATGATTAACATGGAGATGGCTGATATATATATATGTCTTGTATAAAGAGAGGTATGGATTCAAGGGAGGAAAATGTTTTTCTCCCTCTTTACAAAGCATTGGTAAGGCCTCATTTGGAATATGCAGTGCAATTTTGGAATTGTAACCCTATTTTGGCACTAATTTCCTAGGGCTACACTGGAACGTGAACAGTAGATCCCAAGCCTCCACTAAGTGGGAGATATGCGGGGTTTGGATATAGTAAGTGCCTCCACCCAGGGCTAGAAACCAGAATCTGGCGGTCATATAACTTCCTGGGGCCTGCAATAGCAGGGATATCAATACCCAATATGCAGTAAGCAATAATCCACACACAATATTTATGCAGTAAATATATAGATATATTAGAAATAAACGAGATGCAGTTTAAAGACATATAAATCAGAACCACAGAATACAGCATTATATATATATATAAACATAAAAGTTATACAGGGTTATTTTAATAAAAGTTCTTATTGTTAAAAATGGTGCTAATTTTGCCCCAACCAATCAGATGTTAGCTTTCAAATGTTAAATAAGATCTGATTGGTTGGGGCAAAATTAGCACCATTTTTAATGATAAGAACTTTTATTGAATCTCCCTGATAGTATATAACACTGTAGGAAAATTAATATTAAAGTAAAGTTAGCTACTGGTATCAGTGTGGGGTAGCAAGAGTTATTGTGTTGCAACACTATGTAGAGTCACCCCGGGGTGTATAAAGTAAGGGAATCTCACCAACTCCCATGAGGTAACACAGTGATGGATCCTGTCAGATAGAGGAGATGCAGGAGAGATCAGTTTGTAATCCAGAGTGAGCTGTAGACTGAGGCAAAAAGACAGAAGAGCTCCAATCCAGAGTGTCACAGTGGCTGATGGGAAATCTTAACTCCATAAAATAAAGTACAGTGGGTCACAGTCCCATAAATCCACAGTGTAAAAACTGATTCCTCACAGTTTCTTCCTGGTCTTACCTCAGGATTAAACTCCACCCCTTTCAGCAGCTTTTAGAGCCAAAATGTAACTAACTAAATTAATGAAATCAACAGCTATAGTAATGCAGTAAAATTAAAAAAAAAAAACAGTTGAGTATTACTTTCTTACAGAATCCAAAAAGGACATCTTTGAAATGGAAAGGGTTCAGAGAAGGGCAACTAAATTAATAAGGGGATTGGGAGAGCTTGAATATAAAGAGAAGTTACAACTATGTACACTAGCGAAAATTCCCTTGCGTGGGGATATGATTACTGTGTATAAATACATTTACGGGCCATACAATAAACTATCTGGGTCATTGTTCACCAATAGAACATGTCAGAGGACACGTGGACATCCCTTAAGTCTTGAAGAAAAAGGTTTAAGCTTCAAGCTCAGAAAGGGTTTTTCACTGTGGGAACAGTAAAGCTATGGAACTGTCTTCCAGTGGACGTTGTTATGGCAGGTTCATTGGTCAGTTTAATAAAAAGCTGGATGAGTTTCTACAAACAAGGAATGTTACAAGTTACTGGTATTGATACATAAAGTAGAGTTGGAAAAGGGTTTGTCACTGTGAGAACGGTGAAGCTATGGAACTGCCTTACAGTGGACGTTGTTATGGCAGGTTCATTGGTCAGTTTCAAAAAAAAGCTGGATGAGTTTCTGCAAACAAGGAATGTTGCAAGTTACTGGTATTGATACATAAAGTAGAGTTAATCCAAGGAAATTTCCGATTGCCACTTGGAGTCAGGAAGGACTTTTTTCCCCTTCATAAATTTGGTGGGGTTTTTTGCCTTCCTCTGGATCAACAGTTAGGCAGGAGATGAGGATATTGCTAGGTGGGTTGGACTGGATGGACATATGTCTTTATTCAACCTCAAATACTATAACTATAACTAAAAGGGGGTTATAGAAGGGGCTGTCGGTCTGTAGGACCTGGTTCTGGACGCACTTAAAGGAGCGAACTTTATTTTGCATGGGAAGGAACACAAACACGTCAGCAAAATAGAACACAAGAATTGAACTACAAATTAAAAGGTATCTCCACCCTTCTAAAAAGGAAAAGAGGGAAGGTAAGTAATGTTCTGGGCATTTCGGCTAATACAAAATATAGCGGTTGGGGCTGGGGGGACAGGGGGAATGTTATGTAAAAAGATTTTTACACTAGGGGGAGGGAATCCTAATCGGGAGGGAGAGGGAGGGGGAGAAGGGCTGCAGTACGCATGCCAAACTTCTCCAGGAGGCCAGGTAGGAGGCAGAGTCCTATATGGACTCTGCTATCCTCCTGGTGGGCAGTTTTTGGGACTTTAGGGGGGGACTACAGGAGAACCACATGGAGCTGGGATTTGAGGTAAGGATTAAACTACACTACACAATGGGGCCAGTAGTGGGGGGGGGATTAAGTTTTGGGGGTGGACATGCCCTTTAAAGTGGTTTTCTAGCCAGATCCATGGAAAAATATTATACTGTGCTATTTTGTTTTTTTTTTTGCCTTCCTCTTGATTAATTGTTAGGTAAGGTTCAGAGGCAGGCTAAAAAGTTTGGACTAAATAGACATATGTCTTTGTTCAATCGCTAATACTCTGTCATTACGTGTTGTTAGAAGGCATTATGAGTAGGGTATAAAGGTTGGACTAGATGGATATAAATCTTTATTTAACCTCAAATACTGTGTCACTGTGTCACAATGTAACTGTTAAGACAGGCATTATGGGTAGGGTATAATGGTTGGACTAGATGTACATTAGATTTATTTAACCTCCAATACTATGTTACTACGTAACTGTTAGACAGGCATTATGGGTAGGGTATAAAGGTTGGACTTGATGGATATATGTGTAACTGTGACATAATGTACAGTAACTGTTAGACAGACATTATGGGTAGCATGTAATGATTGTACTAGCTGGACGTTTGTGTTTATTTAACCTCCAATACTATGTTACTATGTAACTGTTAGAAGGTATTTTGGGTAGCGTTTAAAGGTTGGACTAGATGTATATATATATTTATTCAACCTCCAATACTATGTCACCATTATTTAACCTCCAATACTATGTTACTATGTAACTGTTAGAAGGCACAATGGGTACGGTATAAAGGTTGGACTAGTCATTAGAGGGATGTATGTCTTTATTCAACCTCCAATACTATGTTATCAAAACAAAATATACAGTACCAACAGCTGTCCTGGTTTGGCCAGGACAGACCAATCTGGAGGAAGATCCGGGGGGTGTTTGGAAGGGTCGGGGCAAAGCCTGGTAAGGCCCCCACGATACACTACTGCCATTGTTATCCATTGGGTTGGATCTTCAATATGATTCTATAACATAACTTCTATAACACGAGCCGTGCACATATACAAATAGGGAGGGTTTTCAATAGGTTGCATGTGACAGAATATTTAAACAATGGGATAACAATTTAGTCAACCTTGACACTTGCAGTCAACCATCAGAATGTTTCGAATTCCCCTCTTCTAACCACAGTTAACTTAGGAACAGTTTAAACAGGGATCATGGAAAATGTAATGTTCGGTCAGTCTATTCAAGGTATTCATTAAATAATAAGAAGAATCAACACTGGTTGGTTAAGTGAAACAAATATTGGCTTTTGTTACATACAAAACAGTTTGCGGCTTTGAAATCTCGGATCTATTAATGGGGAGGGTGGGATAAAGTACAATGATTTTAGCTGTCAGAAAAGTCAACACAAATTTATCAAGAAACAAGAAATGTAACATTGTTACTAAGGAAAGATAGATTGGTTTTAGAAAGACAAAAACTGTGATATTGTAATTCCAGAAGAAACATTATGTTCATCGCGTTAATTTTACTACAATTTCTTGTTCACTGTAGCAAAAAAATAAAGTTATCCACCAACATTTAAAAGTTCTCATACACTAGTAACTTACCTGCAACTTTATTTATACAATACTTTATTGTATTTCCCAATCCACTTTACAACCAATGTATGTATGTATGTGTAATTTTATATATATAGCGCCACTTGGGTACCCAGCGCTGTAAATTGTAAAATACAGAGTAAGGGGATAAGTGCAAGCAATCATACAGATAAATAAAAATGAAATACAATTTTATACATAGGTTAAGAATACAAATTATGGATAAATTGATATAAATCTAAGGGTCACTACTCTTTGCTTATTTTTCTTGATCTGTCCTCTGCTTTTGATATTGTTGATTAGTGATTGACCAAAACTGAACTTCGAACCCGAGTTTGGGCCGTACTCAACTAGTTCGTACTCAAACTAGTTCGGTTTTCTGAACTCGCGGACTTACTTTCGAAAATCATCAAACATTCGAGGAACCTTGAACGTTTGAGGATTTGTGAAAGTTTGCTAAGCCTGCAACGGCCAATTTCGAACACAACCGAATGGCCAGGGATTGCTGGACGGTCGATGATTGCCGAACGGTCGACAATCCCACGGCCGGACATTTTGGGGGGGTCCCGCAGCTCAACCCAGGACCACCTGTCGAGTCTTTAGAAGGACCATTGTGGCCCTTACAAGGGTGAAAGGGTCCTTTGGGGCTTAAGGGGTCACAGACCTGGACCCCCCTCCCCGGCATTTATCATATTTGAATTTTATTATTCAAATATGATTGGTTAATGTGTGATCATATGATTGCAAGTAATATTAACCAATAGTATTGAAATATTAACCAATCACAACTGGATTTGGTCCTTCGGCAAACCTATATAAAGAGGTGCAAACCTCACAGAGCTCAGAAGTCAGCTCAAAAGAAAGAAGATGTCGGCAACACCGGCGGCGTTGTCACTGGCATTGTCACTGGCGGCCGCAATGACATTGCCCGGTGTTGGCCACATCAGCGGAGTTGTTGTCGCCAACTGAGAAGAAAGAAGACTTCAGATAAAGATCCCAGCAACGTTGATGTTGCCAGCGCAGGTGGTGAGGCGCAGAGACATCACCCAGTGTCAGTGACTTTAGCGGAAGAAAGAAGACATGTTCCCAAGGGCTCTTCTGAGAGCCAATGAAGGTCCTGGTTTGCAGCTGCTGGACCCCCAACAAAGGCACTGCAAGGGCACTTCTAAGTGCCGGGGAGGGGGGTCCCGGTTTGAGTTGCGGGACCCCTTAAGCCCCAAAGGGCACTTGTCAGTGCTACAAGGGCCCTTCCAAGGGCCACAGGGGCACTTATTAGTGCCGGGGAGGGGGGTGCCGGGGGGTCCTGGTCCGAGCTGCAGGACCCCTTAAGCCCCAAAAGGCACTTATAAGTGCGGGGGAGGGAGTCCTAGTTCGATTTGCGGGACACCTTAAGTCCCAAAGTGCCCTTCCAAGGGCCGCGAGGGCACTTATAAGTGCCGGGGAGGGGGTGCCAGGGGGCAGGGGCATTACCGCGGGTTATCATAGAAGTACGGTCGTAAAACGTAAACAATTTTATAAATATGGCCATATCTCACTGATGAACCTCGAGTCCTCCACCTGATGTGTGGCCATTTTGTAGAATAGGAAGAATTATCGATCAGACACCAGTCTGTCCAGTACAGTCTCTGGTTATTTCACCATTGCAAGATTATATTTGGAAGGAATCAGTTCAATCCTGTGGAAATAGAATTTGGCAGGGATGGATTTACCACAAGCCACAGTATGAACATTCACACATATAGGATGGCACTTGCTATCTTTAAAACCAAATGTTTGTTTCCAAACATTTGGCAAAATTTCGACAGGCAGGTTCAGTTTGAAAGGAAAGGAGTAATCCATAAAAAAACTAAAGAAGAAAGATCTTATTGATGAAATATAATAGCTTATCAGAAAAAATTGTTAAAAAGCATTGGAGCATTTTGGAAACTAACTTACCTGATATACCAATTTTCAATAGGAAACCCCTAATATAATATAAGAGATTGAGTACTTTGAAAAATCATCCGGTGAGAGCAGATATAGGGACAAATAAAAATATTGGTACAAGAAGCCAAAGAGACATAGAGGGTAGGAGTATAAATGGAGTATCCAGGTTTATCCTGTGTCCATTGTAATGGGTGTATTAGAGGAGATGTTCTGTATCCTCCAATGAAAGGGTACAAAATACATTAAGGTATATTATACATGTATGTCCGCTAATATAGTATATGCCCTAAATGCCCTTGTGGCAAATTGTATATTGGACAAACTACATAAAAATTCAAGGAAAGATTGGGAGAACATATTACGATATTAAAAATAAAAAATTAGAGCGTCCCGTAGCAAAACGTTTCCATGATATTGACATACGGTGTCGCAGCTACGTTTACAGATAATAGATAAAGTGAGATCAGGGCGGAGGGGATAGAACTAAGAATTTACTGCTTAAGTAAGGGCGGGGGATTCGAAAATTAGATACCCGTACCCCAAAAGGTATGAATCTAGAATATGATATCAGAAATCTTAGTTAATCCCCTACTCTTTGGTATTTTTATAGTTAACAATGTTTTTAAATGTGTTTTTAGTTATAACCAATAGGTGGCGATATAATCTAAATGTATAAATATATGACGAATTGTAATATTTGAGAAAGGGTCATGTGACCCGAAACGTCATATCATGCCTGTCGCAAGGACACATGTGCATGGAGTTTGTATGTTCTCCCCGTGCTTGCGTTGGTTTCCTCTGGGCACTCCGGTTTCCCCCACAATTATAAAGACATGCTGATAGGTTGTATGTGTCAAATAAATGTGCTTAGATTGTAAGCTCTTCGGGGCAGGGCCTGATGTGAATGTGTACATGTAATTGTAAAGGGCTACGGAAGATGCTGGCGCTATATAAATCCACAATAATAATAATAATAACAATTATAATAATAACTAGAAAGGGAAAGTATAAACTTTGAATTTAGCTTGAAAGGGACTGTGTGTGTTTCCTCTAACAACCTAATGACTATTAAAGGGATGGAATGGAACCATCTTATGGCTGATACTGTGTTCTCTATTATGCTATATAATAAAATGCAAGTGTGCATCCCTGTGTCCGTGTGTGTCCTGCAGTTTCCTCTTTTTGCCACTTGGTGAGCATTCTATTCCTCAGGCTGCTGCAGTTTCCCTCCAGGCAATTACAGAGTGCATTGACAGTGCTCTACCTCCCCTGCCGCAGCCTCTCAGCCCCTTCATTTCCTTTCGTGCATGAAAGTCTTTTACTGTGCGGCATAATTTACTTTTGCGTACCTCCATCAGCGTACCTTCAGTAACACACGCGCCGGTTGATTATGCGCATGCGCGAAACGCCGGTTAATTATGCGCGGATAGCGTTGTCATGGTAACTGTTTAGACGCGCCAGTTGATTATGCGCATGCGCGGAAAACGTTGTCATGGTAACTGTTTAGACGCTGAAGCGTATGGATGGCTGCACAGTCCCTGCTATTTCAAGGTAATAGCGTAACAGTTAAAGAGACAGAAGACCTCTTTAGAGAACACGCCTAAAGGAAAAGGACAGTTAGCTTATGGAGGGCTGAGGGAAAACAGTTCTATCCAAAGTGTATGGATGGGCTGAGGGGAAAAGGTCCCTCAAAGTGTATGGACAGGGGCTGAGGGGAAAAATGTCCCTTCAAAGTGTATGGACAGGGGCTGAGGGAAAAGGTCCCTCCAAAGTGTTGGACAGGGGCTGAGGGAGAAAAAAGTCCCTTCAAAGTGTATGGACAGTGGCTGAGGGGAAAAAGTCCCTTCAAAGTGTATGGACAGGCGCTGAGGGGGGAAAGGTCCCTTCAAAGTGTATGGACAGGGGCTGAGGGGAAAAAAGTCCCTTCAAAGTGTATGGACAGGGGCTGAGGGGAAAAGGTCCCTTCAAAGTGTATGGACAGGGGCTGAGGGGAAAAGGTCCCTTTAAAGTGTATGGACAGGGGCTGAGGGGAAAAAAGTCCCTTCAAAGTGTAGGACAGGGCTGAGGGAAAAGGTCCCTCCAAAGTGTATGGACAGGGCTGAGGGAAAAAAGTCCCTTCAAAGTGTATGGACAGGGGCTGAGGGGAAAAGGTCCTTCAAAGTATATGGACAGGGGCTGAGGGGAAAAGGTCCCTCCAACGTGTATGGACAGGGGCTGAGGGGAAAAAAGTCCCTTCAAGGATGGACAGGGGCTGAGGGGAAAAGGTCCCTTCAAAGTGTATGGACAGGGGCTGAGGGGAAAAGGTCCCTCCAAAGTGTATGGACAGGGGCTGAGGGGAAAAAAAGTCCCTTCAAAGTGTATGGACAGGGGTGAGGGGAAAAGGTCCCTTCAAGTGTAGGACAGGGGCTGAGGGGAAAAGGTCCCTCCAACGTGTATGGACAGGGGCTGAGGGGAAAAAAAGACCCTTCAAGTGTATGGACAGGGGCTGAGGGGAAAAGGTCACTTCAAAGTGTATGGACAGGGGCTGAGTAGAAAAGGTCCCTCCAAAGTGTATGGACAGGGGCTGAGGGGAAAAGGTCCCTCCAAAGTGTATGGACAGGGGCTGAGGGAAAAAGGTCCCTCCAACGTGTATGGACAGGGTGGAGGGGAAAAAAGTCCTCCAAAGTGTATGGACAGGGTGTGAGGGGAAAAGGTCCCTTCAAAGTGTATGGACAGGGCTGAGGGGAAAAGGTCCTCCCAAAGTGTATGGGCAGGGGCTGAGGGGAAAAGGTCCCTCCAAATCGATGGAATATTATATTCATATTATATTATAAAAAATAAATGTTTCTACACATGTATTCTAGCACGTTTATGTAACGGGCTTAATGCCTAGTAGCCTTATAAAGTGTTTGATCCTGGATATGTAATGTTCTAAGTCATGTTCCTTACAATATAATGTGATGAGATTATTTAGATACATTGAATATTTTTTGATATTTGTGTATTGTGGACCTAGCCCTTGAATAGGGAGTTGGTCTGTTTGTTTGTATATAGGCCAGCCCATGTAGGGGGTGGCCATGACCCTGAAGGGGGTGGGACTTTGGGTTAAAGAGGGTGTGAATAACTGAGTTTTTTGCATTGACAAAAATCTGGCTAATTTCAGCTAGTCAAAGATATTACCTCTTTGCGCAAAAATTAACTTTGTGCAAAATGTTTGATCATAAAAATTAAACAACCCATAATCCACCCTAAACAATACAGACTCGTTACTTTGGATACTCTAGTATCTCTTCCAATGATGCCAGGGAGATTGAGGAAGTAGCCCTTGATAACCTCCATAGCTCCTTTATGAACATGAGGATAATAATATTGGTTATTTTGGTATCTGAGGTAAATCAAAAATTTTTGCCCCTTTGGACGGCTCCCTGTAAAGTTTGGATTAGATGAATGTATGTCTTTATAACCTACCCCTGTAGTGGATTTCTATGGGAGGAACTGTAAGATTATAGCCTTATAATCTTACAGTTCCAGGAGGAGAAGGAAACCAGAAGCCACAAAGGGGTAGGTTATAATAAATAATGCACCCCGAACTGTAAATTATAGGGATATTAGAAGTCACCTTGGAGTTCCGTGCCCTGTATAAAAGGTACTCGGCCTGCGGCCTCGTGCTTTTATATGGTCACGGAACTCCTCGGTGACTTCTAATATCCTTATAATTTACAGTTGGGGGTGCATTATCCACTATATAAACCTTGGGCAGCAGAGTGGCTCATCCTGAGTTCGAATCCATACAATACAAGAATTGTGGAAGCACTCCAATTAGGCTAATTTACAAAAACAGTTCTATCCAAAGTGTATGGATGGGCTGAGGGGAAAAGGTCCCTCCAAAGTGTATGGACAGGGGCTGAGGGGAAAAAATGTCCCTTCAAAGTGTATGGACAGGGGCTGAGGGGAAAAGGTCCCTCCAAAGTGTATGGACAGGGGCTGAGGGGAAAAAAAGTCCCTTCAAAGTGTATGGACAGTCTGTATGCTAATCATCAGAGTCTGTGCCAATGATTTTATCAGTCTGGGTGACAACCATTTATCAGAATCTATGTCAATGATTTTATCAATCTGTGTACCAACCATTTATCAGAATCTGTGCCAATGATTTTATCAGTCTGTGTGATCAACCATTTATCAGAGTCTGTGGCAATGATTTTATCAGTCTGTGTACCAACCATTTATCAGAGTCTGTGCCAATGATTTTATCAGTCTGTGTTGCCCATTTCTCTGTGCCAAGCGTATTGCCCATTTCTCTGTGCCAAGCATATTGCCCATTTCTCTGTGCCCATATTGCCCATTTCTGTGCCAAGCATATTATTGCCCATTTCTGTGTGCCAAGCATTTTGTGTAAAATATAAAATTTTAAACTATAACTTTATGTTATGTAAATGGGTAGGAGTATAAATGGAGTATCCAGGTTTATCCTGTGTCCATTGTAATGGGTGTATTAGAGGAGATGTTCTGTATCCTCCAATGAAAGGGTACAAAATACATTAAGGTATATTATACATGTATGTCCGCTAATATAGTATATGCCTAAATGCCCTTGTGGCAAATTGATATTGGACAAACTACATAAAAATTCAAGGAAAGATGGGAGAACATATTACGATATTAAAAATAAAAATTAGAGCGTCCCGTAGCAAAACGTTTCCATGTATTGACATACGGTGTCGCAGCTACGTTTACAGATAATAGATAAAGTGAAGATCAGGGCGGAGGGGATAGAACAGAATTTACAGCTTAAGTAAGGGCGGGGGATTCGAAAATTAGGTACCGTACCCAAAAGGTATGAATCTAGAATATGATATCAGAAATCTTAGTTAATCCCCTACTCTTTGGTATTTTTAAGTTAACAATGTTTTTAATGTGTTTTTAGTTATAACCAATAGGTGGCGATATAATCTAAATGTATAAATATATGACGAATTGTATATTTGAGAAAGGGTCATGTGACCCGAAACGTCATATCATGCTGTCGCAAGGACACATGTGCATGGAGTTTGTATGTTCTCCCGTGCTTGCGTTGTGTCCTCTGGGCACTCCGGTTTCCCCCACCATTATAAAGACATGCTGATAGGTTGTATGTGTCAAAAAAATGTGCTAGATTGTAAGCTCTTCGGGGCAGGGCCTGATGTGAATGTGTACATGTAATTGTAAAGGGCTACGGAAGATGCTGGC
The DNA here is from genome assembly GCA_019447015.1 of Hymenochirus boettgeri. Lineage (NCBI taxonomy): Eukaryota > Metazoa > Chordata > Amphibia > Anura > Pipidae > Hymenochirus > Hymenochirus boettgeri. The sequence goes on from CM033469.1 coordinate 372,436,794, forward strand.
GCTATATAAATCCACAATAATAATAAAATAACAATTATAATAATAACTAGAAAGGGAAAGTATAAACTTTGAATTTAGCTTGAAAGGGACTGTGTGTGTTTCCTCTAAAACCTAATGACTATTAAAGGGATGGAATGGAACCATCTTATGGCTGATACTGTGTTCTCTATTATGCATAAAAGCCAATGAGGCATAGATTTCTATAGTATGTCCAAAGGGTAAAATCTTATATAATAAAATGCAAGTGTGTATCCCTGTGTCCGTGTGTGTGTGTCCTGCAATTACCTCTTTTTGCCACTTGGTGTGCATTCTATTCCTCAGGCTGCAGCAGTTTCCCTCCAGGCAATTACAGAGTGCATTGACAGTGCTCTACCTCTCCCGCCTCAGCCTCTCAGCCCATTCATTTCCTTTCGTGCAGGAAAGTCTTTTACTGTGTGGCATAATTTACTTTTGGTTCTCTTTCTCTTTAGAGAACACGCCTAAAGGAAAAGGACAGTTAGCTTATGGAGGGCTGAGGGAAAACAGTTCTATCCAAAGTGTATGGATGGGCTGAGGGGAAAAGGTCCCTCCAAAGTGTATGGACAGGGGCTGAGGGGAAAAGGTCCCTCCAAAGTGTATGGACAGGGGCTGAGGGGAAAAGGTCCCTCCAAAGTGTATGGACAGGGGCTGAGGGGAAAAGGTCCCTCCAAAGTGTATGGACAGGGGCTGAGGGGAAAAGGTCCCTCCAAAGTGTATGGACAGGGGCTGAGGGGAAAAGGTCCCTCCAAAGTGTATGGACAGGGGCTGAGGGGAAAAGGTCCCTCCAAAGTGTATACCACCTGTCGAGTCTTTAGAAGGACCATTGTGGCCCCTACAAGGGTGAAAGGGTCCTTTGGGCTTAAGGGGTCACAGACCTGGACCCCCCTCCCCGGCATTTATCATATTTGAATTTTAATTCAAATATGATTGGTTAATGTGTGATCATATGATTGCAAGTAATATTAACCAATAGTATTGAAATATTAACCAATCACAACTGGATTTGGTCCTTCGGCAAACCTATTAAAAGAGGTGCAAACCTCACAGAGCTCAGAAGTCAGCTCAAAAGAAAGAAGATGTCGGCAACAACGGCGGCGTTGTCACTGGCATTGTCACTGGCGGCCGCAATGACATTGCCCGGTGTTGGCCACATCAGCGGAGTTGTTGTCGCCAACTGGAAGAAAGAAGACTTCAGATAAAGATCCAGCAACGTTGATGTTGCCAGCGCGGGGTGAGGGCAGAGACATCACCAGTGTCAGTGACTTTAGCGGAAGAAAGAAGACATGTTCCCAAGGGCTCTTCTGAGAGCAATGAAGGTCCTGGTTTGCAGCTGCTGGACCCCACCAAAGGCACGCAAGGGCACTTCTAAGTGCCGGGGAGGGGGTCCCGGTTTGAGTTGCGGACCCCTTAAGCCCCAAAGGGCACTGTCAGTGCTACAAGGGCCCTTCCAAGGGCCACAGGGCACTTATTAGTGCCGGGGAGGGGGTGCCGGGGGTCCTGGTCCGAGCGCAGGACCCCTTAAGCCCCCAAAGGCACTATAAGTGCGGGGGAGGAGTCCTAGTTCGATTGCGGGACCACTTAAGTCCCAAAGTGCCCTTCCAAGGGCCGCGAGGGCACTTATAAGTGCGGGGAGGGGGTGCCAGGGGGCAGGGGCATACCGCGGGTTATATAGAAGTACGGTCGTAAAACGTAAACAATTTTATAAATAGGCCATATCTCATGATGAACCTCGAGTCCTCCACCTGATGGTGGCCATTTTGTAGAATAGGAAGAATTATCGATCAGACACCAGTCGTCCAGTACAGTCTCTGGTTATTTCACCATTGCAAGATTATATTTGGAAGGAATCAGTTCAATCCTGTGGAAATAGAATTTGGCAGGGATGGATTTACCACAAGCCACAGATGAACATCACACATATAGGATGGCACTGCTATCTTTAAAACCAAATGTTTGTTTCCAAACATTGGCAAAATTTCGACAGGCAGGTTCAGTTTGAAAGGAAAGGAGTAATCCATAAAAAAACTAAAGAAGAAAGATCTTATTGATGAAATATAATAGCTTATCAGAAAAAATTGTTAAAAGATTGGAGCATTTTGGAAACTAACTTACCTGATATACCAATTTTCAATAGGAAACCCCTAATATAATATAAGAGATTGAGTACTTTGAAAATCATCGGTGAGAGCAGATATAGGGACAAATAAAAAATTGGTACAAGAAGCCAAAGAGACAAGAGGGTAGGAGTATAAATGGAGTATCCAGGTTTATCCTGTGTCCATGTAATGGGTGTATTAGAGGAGATGTTGTATCCTCCAATGAAAGGGTACAAAATACATTAAGGTATATTATACATGTATGTCGCTAATATAGTATATGCCCCTAATGCCCTGTGGCAAATTGTATATTGGACAAACTACATAAAAATTCAAGGAAAGATTGGAGAACATATTACGATATTAAAAATAAAAAATTAGAGCGTCCCGTAGCAAAACGTTTCCATGATATTGACATCGGTGGTCGCAGCTACGTTTACAGATAATAGATAAAGTGAGATCAGGGCGGAGGGGATAGAACTAGAATTTACGCTTAAGTAGGGCGGGGGATTCGAAAATTAGTACCCGTACCCCAAAAGGTAGAATCTAGAATATGATATCAGAAATCTTAGTTAATCCCCTACTCTTTGGTATTTTTATAGTTAACAATGTTTTTAAATGGTGTTTTAGTTATAACCAATAGGTGGCGATTAATCTAAATGTATAAAAATAGACGAATTGTAATATTTGAGAAAGGGTCATGTGACCCGAAACGTCATATCATGCCTGTCGCAAGGACACATGTGCATGGAGTTTGTATGTTCTCCCCGTGCTTGCGTTGGTTTCCTCGTGGCACTCCGGTTTCCCCACAATTATAAAGACATGCTGATAGGTTGTATGTGTCAAATAAATGTGCTTAGATTGTAAGCTCTTCGGGGCAGGGCCTGATGTGAATGTACATGTAATTGTAAAGGGCTACGGAAGATGCTGGCGCTATAAATCCCACATAATAATATAATAACAAATAATAATAACTAGAAAGGGAAAGTATAAACTTGAATTTAGCTTGAAAGGGACTGTGTGTGTTTCCTAACAACCTAATGACTATTAAAGGGATGGAATGGAACCATCTTATGGCTGATACTGTGTTCTCTATTATGCTATATATAAAATGCAAGTGTGCGTCCCTGGGTCTGGTGTGTCCTGCAGTTTCCTCTTTTTGCCACTTGGTGTGCATTCTATTCCTCAGGCTGCTGGTTATTTCCCTCCAGGCAATTACAGAGTGCATTGACAGTGCTCTACCTCCTGCCGCAGCCTCTCAGCCCCTTCATTTCTTTCGTGCATGAAAGTCTTTTACTGTGCGGCATAATTTACTTTGCGTACCTCCATCAGCGTACTTCAGTAACACACGCGCCGGTTGATTTGCGCATGCGCGAAACGCCGGTCGATTATGCGCGGATAGCGTTGTCATGGTAACTGTTTAGACGCGCCAGTTGATTATGCGCATGCGCGGAAAACGTTGTCAGGTAACTGTTTAGACGCTGAAGCTATGGATGGCTGCACAGTCCCTGCTATTTCAAGGTAATAGCGTAACAGTTAAAGAGACAGAAGACCTCTTTAGAGAACACGCCTAAAGGAAAAGGACAGTTAGCTTATGGAGGGCTGAGGGAAAACAGTTCTATCCAAAGTGTATGGATGGGCTGAGGGGAAAAGGTCCCTCCAAAGTGTATGGACAGGGGCTGAGGGGAAAAAAGTCCCTTCAAAGTGTATGGACAGGGGCTGAGGGGAAAAGGTCCCTCCAAAGTGTATGGACAGGGGCTGAGGGAAAAAAAGTCCCTTCAAAGTGTATGGACAGGGGCTGAGGGGAAAAAGCCCTTCAAAGTGTATGGACAGGCGCGGAGGGAAAAGGTCCCTTCAAAGTGTATGGACAGGGGCTGAGGGGAAAAAAAGTCCCTTCAAAGTGTATGGACAGGGGCTGAGGGGAAAAGGTCCCTTCAAAGTGTATGGACAGGGTCTGAGGGGAAAAGGTCCCTTTAAAGTGTATGGACAGGGGCTGAGGGGAAAAAAGTCCCTTCAAAGTGTATGGACAGGGGCTGAGAGGAAAAGGTCCCTCCAAAGTGTATGGACAGGGGCTGAGGGGAAAAAAGTCCCTTCAAAGTGTATGGACAGGGGCTGAGGGGAAAAGGTCCCTTCAAAGTATATGGACAGGGGCTGAGGGGAAAAGGTCCCTCCAACGTGTATGGACAGGGGCTGAGGGGAAAAAAAGTCCCTTCAAAGTGTATGGACAGGGGCTGAGGGGAAAAGGTCCCTTCAAAGTGTATGGACAGGGGCTGAGGGGAAAAGGTCCCTCCAACGTGTATGGACAGGGGCTGAGGGGAAAAAAAGTCCCTTCAAAGTGTATGGACAGGGGCTGAGGGGAAAAGGTCACTTCAAAGTGTATGGACAGGGGCTGAGTAGAAAAGGTCCCTCCAAAGTGTATGGACAGGGGCTGAGGGGAAAAGGTCCCTCCAAAGTGTATGGACAGGGGCTGAGGGAAAAAGGTCCCTCCAACGTGTATGGACAGGGGCTGAGGGGAAAAAAAGTCCCTCCAAAGTGTATGGACAGGGGCTGAGGGGAAAAGGTCCCTTCAAAGTGTATGGACAGGGGCTGAGGGGAAAAGGTCCCTCCAAAGTGTATGGGCAGGGGCTGAGGGGAAAAGGTCCCTCCAAATCGATGGAAATATTTATATTCATATTTATATTATAAAAAATAAATGTTTCTACACATGTATTCTAGCACCCGTTTATGTAACGGGCTTAATGCCTAGTAGCCTTATAAAGTGTTTGATCCTGGATATGTAATGTTCTAATTGTCATGTTCCTTACAATATAATGTGATGAGATTATTTAGATACATTGAATATTTTTTGATATTTTGTGTATTGTGGACCTAGCCCTTGAATAGGGAGTTGGTCTGTTTGTTTGTATATAGGCCAGCCCATGTAGGGGAGTGGCCATGACCCTGAAGGGGGTGGGACTTTGGTTAAAAGAGGGTGTGAATAACTGAGTTTTTTGCATTGACAAAAAATCTGGCTAAATTTCAGCTAGTCAAAGATATTAACCTCTTTGCGCAAAAATTAACTTTGTGCAAAATGTTTGATCATAAAAATTAAACAACCCATAATCCACCCTAAACAATACAAGACTCGTTAACTTTGGATACTCTAGTATCTCTTCAAAATGATGCCAGGGAGATTGAGGAAGTAGCCCTTGATAACCTCCATAGTCTCCTTTATGAACATGAGGATAATAATATTGGTTATTTTGGTATCTGAGGTAAATCAAAAATTTTTGCCCCTTTGTCTATGTATCCCACAGTCCAACTCTTTGTCTCTTGTTTGGAAGAAGAAATCAGGAATTATATTCCTTGTGAATTTTCCCATAACCTTACTTTTAGGGAAAGGCAAGCTTTAAAGAGTTGAGAGATTATTCTGAGTTGGAAATTAAACCTGCAGACAAAGGGGGAAATGTGGTAGTTATGAATAAAAGTGTATATGTCAAAGAAGTCATCCATCAACTTAGGATGAAAGATCAATATAAAGTTTTAGACAGTAATCCGCTGTCTGTCGTCAATTCAAAAGTACATTTATGTTTAAGGGAAGCTTACCATCAAAAGGAGTTTGAATTTCTATATATACAGCACCCACAGCTACCATGTATATATTGTATTCCGAAAATACATAAAGATGCAAATAATCCACCCGGTCGTCCCATTATTTCAGGGATAAAATGTCCAACTGACAATATTTCCAAATATGTAGATCAGGCCCTCAGACCCTTCCTGTATTCGCTTCCATCCTACCTTAAAGATTCTAGAGAGGTAGTTAGGAGATTGGACAATTTGACTGTTAGCGAGACAACCATTTTGGTTAGTATAGATGTAGAAGCCTTGTACCCCTCTATACCACATAAAAAAAGGTATGGAATGTATATCGAGTTACCTCCAGACTAGAGGATATCGTTATCAGAAACATTCCAACTTCATCCTGTCACTTTTGGAATTAATTCTATATAACAATTACTTCACATTTGACAATAAATTTTACCAACAGCTAACTGGAACTGCAATGGGTACGGCCTGCGCGCCCACATATGCAGGCCTTTACCTAGGAATGTGGGAGCAACAAGTGATTATGGGTACTGATTGTGAGTGGGCATCGTCATGTATCTCTTTGTGGGCAAGATAAATAGACAATGTCATTGTATTGTGGGAAGGGTCAGAACCTGACCTTAAACGTTTTATCACTCAAATAAATCAAAATAATTGGAATTTAAACTATATACAAATCCCATTTTTGGACTTGCTTATTTCTAAGAAAGGGAAGCAGCTACATATAGACACATATCGCAAGCCAACAGCAGGCAATTCATTGTTTAGAGCACAGAGTTTACACCCTACCTCTCTTCTTAAGGGGATACCCATAGGGCAATATCTCCGTATTCGGAGAAATTGTTCGAATTTGGCAAGCTTTGAAGTAGCAGCTAAAGATTTGCAAACTAGATTCTTGCAAAGGGGGTATCCACAAAGTTGGCTCAACAGAGCCTATAAAAGAGCTAAGTTTAGCAATAGAACTGATTTATTATTTAACGATCGGAAAGATATAACCAAACAAAATCCAATCAGACTCATAACAGAGTACAACAATGATTGGCAATGGATCAAATTCATATTGGTTTATTTTAAGTTCCGATAAAGTTCTTAAAACCCATGTTGACAAAAGGGCAGTAATTACTGCGAGAAAAGCGCCCACTATTGGGCAATTATTGGTGCATAGCTTTCACATTAACAACACTAGCATGTGGCTAAATAAAATGTGGCCATTGTAAGGCGTGCAAATACATGGTCATAAAAACCAACTTTGAGTATGGTAGTGATCATGATATTAAAATTTTTACTATTAAAGACTGTATAAATTGAAAAACAAAGGGCATTTGTTAGAATATCCACGTAAAAAGATTTATGTAGGCAAAACTGTAAGAACATTAGGGACGCGAATTTTAGAGCATGCCCGCAATATAATTAATAAAAACCAAGAAAGCCCTGTTGTTAGACATTTTGAATCAGTTCACGCCAGCAATGCCAATGATTTAAGGGCTTGGGGTATTGAAAAGGTTCCTCGACCACCTCGAGGAGGAGATTGGGATAACCGGATCCTGAGAAAAGAGGCTCGTTGGATCTTCGAAGTAAATTCGTTAGCTCTCAACGGCCTCAATGAGGAATTGTTGTTTAAATGCTTCTTATGATTGATCGATATTGCATCTTTGTATTTGTATTTTTATTTGTGATCTATGTAGTTGGGGTTCTATGAAAAGCCATTTCTGTAAATAAAGTAGATACGAATATTGTGTATTTATTGTATATATTATTGATAATAATTTGTATTTTTGAAATATTGTATATAATCCCTTTGCCAGGTGATATACCTAAAGTTTGAAGTGCTGTTGCCGAGTTATTAGATCCTTTAATCTAGATAGTTAGAAATGGAGATTCCCCGAATGGTTGTTTTAAACATTGGTGGAGGGTTTAGAGATATTTAACAGGTACAGCATGAGACCTGATACTAGACCCGGAAGAAGGAGAGCGTGTCCCTCCGAAACGTACGTCGGTAATGGAGAACCTGAAGCAGCAGACTGATATAGCGGGCAATATTCGCGCCATACAAGCTGGAACTTTGCATCACAATGTTTGTTTAGCTCCCTGAATGACGAACGTTTGAGTCGACGTGAAGCCCGAACAGCGTATTGGGAGTCCGTGTGGGCAATGTCCGTTTGGAGGGAGCATAGTCGCAGCATCATAGTGGATGATGTCCGGAACCTAGGAAACGTTCCTGCTTGTTTGAAGTTTGGAGCTGTGGAGGAAATCCATCGGTGGTAGATATACTTACCTTAAGCTTTGTATTAGATTACTTTGCTTATTGCTTCCAGCTTGCTTTGCTGTTTCTTGCCTTGCTTTCTAGGTGTGGGTTACCCCGACCTCTGAGATGGGGAGGTTGCGCGGAGGCGCCCATTAACGCATGCAGCTTTGTGCCTATTGCTGCTTATTTGCACATATGGGCTTTTTCTTCGCACTTGATCTACTTTGCTGCTACATTTGGGAACTCTTTTTAGTGTTGGTTTATTTAATCTGGGGACGCCCAGATGTTTGTTTGTATATGTATATTTATGGTGGGATTTGATGTTTTTGTTACTATTTTGAATAAATGATACATTTTTCATATTTCTACTTTGTGGGAAGGTTTTTTATTAGATATCCCCTTTTTTGTACTTTATTCCCAGGACTCTTTCTGGGAGTTTTTTCTATTTCCCCATTTATATATGCCCTTAGGAGTGCCACAGGTGTATGCCTGAGTTCAGTGGGGTTATTTAGCCTTTTGGTCTCAGTTCTATCTGGGACGTTATTTTATTGATTAGGATCCATTACAGACATTGTTTAGTGGTTTACCTGTAGAAATTAGATGGAAATAATATATTTATAACGTTATGACTTTAGATTTGATCTAGTTCCCCTGTAGTGATGATTGATTACTGTTTATATGCATATATATCTAATCTGGTTGGTAATCCTAAATTCTGTTTTTGTATTTGGATATACAGTATAAGAATGTTAATGTTCCTTAAGACAGAGCCTTTAAGAGGGAGGTTGTCCTTTATTTTTGTATGCAAGCAAGCCCTAATTGAGGGGAGTGGCCATGACACTAGAGGGTATGGGCTTTAGGGATATAGATATAGGGATATAGCGAGTGAATCACTTGTTTGTTTGATCCTTGACAAAGGTGCACTAGCTACACCGAAACGTTGGTGTAATAAAGCATTAAATATTTCTTAAGACTGGTGTGCGGTGGATACCTATTACTTGTGATATATACAGCGAGGGAGGTTCGCTACTTACCACCTGCACCCAGCAAATTATGAGATGAAGGTGTGCGGGAGCCCAGTTTAATATTATATTAACCTCCGTATGATGACATAATAAGGGTGGTATGGAGGTGTGCACGGGAGGTGTCCGTGATATGTTTGTCTATTTTACGCTGCAGGAAATGACGTATGCTGTGTCCTGACGACCATGTTATGGCGGAAATGCATTGACATGCAGTCTGTTAGTTAAATAAAAGTTACGTTATATGGAGAAAATCCCGTGGAGTGCTCCGCTGTATTTCCTATGATATATATATCCCTTAACTCAAGAACTGGAGCACTCCTGGGATTCTTCCAAACAGCGATTTACGTGTTACTGTGAAACAAAACTACATAAAACCCCAAAACCGGAAGATCACACCCCCTGCCCGCCCATCCCCGCTCCCCCTTGTATTCTTAGTCACAGTCCAACTTGGATCCCGGATGAGTCTGATTCTAAGGTGTACCTCCCGCAATGAGGACGTCACAGCCACTCCTTCCGATGTCAGTCATTGCTTATGGGTGGAGTCCAGGTTCCATGGATAATTATGGGGGCCAGGACAGGGTTCCAGATCCCTTAGATGTGCAAATATTCAAGTCCATAAGGTGCTCTATAAGTTAACAATAAAAATCCATAAAAGGGCTACCGTAGAATTAAAATGTATGCATAAAACTTTCGCTCCAGTAAGTCACTTTGATCCACCCAATACTCCACCATCTATTAAAGGAGAACTAAACCCAAATTTTTACACTCCAGAATCTGAACATATCCCCTCTAAAAATACCAATAAACTGTAAAATAGCAATACAGTAAATGTTATGAAAGTAAATGTTACCACTTGAAGAAGTGGATGAAATAACTGTGTGTATGTACAGTGACTGGCCACACCCCTGATCTCAGTTACATGCTCCCTTGCCTATTCTGTCCTGAAAAGGCATTGGCTAGAGGCTACTAGTGGGTGCGACCAACTGCAACAAGTTCCTGCAGTATATTGGGACTGAGCATGTGTACAGAACATAATGGTCAGTGACCACAGTGTGCGATAACAGAACACTGGGAAATAAGACTCAAACCTCATGTTAGAAAGGTAAATTTCTCAACAACCATATTAAAATGAGAGGTGAGACACTGATTACTGCTTTTATATCAAGGAGATCTGCCTTCTAATTCAATGTTGATCTGAGGCTTTAGTTGTCCTTTAAGGTCTTTGGCAATGTGGTTAAAACCGACATTGCCGGAGTTCAGGCAGGTGGCCCATATAGGCACAAGTCATTAAGTCCCTACGAAGCGATCAGGAGTTGATAATAAGACCAGCCGACAAGGAGGGCGGGAATTGTCCTTATGAATAGAGATTATTAAGGAGACACTTACCCAGTTGAATGATAAAGAGGTAAACATACCTTTGGAAAACGACCCAACGTGGTCTTTTAAAAAAATCCTGGATGAAAAAATATGTATGGGTCAACAACTAGGTTGGCTAGACCACCAGACCGCCAAGTTTCTTACTACCAAGTTCCCACGGGTACCACTGTTTTACACAGTACCTAAAATACATAAATCTCTCACAGCCCCCCCCCCCCCCCATAGTTTCATCACAGGGATCCCTTTTCAAACCAGTTTCCATCTACATAGATCATTTCCTACAACCAGCAGTCAGAAATTTGAGATTGTACATAAAAGATAGTGAATCCGTAAGAGAAATATTAAAGTCCATGGACCATATCGAGGGTGAGTCTACTCTAATGACGTGTGATGTACGTAGTCTATACACTGTCATCCCTCAAGGGGACGGAATAGCAGCGTGCTGAGACGCTCTTATTAAAAATCATCATGAGCACCCTCCGATTGATTACCTCATGGATCTCTTGGATATGATCCTTGGTAAAAATGACCTTAGGTTCGGAAAAACATTTTCCCCATAGATGGGCCTTCATTTGGAAACTTTTAGGCATACGACGAGATGTACATTTACCCCAAATTCGCAAAGAAGTTGATTCTATAAAAGCGCTATATAGATGACCTGTTTATTCTATGGGTGGGCCCTGCTGAACAGTGCATGGAGTTTGTGGAGTATCTTAATAACCTCAACACTATGAATTGCCAGACACGGTCCATAGAGTTTTTGGATCTTAGAATCACTCTTACACCACAAGGTTTTCAGACCACTCTTTATTCTAAGACTACTGACTGGAACACTATACTCCATGCTAGGAGCCACCACCCGGGTCCCCAGAAACTAGGGATTGTATTCTCCCAGTCCCATCGGGTTTTTCATAATAACACAGAGATGTCAATAGCGGAGGAACAAGTAAAGATGATGGCAGACAAATTCAAACAACGGGGCTACGGGCATATAATCATTTCCAGAGAACTAGACAGGGCCAGACAATCGTTTAATAATCCGAATACCCAACCCAAGAGGAAGGGAACGATGGAACCCATTGTATTTAGTTTAGACTTTGTACCGGGTAATGAACTTATGACAGTGTTAAGCAAAATTGTAACATTATACAGAGCGATGATACCTTACTATTCAAAAACACACGGCCCCTTTTTGCCTACCGTAGGGGAAAGAATTTGAAGAACTTATTGGTTAAAACCGATATCAGTGATGGCCCCATTAAGACCAATACCAATACCACACCCACAGAGTGGCAGGCGTTTCAAAATTAAACACAGACTTTCATGTCTCAGCAAGTATATTGTATATATCATAACCTGCCCCTGTGGTCTATATTATGTGGGCAAAACCACTACCACAGTGCGAGAGAGAATGGCCAACCATAGGAAAGCAATAAGAACTGCCCTTGCTATTGACCTATTCCCTATTGAAATATGGGGAACAGTTGGTAGCCAGACATTATAAAGAGGCCAGACACACTCTGGCAAACCTAAATTGGATGGCCATCGATCATGTCACTAAAGTGGAGGGTCGAGACAGAGACAGGGCCCTCCTACAATGTGAAACATGGTGGATCCGAAAATTGGATATGGTTTCCCCCAAGGGGCTTAATGAGATGTGCTCCTTGGCCTGTTACATCTAAACAGGGTTACTTTCCCAGTATCTGTAGATTACCATGATAATATCCTTGACGTGAATATTTTAGATAGTTTTTATTACTTGAACATAAGGTTGATCTAATATATTTATTTAAATACAGTATACATTAGCATTGTTTGATGGAGTTTCATGCATACATTTTTATTCTACAGTAGCCATGTTATGGATTTTTATTGGTAATTTATAGAGCACCTTATGGACTTGAATATTTGCACATCTAAGGGATCTGGAACCCCGTCCTGGCCCCCATAATTATCCATGGAACCTGGACTCCACCCATAAGCAGTGACTGACATCCGAAGGAGTGGCTGTGACGTCCTCATTGGGGGAGGTACACCTTAGAATCAGACTCATCCGGGATCCAAGTTGGACTGTGACTAAGAATACAAGGGGCAGTGGGGATGGGCGGGCAGGGGGTGTGATCTTCCGGTTTTGGGGTTTTATGTAGTTTCGTTTCACAGTAACACTGTTGTCTTGAGAACAGCCCCACACAGGGTTGAAACGTGTTGACACGTGTGCACAATAAAATCGCTGTTTGGAAGAATCCCAGGAGTGCTCCGGTTCTTGAGTTAAGGGATATAGGCATTTACTTTACAGAAGCAACTGGGCAGCTGTGTGTCTGGAACAAGGAGTGCTGCTCCACTTTGTTTAATACTATATATATATATACAACCAACCAAATTAACAAATAATTAACAAATTAAATAAATAATTAATAATCGATAAATTAAATAAATAATAAAATTAATAAAATAATCAACTAAATTATTAAATAAATATTTAAATAAATATTTAAATAAATAAATAAAAAATAATTAACTAAATAAATAGAAAATAAATAATCAACCAATTAAATAAATAAATAAATAAACAAATAAAAAATTATAATATAATTAACCAAATAATTAAGTAGCTAATTCATTAAATAATTAATTAATTAATTAAATAACGAACTAAATAAACAAATAATTAGATATATAAATAAATAATTAACCAACTAATTAAATAATTAATTATTAATTAATTAATTAAATAACCAGCCAATTAAATATATAATAAAATAAAGAATGAACTAACTAATTAAATAAAATTAATTAAATGAATAAATAACCAACTAGTTAAAAAATTAAAGGGCATGTCCACCCCCAAAACTATAATGTAACCCACTACTGGCCCCACTCTGTAAAGTAATAAAATCCTTACCTTACATCCCAGCTCCAAATGGTTCTCCTGTAATGTCCCTCCAAAGTCCAGAAAACTGCCACCAGGAGCCTGGCAGAGGCCATATAGGACTCCTGTCTCTCCTCTGGGAGAATTTTGCCATGTGCGTATCCAGCCCAAAGTGGTGCTAATTTTGATCCAATCAATCAGAAAGCTAACATCTGATTAGTTAGGGCATAATTAGCACCATTTTCAATGATAAGAACTTTTATTGAATCTCTCTGTATCTTTTTGATGATTGGTCAAAATTAGTTTTTTTGACTTTAGTTACCCTTTAAGTATGGCTGCCACAGTAATGGATAAGTAGATCAGTAGGTGTGTGTACCTGTGTCAGGTTGGGGGTTAAAAAAACAAACTTTTTTGATGATTGGTCAAAAATGTTTTTTTACTTTAGTTACCCTTTTGGTATGGCTGCCACAGTAATGGATAAGTAGGTTTTGACCATGAAAAAAACTGTTTTGAAATATCCACATTTGAGGATTGTTACCATTATAGTCTATGGGAAAAAATGTCCAGAGATTGGCCGATAATGCTGTAACGCTTCCGCGGATTCCTTAGCTAGAAGATAGCACACTTCTCCTATATGCCCCGCACGTCTTTACCGAATTTCATGTCTCTAGCTCAAAAACTGTGGGAGGAGATAAGGTCCAAAAAAGCGGAAGAATAAAACAGAAGAAGAAAAAGAAGAAATAGAAAGAACAGTAATTTGGCTTTTTCAAGCCAAATTAATTAATTAAATGAATAATGAAACAATAAAATAAATAATTAACCCACCGGGTGGTTTGTCAACTGGAAGGCTGACTGCCACACTGGGTGATTTGTGAACTGGAAGGCTGACTGCCACACTGGGTGATTTGTGAACTGGAGGGCTGACTGCCACACTGGGCGATTTGTGAACTGGCAGGCTGACTGCCACACTGGGTGATTTTGAACTGGAGGGCTGGCTGTCACAATGGGTGAGTTGTCAACTGGAGGGCTGACTGTGACACTGGGTGATTTTGAACTGGAAGTCTGACTGTCACACAGTGTGAGTTGTGAACTGGAGGACTGACTGTCACAAAGGGGCGTAACTAGGGTCTAAGAAGATCAGGGGCACCATTGGGCACTCTGTGTGCCACACGTAAAGCGGCGCAAAATTTTTATGGCCACGCCCCTTTCTCCGTCCCAATTAAGCCACACCCACTAGCTACTTACTAGAGACAGACAAAAAGACACAAACAGACGGATAGACAAACACAAACAGATACACAGCCAGATAGTGATAAACAGGCAAAAAGACAGAAAAATAGACAGAGAGACGCAAAGGCACAGTAAACTGGCAATTTCATTATACACTGGTAGCAATTTGGTCATTTTAAACTCACTGTTGTTTTCAGTTGTAGTCAGACGCTTGCCCACACCTTTGGCCAGGGAGACCTTCTTGTACCTTCTACATGGACCTCTGCCCCTATCTATCTCTATCTATCCCTCTCTCTCTCTGTATATCTATCTCTATCTGTCCCTCTCTCTCTCTGTATATCTATCTATGTCTATCTCTTGTCTATCTCTCTTTATATCTTGAAAATGCAGTCAGGGCCAATTGCACTCCACTTCCACTGTATCAACGTCCAGGGTGCTAACTCCAATATCGGTACATATAAAGTCTGAAAAATATGGAGCACTCAACTGGATTTTTCAAGATATAAAGAAAGATAGACAAGAGAGATACATAGATAGATCTCTCTCTCTCAGTACACCTAGGACCGTCATCAGGATCTCTTTATATCTTTATATCTCTATTTTACTGTCTTTCTGCCTCTTGTCTATCTTTCGCTCTCTATCTAACTTTATTTATCGGCCTCTTGTCTATCTCTCTTTTCTCTTTGTTTATCTGTGTCTCTCTCTAACTGTCTGTTTATTTATCTAACTGTCTATCTATTGCTCTATCATCTATCAATCTATCTATCTATCTATCTAACTCTGTGCATCTATCTATCATCTATCTATCTAACTCTATCTATCTAACTCTGTCTATCTATCTATCTATCACTATATAACTCTATTTATCTAACTAACTCTATCTAACTCAATCTATCTATCTAACTCTATCTAACTAACTCTATCTATCTATCTATCTATATTTCTATCTATTTAACTCTATCTATCTATCTATCTATCTAACTCTATCTATCTATCTATCTATCTATCTATCTATCTATCTATCTATCTATCTATCTAACTCTATCTATCTAACTATCTATCTATCTAACTCTATCTATCTAACTCTATCTAATTCTATCTATCTAACTCTATCTATCTATCTATCTATCTATCTAACTCTATCTATCTAACTCTATCTATCTATCTATTCGTCGGGCAAAAACACCACCTTTTCCGGGGCAAAGCGTGCATATTCGGAATTTTTTTTGTCAGGGTCCATAAATTCTAGATAGAGGCCCTGTCACGTTGCTTAGTAGAGACTTAGCCTGTTTGACCAATCCTCACAACCATCAGTAGAAATTACTGTTAGGTATGTTGCATATATGGAAGAAAACCATTCCAAACCTGAAACATCAGATCACTAATAGTCAACAACAGAAGTAAGGGGTTTTTAGAATAACTTGGTATTGTCATATAAACTAGAATAAAAATATTGATTTTTCCACTGAACTTTCCCTTTAAAGACTACAGATCTTGTGCATCTGAATTGGCCAATTTGACCGGCAGTGACCGCAATACCATGTAGTTAATAGCCAGATATGGGAACTTTGAGAGGAAACTTGGTTTTGCTAATTTTAACTTATATTATGTCTGATTTTTATTGTATAACCATAACCGTTAAGTTTTTATCTTTAAACCTTCATTCGACCCTCACTACTCACACGGCAGGTGACGCATTGATTAGGGGATACTTTCTTTTCTTTATGATAAGTTATTGTTATCCCCAGTGCCATCAACTGATTCACGAGGGTACTGCGCGAAACACTTCTCTCTCGTGTTTATTTAGTGTAAGACCGTCACTAATAAATTAAACAGATAGGGAGAAATTAAGCTTCGCAGCTCCCCTTATGGTAATTTCCATGTTAGCCCACACATGATTCATCACCTAATAAAGTTTCACGCATTCCCACAAGCTAACTCAAAACCATAGTAACGTGACTCTAGGTGGCACTTACCATTTTTATCTCAATCTAAGTTGAACATTTCCTCTTTGATCTGATCCTAGGTAAGTACAAGATCACTTTTGGCACAAGAGACGTTGATTGGTGAGTCATAGATTATATTCAATCATTTTCATTCAAAAGTCCCATCATAAATATCTTATCCTACAATTCATGTGATGTGTCTACTGTGGTAATAGAATGTTGTTTCCTACTAAATTCCTTGGTTGTCATAACCATTTATTTTTAACAACTTTTTTTGTCATGTGTAATAATTCCAAAATTGAAATATTAACATGAGAATGGCTGATATATATAGTTGTCTTGTATAAAGAGGGTATGGATTCAAGGGAGGAAAATGTTTTTCTCCCTCTTTCCAAGCATTGGTAAGGCCTCATTTGGAATATGCAGTGCAATTTTTGAATTGAACCCTATTTTGGCACTAATTTCCTAGGGCCTACACTGGAACGCGAACAGTAGATCCCAAGCCTCCCAAGTGGGAGATATGCGGGTTTGGATATAGTAAGTGCCTCCCCCCCAGGCTAGAAACCAGAATCGGCGTTCATATACACTTCCTGGGCCTGCAATAGCAGGGAATCATACCCAATATGCAGTAAGCAATATCCACACAATATTTATGCAGTAAATATATCGATATATTATAAATAAACGAGATGCAGTTAAAGCATATAAATCGAACCACAGAATACAACATTATATATATAATAAAACATAAAAGTTATCAGGGTTATTTTAATAAAAGTTCTTATTGTTAAAAATGGTGCTAATTTGCCCCAACCAATCAGATGTTAGCTTTCAAATTTAAATAAGATCTGATTGGTTGGGGCAAAATTGCAACCATTTTAATGATAGAGACTTTTATTGAATCTCCCTGATTGTATAATACACTGTAGGAATTAATATTAAAGTAAGTTAGCTACTTGATCAGTGGGGGTAGCAAGAGGTTATTGTGTTGCAAACACTATGTGAGTCACCCGGGGTGTATACAGTAAGGGAATCTCACCAACTCCCTGAGGTACCACAGTGATGGTATCCTGTCAGATAGAGGAATGCAGGAGAGATCAGTTGTAATCCAGAGTGAGCTTAGACTGAGGCAAAAGACCGAAGAGCTCCATCCAGAGTGTCACAGTGGCTGATGGGAATCTTAACTCCATAAATAAAGTACAGTGGTCACAGTCCCATAAATCCCAGGTGTAAAAACTGATTCCTCACAGTATCTTCCTGGTCTTACCTCAGGATTAAACTCCACCCCTTGTCAGCAGCTTTTAGAGCCAAAATGTAACACACTAAATAATGAAATCAACAGCTATAGTAATGCAGTAAATTAAAAAAAAAACAGTTGAGTATTACTTTTACTACAGATCCCAAAAGGACATCTTGAAATGGAAAGGGTTCAGAGAAGGGCAACTAAATATAATAAGGGGATTGGGAGAGCTTGAATATAAAGAGAAGTTACAACTATGTACACTAGCGAAAATTCCTTGCGTGGGGATATGATTACTGTGTATAATACATTTACGGCCATACAATAAACTATCTGGGTCATGTTCACCATATAACATTGTCAGAGGACACGTGGACATCCCTTAAGGTCTTGAAGAAAAGGTTTAAGCTTCAGCTCAAAGGGTTTTTCACTGTGGAACATAAGCTATGGGAACTGTCTTCCATGGACGTGTGTTATGGCAGGTTCATTGGTCAGTTTAATAAAAGCTGATGAGTTTCTACAAAAAGGAATGTTACATTACTGTATGTACATAAAGTACGGAGTTGGAAAAGGTTTGTCCACTGTGAGAACGGTAAAGCTATGAACTGCTTCCAGTGGACGTTTTATGGCAGGTTCATTGTCGTTTAAAAAAAGCTGGATGAGTTTCTCTGACAAACAAGGAATGTGCTCAGTTCTGGTATTGATACATAAGTAGAGTTATCCAAGTGAACTGTCCGATTGGCAGCATTGGTATACTGTGAGTCAGGAAGTGAATCTGTATTGATCTTAGATCCCTTTCATATAGAGATTTCAATGGTGGGGTTTTTTGCCTTCCTCGGATAACAGTTAGGCAGGAGATGAGGATATGCTAAGGTGGGTTGGACTGGATGGACATATGTCTTTATTCAACCCCCAATCTATAACTATAACTAAAGGGGTATAGAAGGGGCTGTCGGTCTGTAGGACCGTGGTTCTGGACGCACTTAAAGGAGCAACTTTTTTTTGCATGGGAAGGAACCAAACACTCAGCAAAATGAACACAACAGAATGGACTACAAAATTAAAAGGTATCTCCACCTTCTAAAAAGGAAAAGAGGGAAGGTAAGTAATGTTCTGGGCATATCATAATACAAATATAGCGGTTGGGGCTGGGGGACGGGGAATTTTAGTAAAAATTTTTACACTAGGGGGAGGAATCCTAATCGGAGGGAAGGAGGGGGAGAAGGGCTGCAGTACGCATGCCAAACTTCTCCAGGAGGCAGGTAGGAGGCAGAGTCCTTATGGACTCGCTATCCTCCTGGTGGCAGTTTTTTGGGACTTTAGGTGGGGACTACAGGAGAACCACATGGAGCTGGGATTTGAGGTAAGGATTAAACTACACGCACAATTGGGGGCCCAGTAGTGGGGGGGGGATTAGTGTTTGGTGGGGGTGAACATGCCCTTTAAATGGTTTTCTAGCCAGATCCATGGAAAAATATTATACGTGTCTATTTTGTTTTTTTTTTTGCCTTCCTCTTGATTATGTTTAGGTAAGGTTCAGAGGCAGGCTAAAGTTTGGACTAAATAGACATATGTCTTTGTTCAATCGCTAATACTCTGTCATTACGTGTTGTTAGAAGGCATTATAGTAGGGTATAAAGGTTGGCTAGATGGAATATAATCTTTATTAACCTCAAATACTGTTCACTGTGTCACAATGTAACTGTTAAGACAGGCATTATGGGTAGGGT
Source organism: Hymenochirus boettgeri (assembly GCA_019447015.1). Taxonomy (NCBI): domain Eukaryota; kingdom Metazoa; phylum Chordata; class Amphibia; order Anura; family Pipidae; genus Hymenochirus; species Hymenochirus boettgeri. The sequence continues at coordinate 372,456,158 of CM033469.1, forward strand.
ATATGTTTTGGACTAGATGTACTTAGATTTATTATTAACCTCCAATCTATGTTACTACGTAACTGTTAGACAGCATTGGGTAGGGTATAAAGGTTGGACTTGATGGATATATGTGTAACTGTGACATATGTACAGTAACTGTTAGACAGACTTATGGGTACATGTAATGATTGTACTAGCTGGACGTTTGTTTTTTATTTAACCTCCAATACTATGTTACTATGTACCTGTTAGAAGGTATTTTGGGTTACGTTAAAGGTTGGACTAGATGTATATATATTTATTCAACCTCCAATACTATGTCACCATTATTTAACTCCAATACTATGTTACTATGTAACTGTTAGAAGGCACAATGGGTACGGTAAAAGGTGTGGACTAGTCATTAGAGGGATGTATGTCTTTATTCAACCTCCAATACTATGTTATCAAAACAAAATATACAGTACCAACACTGTCCTGGTTTCCAGGACAGACCAATCTGGAGGAAGATCCGGGGGGGTGTTTGGAGGGTCGGGGCAAGCCGGTAAGGCCCCCCACGATACACTCCTAGCCATTTTACCATTGGGTGGATCTTCAATAGTGATTCTATAACATACTTCTTAACACGAGCCGTGCACATTATACAAATAGGGAGGTTTTTCAATAGGTTGCATGTGACAGATTTAAACATGGGATAACAATTTAGTCAACCTTGACCCTTGCAGTCAACCATCAAATGTTTCGATTTCCCCTTCTAACCACAGTTACTTAGAACAGTTTAAAACAGGGTCATGGAAATGTAATGTTCGGTCAGTCTATTCAAGGTATTCATTAAATATAAGAAGAATCAACACTGGTTGTTAAGTGAAACAAATATTGGCTTTTGTTACATCACAAACATTTTTGCGGCTTTGAAATCTCGGACTATTAATGGGGAGGGTGGGATAAAGTCACATTATTTAGCTGTCGAAAAGTCAACCACAATATTAATCAAGAAACAAGAATGTAACATTGTTACTAAGGAAAGATAGATTGGTTTTAGAAAGACAAAAACTTTGATATTGTAATTCCAGAAGAAACATTAGTTCATCGCGTTAATTTTACTACAATTTCTTGTTCACTGTAGCAAAAAATAAAGTTATCCACAACATTTAAAAGTTCTCATACATAGTAACTTACCTGCAACTTTATTTATACATACTTTATTGTATTTCCCAATCCCTTTACAACCAATGTATGTATGTATGTGTTAATTTTATATATATAGCGCCACTTGGTACCCACGCTGTTAAATTGTAAAAATACAGGTAAGGGGATAAGTGCGCAATCATACAGATAAATAAAAATGAAATACATTTTTTACATAGGTTAGAATACAAATTATGGATAAATTGATATAAATCTAATGGTCCCTACTCTTTGCTTATTTTCTTGATCTGTCCTCTGCTTTGATATTGTTGATTAGTGATTGACCAAACTGAACTTCGACACCCGAGTTTGGGCTCACTCAACTAGTTCGTACTCAAACTAGTTCGGTTTTCTGAACTCGCGGACTTATTTTCGAAATCATCAAACATTCGAGGAACCTTGAACGTTTGAGGATTTGTGAAAGTTTGGTAAGCCTGCAACGGCCAATTTCGAAACACAACCGAATGGCCAGGGATTGCTGGACGGTCGATGATTGCCGAACGTCGACAATCCCACGGCCGACATTGTGGGGGGTCCCGCAGCTCAACCCAGGACCACCTGTCGAGTCTAGAAGGCCATTGTGGCCCTTACAAGGGTGAAAGGGTCCTTTGGGGCTTAGGTCACAGACCTGGACCCCCCTCCCCGGCATTTATCATATTTGAATTTTATTATTCAAATATGATTGGTTAATTGTGTGATCATATGATTGCAAGTAATATTAACCATAGTATGAAAATATTAACCATCACAACTGGATTTGGTCCTTCGGCAAACCTATATAAAGAGGTGCAAACCTCACAGAGCTCAGAAGTCAGCTCAAAAGAAAGAAGATGTCGCAACACCGCGGCGTTGTCACTGGCATTGTCACTGGCGGCCGCAATGACATTGCCCGGTGTTGGCCACATCAGCGGAGTTGTTGTCGCCAAATGAGAAGAAAAAAGACTTCAGATAAAGATCCCAGCAACGTTGATGTTGCCACGCAGGCGTGGTGAGGCGCAGAGACATCACCCAGTGTCAGTGACTTTAGCGGAAGAAAGAAGACTGTTCCCAAGGCTCTTCTGAGAGCCAATGAAGGTCCTGGTTTGCAGCTGGCTGGACCCCCACAAAGGCACTGCAAGGGCACTTCTAAGTGCCGGGGAGGGTCCCGGTTTGAGTTGCGGGACCCCTTAAGCCCCAAAGGGCACTGTCAGTGCTACACAAGGGCCCTTCCAAGGGCCACAGGGCCACTTATTAGTGCCGGGAGGGGGGTGCCGCGGGGGTCCTGGTCCAGCTGCAGGACCCCTTAAGCCCCAAAAGGCACTTAAAAGTGCGGGGGAGGGAGTCCCTATTCGATTTGCGGGACACCTTAAGTCCCAAAGTCCTTCCAAGGGCCGCGAGGGCACTTATATTGCCGGGAGGGGGTGCCAGGGGCAGGGGCATTACCGCGGGTTTCATAGAAGTACGGTCTTAAAACGTAAACATTTTATAAATATGGCCATATCTCACTGATGAACCTCGAGTCCTCCACCTGATTGTGGCCATTTTGTAGAATAGGAAGAATTATCGATCACACACCCTGTCCAGTACAGTCTCTGGTTATTTCACACCATTGCAAGATATATTTTGGAAGGAATCAGTTCAATCCTGTGGAAATAGAATTTTGGCGGGATGTTTACCACAAGCCACAGTATGAACATTCACACATATAGGATGGCACGGCTATCTTTAAAACCAACATGTTTGTTTCCAAACATTTGGCAAAATTTCGACAGGCAGGTTCAGTTTGAAAGAAAGGAGTAATCCATAAAAAACTAAAGAAGAAAGATCTTATTGATGAATATAATAGCTTATCAGAAAAATTGTTAAAAAGCATTGGAGCATTTTGGAAACTAACTTACCTGATATACCAATTTTCATAGGAAACCCTAAATAATATAAGAGATTGAGTACTTTGAAAAATCATCGGTGAGAGCAGATATAGGGACAAATAAATATTGGTACAAGAAGCCAAAGAGACATAGAGGGTAAAGTATAATGGATTATCCGGTTTATCCTGTGTTGTTGTGGGTGTTAGTTAGTTATGAGAGAGTCTGTATCCTCCATGAAGGGTACAAAATACATTAAGGTATATTATACATGTATGTCCGCTAATATAGTATATGCCTAAATGCCTTGTGGCAAATTGTATTGGACAAACTACATAAAAATTCAAGGAAATTGGGAGAACATATTACGATATTAAAAATAAAAAATTAGAGCGTCCCGTAGCAAAACGTTTCCATGATATTGACATACGGTGTCGCAGCTACGTTTACAGATATAGATAAGTGAGATCAGGGCGGAGGGGATAGAACTAGAATTCTGACCTTAAGTAGGGCGGGGGATTCGAAAATTAGATACCCTACCCCAAAGGTATGAATCTAAATATGATATCAGAAATCTTATGTTAATCCCCTACTCTTTGGTATTTTTATAGTTACAAATGTTTTTAAATGTGTTTTTAGTTATAACCATAGGTGGCGATATAATCTAAATGTATAAATATATGACGAATTGTAATATTTGAGAAAGGGTCATGTGACCCGAAACGTCATATCATGCCTGTCGCAAGACACATGTGCATGGAGTTTGTATGTTCTCCCCCGTGCTTGCGTTGGTTTCCTCTGGGCACTCCGGTTTCCCCCACAATTAAAAGACATGCTGATAGGTTGTATGTGTCAAATAATGTGCTTAATTGTAAGCTCTTCGGCAGGGCCTGATGTGAATGTGTACATGTAATTGTAAAGGGCTACGGAAGATGCTGGCGCTATATAAATCCACAATAATTAATAATAACAATTATAATAATAACTAGAAAGGGAAGTATAAACTTGTGATTTAGCTTGAAAGGGACTGTGTGTGTTTCCTCTAAACCTAATGACTATTAAAGGGATGGAATGGAACCATCTTATGGCTGATACTGTGTTCTCTATTATGCTATATAATAAAATGCAAGTGTGCGTCCCTGTGTCGTGTTGTCCTGCAGTTTCCTCTTTTTGCCACTTGGTGGCATTCTATTCCTCAGCTGCTGCGTTATTTCCCTCCAGCAATTACAGAGTGCATTGACATGCTCTACCCTCCCTGCCGCAGCCTCTCAGCCCCTTCATTTCCTTTCGTGCATGAAAGTCTTTACGTGTCGGCATAATTTACTTTTGCGTACCTCCATCAGCGTACCTTCAGTAACCACGCGCCGGTTTGATTATGCGCATGCGCAAACGCCGCGTTAATTATGCGCGGATAGCGTTGTCATGGTAACTGTTTAGACGCGCCAGTTGATTATGCGCATGCGCGGAAAACGTTGTCATGGAACTGTTTAGACGCTAAGCGTATGGATGGCTGCACAGTCCCTGCTATTTCAAGGTAATAGCGTAACGTTAAAGAGACAGAAGACCTCTTTAGAGAACACGCCTAAGGAAAAGGACAGTTTAGCTTATGGAGGCTGAGGGAAAACATTTCTAATCCAAAGTGTATGGATGGGCTGAGGGGAAAAGGTCCCCATCCAAAGTGTATGGACAGGGGCTGAGGGGAAAAAATGTCCCTTCAAAGTGTATGGACAGGGGCTGAGGGGAAAAGGTCCCTCCAAAGTGTATGGACAGGGGCTGAGGGGAAAAAAAGTCCCTTCAAATGTATGGACAGTGGCTGAGGGGAAAAATTCCCTTCAAAGTGTATGGACAGCGCTGAGGGAAAAGGTCCCTTCAAAGTGTATGGACAGGGCTGAGGAAAAAAAGTCCCTTCAAAGTGTATGGACAGGGGCTGAGGGGAAAAGGTCCCTTCAAAGTGTATGGACAGGGTCTGAGGAAAAGGTCCCTTTAAAGTGTATGGACAGGGGCTGAGGGGAAAAAAGTCCCTTCAAAGTATTGACAGGGGCTGAGAGGAAAAGGTCCCTCCAAAGTGTATGGACGGGCGAGGGGAAAAAGTCCCTTCAAAGTGTATGGACAGGGGCTGAGGGAAAGGTCCCTTCAAAGTATATGGACAGGGGCTGGGGGAAAGGTCCCTCCAACGTGTATGGACAGGGGCTGAGGGGAAAAAAGTCCTTCAAAGTGTATGACAGGCTGAGGGAAAGGTCCCTTCAAGTGTTATGGACGGGCTGAGGGGAAAAGGTCCCTCCAACGTGTATGGACGGGGCTGAGGGGAAAAAAAGTCCCTTCAAAGTGTGGACAGGGGCTGAGGGGAAAAGGTCCCTTCAAAGTGTATGGACAGGGGCTGAGGGGAAAGGTCCCTCCAACGTGTATGGCAGGCTGAGGGAAAAAAAAGACCCTTCAAAGTGTATGGACAGGGGAGGGGAAAAAGGTCACTTCAAATGTATGATGGACAGGGGCTGAGTGAAAGGTCCCTCCAAAGTGTATGACAGGGGCTGAGGGGAAAAGGTCCCTCCAAAGTGTATGGACAGGGGCTGAGGGAAAAAGGTCCTCCAACGTGTATGGACAGGGGCTGAGGGAAAAAAAGTCCTCCAAAGTGTATGGACGGGGCTGAGGGGAAAAGGTCCCTCAAGTGTATGGACAGGCTGAGGGGAAAAGGTCCCTCCAAAGTGTAGGGCAGGGGCTGAGGGAAAAGGTCCTCCAAATCGATGGAAATATTTATATTCATATTTATATTATAAAAAATAATGTTTCTACACATGTATTCTAGCACCACGTTTATGTACGCTTATGCCTAGTAGCCTTATAAAGTGTTTGATCCTGGATATGTAATGTTCTAATTGTCATGTTCCTTACATATAATGTGATGAGATTATTTAGTACATTGAATATTTTTTGATATTTTGTGTATTGTGGACCTAGCCCTTGAATAGGGAGTTGGTCTGTTGTTTGTATTATAGGCCAGCCCATGAGGGGAGTGGCCATGACCCTGAAGGGGTGGGACTTTGGTTAAAAGAGGGTGTGAATAACTGAGTTTTTGCATGACAAAAAATCTGGCTAAATTTCAGCTATTCAAATATTAACCTCTTTGCGCAAAATTAACTTTGTGCAAAATGTTTGATCATAAAAATTAAACAACCCTAATCCACCCTAAACAATACAGACTCGTTAACTTTGGATACTCTAGTATCTCTTCAAAATGATGCCAGGGAATTGAGGAAGTAGCCCTTGATAACCTCCATAGTCTCCTTTATGAACATGAGGATAATATTGGTTATTTTGGTATCTGAGGTAATCAAAAATTTTTGCCCCTTTGTCTATGTATCCCACAGTCCAACTCTTTGTCTCTTGTTTGGAAGAAGAAATCAGATTATATTCCTTGTGAATTTTCCCATAACCTTACTTTTAGGGAAAGGCAACTTTAAAGAGTTGAGAGATTATTCTGAGTTGGAAAAACCGGCAGACAAAGGGGGAATGTGGTTAGTTATGAATAAAAGTGTATATGTCAAAGAGTCATCATCAACTAGGATGAAAGATCAATATAAGTTTTACCAGTAATCCGCTCTGTCGTCAATTCAAAAGTACATTTATGTTTAAGGGAAGCTTACCATCAAAAGGAGTTTGAATTTCTATATATACAGCACCCACAGCTACCATGTATATATTGTATTCCGAAAATACATAAAGATGCAAATAATCCACCCGTCGTCCCATTATTTCAGGGATAAAATGTCCAACTGACAATATTTCCAAATATGTAGATCAGGCCCTCAACCCTTCCTGTATTCGCTTCCATCCTCACCTAAAGATTCTAAGAGGTAGTTAGGAGATTGGACAATTGACTGTTAGCGAGACAACCATTGGGTTAGTTATATGTAGAAGCCTTGTACCCCTCTATACCACATAAAAAAAGGTATGAATGTATATCGAGTTACCTCCAGACTAGAGGATATCGTTATCAGAACATTCCAACTTCATCCTGTCACTTTTGGAATTAATTCTATATAACAATTACTTCACATTTGACAATAAATTTTACCAACAGCTAACTGGAACTGCATGGGTACGGGCCTGCGCGCCCACATATGCAGGCCTTTAACCTAGGAATGTGGGAGCAACAAGTGATTATGGGTACTGATTGTGGTGGGCATCGTCATGTATCTCTTTGTGGGCAAGATAATAGACAATGTCATTGTATTGTGGGAAGGGTCAGAACCTGACCTTAAACGTTTATCACTCAAATAATCAATATATTGGAATTTAAACTATATACAAATCCCATTTTTGGACTTGCTTTTTCTAAGAAAGGGAAGCAGCTACTATAGACACATATCGCAAGCCAACAGCAGGCAATTCTTGTTTAGAGCACCAGAGTTTACACCACCTCTCTTCTTAAGGGATACCCATAGGGCAATATCTCCTTATTCGGAGAAATTGTTCAATTTGGCAAGCTTTGAAGTAGCAGCTAAAGATTTGCAAACTAGATTCTTGCAAAGGGGGTATCCACAAAGTTGGCTCACCAGAGCCTATAAAAGAGCTAAGTTTAGCAATAGAACTGATTTATTATTTAACGATCGGAAAGATATAACCAAACAAAATCCAATCAGACTCATAACAGAGTACAACAATGATTGGCAATGGATCAAATTCATATTGGTTTATTTTAAGTTCCGATAAAGTTCTTAAAACCCATGTTGACAAAAGGGCAGTAATTACTGCGAGAAAAGCGCCCACTATTGGGCAATTATTGGTGCATAGCTTTCACATTAACAACACTAGCATGTGGCTAATAAAATGTGGCCATTGTAAGGCGTGCAAATACATGGTCATAAAAACCAACTTTGAGTATGGTAGTGATCATGATATTAAAATTTTTACTATTAAAGACGTTATAAATTGAAAAACAAAGGGCATTTGTTAGAATATCCACGTAAAAAGATTTATGTAGGCAAAACTGTAAGAACATTAGGGACGCGAATTTTAGAGCATGCCCGCAATATAATTATAAAAACCAAGAAAGCCCTGTTGTTAGCCATTTTGAATCAGTTCACCCAGCAATGCCATGATTTAAGGGCTTGGGGTATTGAAAAGGTTCCTCGACCACCTCGAGGAGGAGATTGGGATAACCGGATCCTGAGAAAGAGGCTCTGTTGGATCTTCGAAGTAAATTCGTTAGCTCTCAACGGCCTCAATGAGGAATTGTGTGTTAAATGCTTCTTATGATTGATCGATATTGCATCTTTGTATTTGTATTTTTATTTGTGATCTATGTAGTTGGGTTTCTATGAAAAGCCATTTCTGTAAATAAAGTAGATCGAATATTTGTATTTATTGTTATATTATTGATAATATTTGTATTTTGAAATATTGTATATAATCCCTTTGCCAGGTGATATACCTAAAGTTTAAGTGCTGTTGCCGAGTTATTAGATCCTTTAATCTAGTAGTTAGAAATGGAGATTCCCGAATGGTTGTTTTAAACATTGGTGGAGGGTTTGAGATATTTAACAGGTACAGCATGAGACCTGATACTAGACCCGGAAGAAGGAGAGCGTGTCCCTCCGAACGTACGTCGGTAATGGAGAACCTGAAGCAGCAGACTGATATAGCGGGCAATATTCGCGCCATACAAGCTGGAACTTTGCATCACAATGTTTTTAGCTCCCTGAATGACGAACGTTTGAGTCGACGTGAAGCCCGAACACCGTATTGGGAGTCCGTGTGGGCAATGTCCGTTTGGAGGGAGCATAGTCCGCATCATCAGTGGATGATGTCCGAACCTAGGAAACGTTCCTGCTTGTTTGAAGTTTGGAGCTGTGGAGGAAATCCATCGGTGTAGATTAACTTACCTTAAGCTTTGTATTAGATTACTTTGCTTATTGCTTCCAGCTTGCTTTGTGTTTCTTTCTTGCTTGCTTCTAGGTGTGGGTTACCCCGACCTCTGAGATGGGGAGTTGCGCGGAGCGCCCTTAACGCATGCAGCTTTGTGCCTATTGCTGCTTATTTGCACATATGGGCTTTTTCTTCGCACTTGATCTACTTTGCTGCTACATTTGGGAACTCTTTTTAGTGTTGGTTTTAATCTGGGGACGCCCAGATGTTTGTTTGTATATGTATATTTATGGTGGGATTTGATGTTTTGTTACTATTTTGAATAAATGATACATTTTTTCATATTTCTACTTTTATTTATCCCTTTTTTGTACTTTATTCCCAGGACTCTTTCTGGGAGTTTTTTCTATTTCCCCATTTATATATGCCCTAGGAGTGCCACAGGTGTATGCCTGAGTTCAGTGGGGTTATTTAGCCTTTTGGTCTCAGTTCTATCTGGGACGTTATTTATTGATAGGATCCATACAGACATTGTTTGTGGTTTACTGTGAATTAGATGGAAATATATATTTAAAACGTTATGACTTTAGATTTGATCTAGTTCCCCTGTAGTGATGATTGATTACTGTTTATAGCATATATATCTAATCTGGTTGGTAATCCTAAATTCTGTTTTTGTATTTGGATATACAGTATAAGAATGTTAATGTTCCTTAAGACAGAGCCTTTAAGAGGGAGGTTGTCCTTTATTTTTGTATGCAGCAGCCCTAATTGAGGGGATGTGGCCATGACATAGAGGGTATGGCTTTAGGATTAGATATAGGATATAGCGAGTGAATCACTTGTTTGTTTGATCCTTGACAAAGGTGCACTAGCTACACCGAAACGTTGGTGTAATAAAGCATTAAATATTTCTTAAGACTGGTGTGCTGGATACCTATTACTTGTTATATACACGAGGGAGGTTCGCTACTTACCACCTGCACCCAGCAAATTATGAGATGAAGGTGTGCGGGAGCCCAGTTTAATATTATATTAACCTCCGTAGATGACATAATAAGGGTGGTATGGAGGTGTGCACGGGAGGTGTCCGTGATATGTTGTCTATTTTACGCTGCAGGAATGACGTATGCTGTGTCCTGACGACCATGTTATGGCGGAAATGCATTGACATGCAGTCTGTTAGTTAAATAAAAGTTACGTTATATGGAGAAAATCCCGTGAGTGCTCCGCTGTATTTCCTATGATATTATCCCTTAACTCAAGAACTGGAAGCACTCCTGGGATTCTTCCAAACAGCGATTTACGTGTTACTGTGAAACAAAACTACATAAACCCCCAAACCGGAAGATCACACCCCCTGCCCGCCCATCCCCTCTCCCCTTGTATTCTTAGTCACAGTCCAACTTGGATCCCGGAGAGTCTGATTCTAAGGTGTACCTCCCGCAATGAGGACGTCACAGCCACTCCTTCCGATGTCAGTCATTGCTTATGGGTGGAGTCCAGGTTCCATGGATAATTATGGGGGCCAGGACAGGGTTCCAGATCCCTTAGATGTGCAAATATTCAAGTCCATAAGGTGCTCTATAAGTTAACAATAAAAATCCATAAAAGGGCTACCGTAGAATTAAAATGTATGCATAAAACTTTCGCTCCAGTAGTCACTTTGATCCACCCAATACTCCACCATCTATTAAAGGAGAACTAAACCCAAATTTTTACACTCCATACTTGAACATATCCCCTCTAAAAATACCAATAACTGTAAATAGCAATACAGTAAATGTTATGAAAGTAAATGTTACCACTGGAAGTGGATGAAATACTGTGTGTAGACAGTGACTGACTGGCCACACCCCTGATCTCAGTTACATGCTCCCTTGCCTATTCTGTCCTGAAAAGGCATTGGCTAGAGGCTACTAGTGGGTGCGACCAACTGCAACAAGTTCCTGCGTATATTGGGACTGAGCATGTGTACAGAACATATGGTCGTGACCACAGTGTGCGATAACAGACACACTGGGAAATAAGACTCAAACCTCATGTTGAAAGGTAAATTTCTCAACAACCATATTAAAATGAGAGGTGAGACCTGATTCTGCTTTTATATCAGGAGATCTGCCTTCTAATTCAATGTTGATCTGAGGCTTTAGTTGTCCTTTAAGGTCTTTGGCAATGTGGTTAAAACCGACATTGCCGGAGTTCAGGCAGGTGGCCCATATAGGCACAAGTCATTAAGTCCCTACGAAGCGATCAGGAGTTGATAATAAGACCAGCCGACAAGGAGGGCGGGAATTGTCCTTATGAATAGAGATTATTAAGGAGACACTTACCCAGTTGAATGATAAAGAGGTAAACTACCTTTGGAAAACGACCCAACGTGGTCTTTAAAAAAATCCTGGATGAAAAAATATGTATGGGTCAACACTAGGTTGGGCTAGACCCACCAGACCGCCAAGTTTCTTACTACCATTCCCACGGGTACCACTGTTTTACACAGTACCTAAAATACATAAATCTCTCACAGCCCCCCCCCGCCCCATAGTTTCATCACAGGGATCCCTTTTCAAACCAGTTTCCATCTACATAGATCATTTCCTACAACCACAGTCAGAAATTTGAGATTGTACATAAAAGATAGTGAATCCGTAAGAGAAATATTAAAGTCCATGGACCATATCGAGGTTGAGTCTACTCTAATGACGTGTGATGTACTAGTTCTATACACTGCATCCCTCAGGGGACGGAATAGCACGTGCTGAGACGCTCTTATTAAAATCATCATGAGCACCCTCCGATTGATTACCTCATGGATCTCTTGGATATATCCTTGTAAAAATGACCTTAGGTTCGGAAAAACATTTTCCCCTAGATGGGCCTTCATTTGGAAACTTTTAGGCATACGACGAGATGTACATTTACCCCCAAATTCGCAAAGAGTTGATTCTATAAAAGCGCTATATAGATGACCTGTTTATTCTATGGGTGGGCCCTGCTGAACATTGCATGGAGTTTGTGGAGTATCTTATAACCTCAACACTATGAATTGCCAGACACGGTCCATAGAGTTTTTGGATCTTAGAATCTCTTACACCACAAGGTTTTCAGACCACTCTTTATTCTAAGACTACTGACTGGAACACTATACTCCATCTAGGACCACCACCCGGGTCCCCAGAAACTAGGGATTGTATTCTCCCAGTCCCATCGGGTTTTCATAATAACACAGAGATGTCAATAGCGGAGGAACAAGTAAAGATGATGGCAGACAAATTCAAACAATACGGGCTACGGCATAATCATTTCCAGAGAACTAGACAGGGCCAGACAATCGTTTATAATCCGAATACCCACCCCATCTTATAGAGAGAGTGCCTCAGGCCTGGATTGTGTTGACGCCCAGGTTGAGTTGGCTAGCTTATAAACGAGCGCTTTGTGAAGCGGTGCGTAGGGAGAAGCGGGGGAAAAGGTAGTGACTGTCGTGTTACCATGGTCATAGACGAGCTTACCTTAGTGCACACGGCAAGCCTTTTGCCGACAGAGGGACAGAGTATAGAACTTTGTTTCACAGTATCAATATGCCCCTTAAGACCAAATACCCCATACCCAACCCACCGTCCAAGATCAGGCTTTACATTAAAGAAGTTAGGAGCCAGGGGGAGCATCACTCCTGCACCCTATGTCCTAGAGATCTGAGGCAAACATACGACGGCGAGAGTTGAACAGGACATAAACAGAAAAGACTGGGCCGGGCTATTGGACCTATTCACCTCATTGAAAGATGGGATGGTACAACACGTTAAGAACCAGAAGCTGCAACCGAAGGTACGTCGTCATTTAAAGAGTGTGAGGGTCGATGACGAGCGTGCCATCTCTAATACAGGTGGTCCAAAGGAAATTCCACCCCAAAGGCATGAAGTGGCGCCTTGGGACTTACTCTACGGGTCTTTGCCAGGCGTGTCTTGGTACCGATAGTCCTTGACTAATATTGGAGAGGTGGAAGGAGGGGGTTTTGTATTCATGCAAGGGGGCGAGTGGATAGTAATGCAAGTCGGGGGGCGGGGGGGTGGGGGGGACTGGGGAGGAGGGGAAAAGGACAAAGAGTGGAAAAAGGAGGGCCGCGGGACAGGCGGAAAACTCAAAAGCAAGGAGAAGGGGAAAAAAACAAGGACAGAAAAAACAAAAAGCACAACAAAAACGAAGGAAAAGGGAAGAGGGGGAGGGTAGACACGAAAAACACAATAAAAACTCAAAAAGATCACAACGAGGAGCACTGTCAATGGACGTAAGCGAGCCTGGCCGCCACACAATCGGGCGGCACTACTACACGTAAAGCGAACCTCGGCGCCGCAATCGCCAAAACCCCTAGACGTCTCCCATTCGGCACTACCGCGCCGCCAAAGCGTTCCCTCCGCCCCCCTCCTTCCTACGCACAACACACGCGGACCAAAGCGACGCCTCAACCCCCGGCTCGGGGCCCCCTCCCCCCCCTGGCGTCTCCTTCTTTCTTTGCCCTGCCACGAGCGGGCGTCTGCACTTGCACTGTATCCGTACTTTCATTTTTCGGTTGCAACGGCGGGTCTTCCTGGTTACAGCGCTTATCTTTCCCCTCCTTGTTCTGATGGGAGTTTCATGCATACATTTTTTGTTATTCTACAAGTAGCCCTGTTAGAGGATTTTTAGTAATTGATAGAGCACTTATGGACTCTGAATATTTGCACTACAGGGATCTTGGAACCCCGTCCTGGCCCCATAATTATCCAATGGAACATGGACGCCACCCAGAGCATGACGGACACCGAAGGAGTGGCTGACGTCCTAGGTGGAGGTAACACCATAGAATCAGACTCATCCACGGAATCCAAGTGGACTGTGGGACTAAGAACCAAGGGGCAGGGTAGGGGATGGACGGCAGGTGGGGTGGGTGTATCTGTTCTTCCAGTTTTGGTGGTTTAATGTATTTCGTTTCACAGTAACACTAGTTGTCTTGAGAACAGCCCCGATAGGTGTTGACAAGACGTGTTGGACACTTGCCATAAAATCGCTGTTTGGAAGAATCCCAGGAGTGCTCCGTCTTTTTATTGAGTTAAGGGATATAGCATTTCTTTACATAATTGCAAAAACCGGGCAGCTTGGTGTGTCTGGAACAGTGAACAGGAGTGCTGCTCCACTTTGTTTAATTAATATATATATATCTATATATATATATAATATATATATATCATTAACAAACCAAATTAACAAATAATTTAAACAATATACATAAACATAATATAACTTAATACATCGATAAATTAAAAAAAATAAAATTAATAAAATTAATATCAACTAATATTTAAATAAATATTATACATCAAAAAATAAAAAAATAACTAAATAAATAGAAAATAAATAATCACCAATTAGATAAATAAATAACATAACAAAAAAAAATTATAATATAATTAACCCAATAATTAACTAGCTAATTCATTAAATAATTAATTATTAATTAAATCAATGAACTAAATAACAAATATTAGTATATAAATAAATATAACCAACTAATTAAATAAGTTAATTATTAATTAATTAATAACCAGCCAATTAAAATATATAATAAATAAAAAATGACTAACTAGTAATAAATTAATGAAATATAATGAACCAACTAGTTAAAAAAATTAAAGGGGCATGTCCACCCCCAAACTATAATGTAACCCACTACTGGCCCCACTCTGTAGAAGTAATAAAATCCTTACCTCACATCCCACTCCAAATGTTCTCCCTGTATGTCCCTCCAAGTCCAGAAAACTGCCACCAGGAGCCTGGCAGAGGCCTAGAGACTCCTGTCTCTCCTCGGAGAATTTGCCATGGCGTCAGTCGACGCCACCCAAAGTGGTGCTAATTTTGATCCCTCATCAGCAAGCTAACATCTGATAGTTGGGCCATAAATTGCACCATTTTTACATGATAAGAACTTTTATTGATCTCTCTGTATCTTTTTGATGATTGGTCAAAATTAGTTTTTTTTGACTTTAGTTACCCTTTAAGTATGGCTGCCACAGTAAAGGATAAGTAGAATCAGTAGGTGTGTGTACCTGTGTCGGTTGGGGGTATAAAAAAACAAACTTTTTGATGATTGTCAAAATGTTTTTTTTACTTTAGTTACCCTTTGGTATGGCTGCCACAGGGTAGGATAGGGTGGTTTTGACCATGAAAAAAACTGTTTTGAAAATACCACATTTGAGGATTGTTACACATTATAGTCAATGGGAAAAAAATGTCCAGAGATTCCCGATAACGCGTACGCTTCTGCGGATTCCTTAGCTAGAGAGATGCACCACTTCTCCTATATGCCCCCGCACTTCTTTACCGAATTTCATGTCTCAGCTCCAAAAACTGTGGGAGGAGATACGGTACAACAAAAAAGCGGAAGAATAAACAGAAGAAGAAAAAGAAGAAATAGAAAGAACAGTAATTTGGGCTTTTTCAAGCCAAATTAATTATTAAATTGAATGAAACAATAAAATAATAATTAACCCGCCCGTGGTGGTTTGTGAACTGAAGGCTGACTGCCACACTGGGTGATTTGTGAACTGGAAGGCTGACTGCCACACTGGGTGATTTGTGAACGGAGGGCTGACTGCCACACTGGGCGATTTGTGAAACTGGCAGGCTGACTGCCACACTGGGTGATTTTAAACTGGAGGCTGGTCTGTCACAATGGGTGAGTTGTCAACTGGAGTCTGACTGTGACACTGGGTGATTTTGAACTGGAGGGTCGACTGTCACCTGGATAGTTTGAATGGAAGTCGACTGTCACACAGTGTGAGTTGTGAACTGGAGGACTGACTGTCACAAAGGGGCGTAACTAGGGTCTAAGAAGATCAGGGGCACCATTGGGCACTCTGTTGCCACACTTAAAGCGCGCACAATTTTTTATGGCCACGCCCCTTTCTCCGTCCAATTAAGCCACACCCCACTAGCTACTTACTAGAGACAGACCAAAAGACACAACACGGATAGACAAACACAAACAGATACACAGCCAGATAGTGATAACCACAGGCAAAACAGAAAAATAGACAAGAAGACGCAAGGCACAGTAAACTGCAATTTCATTAACCTGGTAGCAATTTTGGTCATTTTAAACTACTGTTGTTGTCAAGTTGTAGTCAGACCTTGCCCACACCCTTTGGCCAGGGGAGACCTTCTTGTACCTTCTACATGGACCTCTGCCCTATCTATCTCTATCTATCCTCTCTCTCTCTGTATCTCTTATCTCTACGTCCCCTCTCTCTCTCCTGTAATCTATCCGCTATCTCTTGTCTATCTCTCTTTATATCTCTATTTTAATGTCTTTCTCTGCCCTCTTGTCTATCTTTTCGTCTTCTCTCTATCGTACTTTATTTACTGCCCTCTTGTCCTATCTCTCTTTTCTCTTTGTCTATCTGTGTCTCTCTCTCTCTAACTGTCTGTTTATTATCTAACTGTCTACTATTGCTCTATCATCTATCTATCTATCTACTCTGTGCATCTATCTATCATCTACTATCAACTCTCATCTATCTAACTCTGTCTATCTATCTATCTATCTATCTATCTATCTATCTATCTACTATCTATCACTATCTAACTCTATTTATCTAACTAATCTATCTAACTCAACTCTATCTATCTATCTATATTTCTTCCTATTTTAACTCTATCTATCTATCTCTCTCTATCTATCTATCTCTTCTATCTATCTATCAACTCTATCTATCTAACTCTAAATCTATCAACATCTATCTATCTAACTCAATCTATCTAACTCTATCTAATCTATATCTATCTAACTCTATCTATCTATCTCTATCTATCTTATCTAACTCTCTCTATCTCACTCTATCTATCTATCTACTAACTCTGCTATCTATCTATCTATACTCTATCTATCTAACTCTATCTAATTCTATCTATCTAACTCTATCTACTATCTATCTAACTCTATCTATCTAACTTTATCTATTCTATCTAACTCTATATCTATCTATCTTATCTATCTATCTATCTATCTATCTATCTATCTATATCTATCTATCTAACTCTAATCTATCTACACTCTATCTATCTATCTAACTCTATCTATCTATCTATCTATCTATCTACTATCTATCTAAAGGTGGCCATACACTATTACGATCGTAATTCCGATATTAAACCGACCGTTTTTTTGATAGACAGATGTACAATGTT
This sequence comes from Hymenochirus boettgeri, assembly GCA_019447015.1. NCBI lineage: Eukaryota > Metazoa > Chordata > Amphibia > Anura > Pipidae > Hymenochirus > Hymenochirus boettgeri. Next base: position 372,473,257 of record CM033469.1, read on the forward strand.
AATTGTAACAAGATGTACAATAAATATTGTTTGACATTCAATTTGTTTTGTGATTAATGTCGAATGTCGTCCATTGTGAGGTTACATTATATTCACATTTAATCGGAACTTTAGAAAACATTACAATCATTTTACCAATCGAATTAAAAACCGACTTTTTACGATCGATTTTTACAATCTAATGTTGTGTATAAGTATGGGAAAATGTACATTTTCAGCCAATCGATGGAAATGTCGGATTGTATGTTGGATGTATATAAAATCGGCCTAATGTATGGTCACCTTAACTCTATCTATATATCTATCTAACTCTATATATATATCTAAATCTATCTATCTATCTATCTAACTCTATCTATCTAACTCTATCGATCTAACTCTATCTATCTATCTAACTCTATCTAACTCTGCTCTATCTATCTATCTATCTATCTACCATCTATCTATCTATCTATCTACTCATCTATCTCTATCTAACTCTATCTATCTATCTATCTATCTAACTCTATCTACTATCTAACTCTATCTATCTAACGCTATCTATCTATCTAACACTATCTATCTATCTATCTATCTATCTAATTAACGCTATCTATCTATCTATCTAACTCTATCTATTTATCTATCTATCTATCTATCATCTGTCGCTTCAACAAGTCCTGAGAGTGCTCTACATGTTACTATGGTTGGATATCTATCTATCTATCTAACTCTATCTATCTATCTATCTAACTAACGCTATCTATCTATCTATCTAACGCTATCTATCTATCTATCTATCTAACGCTATCTATCTATCTAACGCTATCTATCTATCTATCTATCTATCTATCTATCTATCTATCTATCTATCTATCTATCTATCTATCTATCTATCTATCTATCTATCTATCTAACTCTATCTATCTATCTATCTATCTAATGCTATCTATCTAACTAACGCTATCTATCTATCTATCTATCTAACGCTATCTATCTATCTATCTATCTATCTAACGCTATCTATCTATCTAACGCTATCTATCTATCTAACTCTATCTATCTATCTAACTAACGCTATCTATCTATCTCTCTATCATCTGTCGTATCTATCTATCTAACTCTATCTATCTCTCTAACTCTATCTATCTACTATCTACTATCAATCTATCATCTAACGCTATCTATCTATCTATCTATCTAACGCTACTATCTATCTATCTAACTATCTATCTATCTATCTAACGCTATCTATTATCTATATCTAACTAACTCTGCTATCTATCTATCTAACTATCTATCTACTACTAACGCTATCTATCCTATCTATCTATCTAACTAACGCTATCTATCTATCTAACTAATGCTACCTATCTGGTAAGTGCATAGGAGGCTGCCTGTATTCCTCTGCGCCGGCGTTAGATTGATGTCATCACGCTCACGTGCATCTATCTATCTAACGCTATCTATCTATCTAACACTATCTATCTATCTATCTATCTATCTAATTAACGCTATCTATCTATCTATCTAACTCTATCTATCTATCTATCTATCATCTGTCGCTTCAACAAGTCCTGAGAGTGCTCAACATTTACTATGGTTGGAAATCTATCTATCAACTCTATCTATCTATCTAACTCTATCTATCATCTATCTATCTCTAACTAACGCTATCTATCTATCTATCTAACGCTATCTATCTATCTAACGCTATCTATCTATCTAACGCTATCTATCTATCTATCTAACTCTATCTATCTATCTATCTATCTAACGCTATCTATCTATCTATCTATCTAACTAACGCCATCTATCTATCTCTCTATCATCTGTCGCTATCTATCTATCTACTCTATCTATCTATATAACTCTATCATCTAACCGTTATCTATCTATCAATCTACTATCTAACGCTATCTTTCTATCTATCTAACTAAAGCTATCTATCTATCTTCTCTATCATCTGTCGCTATCTATCTATCTATCATCTCTCTATCTATCTATCTATCTATCTATCTATCTATCTACTATCTATCAACTCTATCTATCTATCTAAATCTATCTATCTATCTATCTAACGCTACATATCTATCTATCTAACTACTATCTATCTTCTAACGCTATCTATCTATCTATCTATCTAACTAACGCTATCTATCTATCAACTAATGCTACCTATCTGGTAAGTGCATAGGAGGCTGCCTGTATTCCTCGCGCCGGCGTTAGATTGATGTCTCACACGCTCGCGTGCATGTACGTCATCGCGCCGGCGCAACGTATGGAAGAGGTTCGGGGCACTTGCAGAGGAGCAGGCAGTTAAAACATTCGTTCGGGGCACTTTGCCCAATACCCGGGGCACGTGCCCTGAATGTTTTAACATAGATACGCCATTGACTGTCACACTGGTGATTTGTGAACTGGAAGTCTGACTGTCACACTGGGTGAGTTGTGAACTGGAAGACTGACTGTCACACTGGGTGAGTTGAACTGAAGTCTGACTGTCAACCAGGGGGAGTTGTGAACTGAAGCTGACTGTCTCACTGATGAGTGTTGAGCTGTAGAACTGACTGTCTCACTGGGTGAGTTGTGAACTGGAAGTCTACTGTCACACAGGGTGAGTTTGAACTGGAAGACTGGCTGTCTCACTGGTTGAGTTGTGAACTGGAAACTGACTGTCACACTGGGTAGTTTGTGAACTGGAAGCTGACTGCCACACTGGGTGATTTGTGAACTGGAAGTCTGACTGTCACACAGGGTGAGTTGTGAACTGGAAGGCTGACTGTCACACTGGTGAGTTGTGAACTGGAAGACTGACTGTCACACTGGGTGAGTTGTGAACTGGAAGGCTGACTGCCACACTGGGTGATTTGTGAACTGGAAGTCTACTGTCCAACGGGTGAGTTGTGAACTGGAAGGCTGACTGTCACACTGGGTGAGTTGTGAACTGGAAGACTGACTGCCACACTGGTGAGTTGTGAACTGGAAGACTGACTGTCACATGGGTGATTGTGAACTGAAGTCGACTGTCCACAGGGTGATTTGTGAACTGGAAGACTGACATCACACTGGGTGATTTGTGAAACTAAACTGACTGCCCACACTGGGTGAGTTGTGAACTGGAAGACTGACTGCCACACTGGGTGAGTTGTGAACTGGAAGGCTGACTGTCAACAGGGTGAGTTGTGAACTGGAAGGCTGACTGCCACACTGGGTGAGTTGTGAACTGGAAGGCTGACTGCCACACGGGGTGATTTGGAACTGGAAGTCTGACTGTCACACAGGGTGAGTTGTGACTGGAAGACTGACTATCACACTGGGTATTTGTGAACTGGAATCTGACTGTCACACAGGGTGAGTTTGTGAACTGGAAGACGACTGTCACACTGGTGAGTTGTGAACTGGAAGACTGACTTCTCACTGGTGGAGTTGTGAACTGGAAGACTGACTCCACACTGGTGATTTTGAACTGGAAGGCTGACATGGTTGGCATGGTTGGCACACAACTGATAAAATCATTGGCACATTTATCAGTCTGTGCCAATTATTTTCAGTCTGTGGGCCAACCATTTATCAGAATCGGTGCCAATGATTTTATCAATCTGGGTGCCAACCATTTATCAGAATCTGTGCCATGATTTTATCAATCTGGGTGCCAACCATTTATCAGAGTCGTGCCAATGGTTTTATCAGTCTGTGTGCCAACCATTTATCAGAATCCGTGCCAATGATTTATCAATCTGGGTGCCAACCATTTATCAGAGTCTGTGCCAATATTTTATCATGCTTGTGCCAACCATTTATCAGAATCCGTGCCAATGATTTATCAATCTGGGTGCCAACCATTTATCAGAGTCGTGTGCCAATGATTTTATCAATCTGGGTGCCAACCATTTATCAGAGTCTGTGCCAATGATTTATCAGTCTTTGGTGCCAACCATTTATCAAGTCGGGCCAATGATTTTATCATTGTCACATGTTTTTTGTCAGTGTTTTGTCGCATACAATGCGCTGTAACCAGGTGAAATGCAGGAACGCAATGTTACATTTGTGCTTCTATTCCGCTAATATTCTGTTATCGGAGTGCATGTGATTTTGAGAAAGGGTGACGGCATGCACTCTGATAATGGATCAACACAGCAACACAAAGGGATTTATTCAATAAAAGTTCTTATCGTTTAAAATGGTGCTAATTTTGCCCCAACCAATCATTTTTAGCTTTCAAATGTTACATAAGTTCTGATTGGTTGGGGCAAAATTAGCACCATTTTAAACGATAAGAACTTTTATTGAATCCCCTGAAGTTCCCCTGAAAACGGATCACAAAACGTGATCGTAAGCGTGTGAAAACCCGCTAGTGTGACTTTTGGGACTGCATGTTTTATAGCCATGTAATCTGAATTCTGAATTACACTGCAATTTCATTTCAAATTCCAAATCTAACTGGCATCCAGGTTAGAAACCTAGAGATGACTAAAAATACGCCATCGATTCCATGAGACGTCCTAGACAGTGACTGAATTCAATAGAGACATTCTCATTGACACTCACCTACGGTCTGGTCACACTCCTTTACACTATGCACATTTCTAGCACTTTTCACACAACGTGGGTTTTCAGAAGTGTGGAATGTTTTTCCCCATTCAAATACATAGCATTCCATCTATATCCATAGCATAGCAGAGGTTATTACAATGCCCTGCCACTGCATTTATCCTGTTAACGTACATGTTTTAATTTTAATTATACAGAGAAAAACGCACAGGAAAACGCACACGCTTTTTGATTGGTGCACCTTTGCTGGGTTTGTTGGTGCATTCTGGACAAAGCCTTTCAAGGGGCGTGTTTATTCAAGGGGCGTGTTTATAAAAGTGCAGTATTCTGACACAATAGATATCTTTACTTATAGTATTTATATATTTAGATATCTATTGATATAGTATATTTAGATATGTATTGGGAATAGTACACATACCTCTACTGAACTACCCGACCATTCCCATAGCAGACAAACTTAAGGGTAACTACAGTCAACAAACAAATTTTGTTCAATCATCCAAAATGTTTCATAAACATAAAAACACCTACTTCCCAACCTGACACAGGTAGACGCACACCAACTGACCTACCCTTTCAATTACGTGGCAGCCATATTTAAAGGGAAACTATGATAAAAAACAACATTGTCCTCATCATTGTCAATACTGAGTTTTAAAATCTGCAGCACAGACAACACTTCCCTCCTAAATGTAGCCTTTCAATCCACATTCAAACTTTATACTTAGACTTTCCCTTTCTGGTTTAATTGTGATGTTTCTGCTAGCAATCCCTGACCACGTGCCTTTGTGTTGTTTATTGTTTTGCTTAGTTGATGCAGAACATAAAGGGGCTTATTTAATTAGGCTGGCCTCGCTATTTCCAAAATCTGCGCAATGCAACTCTTTCATATCGCATCTGCTTTGTGCATTGTATGGACACCCATGTCCCACTACCTGCGCTGTGCTGCACTCCCCTTGCTATTTGATTTTGATGCACATCGCCTGCATTGTCATTCGACATCATTTTACTAAAAGTTGGGAGCGCACAAGATCGCACATCCTACTGCTCCAAAATTGTGTTACAGCTTTATATATGGTAGGAGGTGCGATCAGTGGGGCCATGACCTAAGAGGTGCAACATTTTGCCTCTGCTGTTAATCTGCAGCAACTAATTACACATTATTAGATGTTTTCTAACTAGTATAAAAGATATTATCTGATTGGTTTATTAAATTTACAGGCAAATTTTTCCCCTCCTATTAAACTCTTCTTTAAAACACTGACATGGAAAGGGATATTTCCAGTAATGGTGTTTAATGTACAAGCATTGAGCCCAATCACATGATCCTCTGCTCCAAACTGGTCATGTGACCATGACCAACTGTCATCTTGGCAGTTTGAGTTTGTGGTTTTTTGGTGGTGGAGTGCTCAATTTTGCTCTTGTGAGATTTTGCGAATTGGTGAGTTTATCTTACTGGAAAAAGCTATTAAAGAAGAAAAAAAAAAAAGAAAAGAACCGAGAAGAAAAACATCTCGGCTGAGAAAAGAAGTCGACAAATAACACCTCGGCTGAGAAGAAAGCCGCCAAATAACACCCTCGCTGAGAGAAGAAGCTGCCAAATAACCCTCGCTGAAAAAGCCGCCAATAACCACCTCGGCTGAGAAGAAGTCCGCCAAATAACACCTCGGCTGAGAAGAAGAAGTCGACAATAACCCCTCGGCTGAAAAAGAAGTCGACAAATAACACCCGGCTGAGAAGAAGAAGTCGACAAATAACACCTCGGCTGAGAAAAGAAGCCGACAAATAACACCTCGGCTGAGAAGAAGCCGCCAATAACACCTCGCTGAGAAGAGCCGCCAAATACCTGGTGAAGAAGAAAGAAGCCACCAAATAACACTTTGGCTGAGAAGAAGAAGCCGCCAAATCCACCTCGGCTGAGAAGAAGAAGCCGCCAATAACCCCACCTCGCTGAGAAAAGAAGCCGCCAATAACACCTCGGCTGAGAAGAAGAAGCCGCCAAATAACACCTCTGCTGAGAGGAAGAAGCCGCCAAATAACCCTCGGCTGAGAAGAAAGAAAAGCCAAATAACACCTGACTTGCAAGAAGCCGACAAAGAATAACAACCCTACTGAGGAGAGAAGAGCGATTGCAGAAAGCCATGGAGAACGGCCCGTAAGAGCCATCTAGAGAGACAAGCTGAGGATGGTAAGACTATTTAGACATTTTATTTTCCCACAGCTCTGTCCCATCTGTAGTAAAACTAAATGATGTCCAATCCTTTGCCCTGTAGCTCCCCCCTTCCTGTAGTGGTAGTTTCTCTATTATACTAACTGTCCATCTACCACATCCTACAATAAAGCTAATATTAGATGATAGGGGTTTCTGAATTTAAAGGGACTTTCTGTGAAACAATCAAACCAACTGTCAAACCTGCAAACAGCAACAAACCAACTGTCAAATCGCTGTGACAATCCCAGCTACAGCAACACTGGTTACAGCAGTAAAGTTCCTGATTACTTGATTGACAATTGAATGGTACGTGTGGTTGGGAGAATTATAGTTTCCAGTAATGGTCAATATAAAATACCATTTTTCAGTATAGATGCCCTTTAGGGTTAGTAGCTAGAAAATGCTCCCTTCAACCTTTTTTCTTGAAAAAAACCCCTAGGATTAAAACAGAAGAGATTTTCAGACAAGAGATGGATTACCATCAATTGGGCCCTGGACAGAGCTGTCATTTGGGGCCCCCTTGTTCTATATCTTTATTGTATTGGCTAAATACTGTCGCAGGGCCCTGATGTTTACTGGGCCCTAGGCAGGTGCATTGTGGACTATCCTGGTCGTGTTTCAACTGTCTTCTGAAATCCTATTTCTTCCTCTGTGCCTAATTATCACACTGTAGACTTTGTCTAAAAAGTTCTCTCTACATATATCTATAATTTATTAAAAATGACCATTACATATCCAATTATTAAGATTAAAATATGTTTTTAATATGGGCTATAACGCTATTTCTGTTTCAATATAAGGTGCTGCTGTGAAGAGGCTTTCGTGTGGACATTGAAAGACCCTTCCCGATGGACGTCCGGAATTACAGGTTTTACACCAACTGGGGAGAAGGTGCGTATGGAAGGTAATGCTGGCTTCTTTATTTCCAGCAAGGAGTTCGTGGCTATGAAGATCCTGAAGAAGGAAGAAAATCTGGAGGAGGCCCACCTTATGGAGAGAGGCACGAGTACTGCGAGCGGTTGCTGAGATGCTCCTTCGTGTGCCACGCTTATGCAACCTTCCAGACGCAGGTATGAAAACTGTTTGTATTGGAAGGCAGTGTAACCAGTTCCATATATAAGTGAGGTCTATCAGTAATAATAGGTATTAAGATAACACTGATAATATATGTTCTCTCATTAGGGTAAGTGTAATGTGAAAAGTGTTAGAATTATCAGCATTTTTATTAATCACATTTCTTCATTGATGGTATAGACCCACTGTTACTTTGGTCCCATGGTAAAGGAAAGGATTAGAATATTCCTGTCCCAACTGTCTGCCATTGAGTATTAAAACAACTCACAAATGTCGCAGACTGGAAGCTTTTTGTTTATTTGTGCCTCTTTATTTACATTTGTTGTAATTATTATTTATGTATAGTCACACATTGTATCTCTATTCTGAACCATCTATTGAATGTTTTCCTGTCTTTGTACACAGAGGAACGCCTTTTTCGTTATGGAGTTTGCCGGAGGAGGAAGCCTGGAAGATCTTTTACAGAACTCAGGCCACCTGGAGATCAACGCCATCAAGTAGTGTGAATTCCTTACCATATTGCCAATGTTTGACAACTGCACAGAGATCTGAATACGCCTGTAATTTACTGTACAGTGACAATTATAAGGAGACTTTATAATAGGAATTACACAATTGATTGTCCCGCTGTTTTTCTTTCTGGAAAGGTTGTATACAGCGGAGATGGTCATGGTCTCCCAGTATCTCCACTCCTTGAATCATCCATCGGTAAGTTAAATTCTGCAATTACAATCTCCCAACTACCCACAGTATTTAATGTGATCTCCCTCTTCTACCTACTTCCACTGTTTTCTTTAAAGGGCATGTCCACCCCCAAAACTATCATTTAACCCACTACTGGCCCCACTCTGTAGTGTAATAAAATCCTTACCTTACATCCCAGCTCAAATGGCTGCCCTGCTAGGCCCCTCCAAAGTCCCAAAAACTGTTTCACCGGACCTAGCAGAGCCCATATAGGACTCTGCCCCCTGTCTTTCCTCCGGAGACATGCCTTTAAGGCAATTAGTGGAACATTTGGTTGCAATATCTTCATGCAGAGTTATAATAGTCCAGGCTAGATTGTTCAGGCCAAGCAGTCCCCAAACAACCGTTTTTGTTCCTTGTAGTCAGTAAGTCATTATCTCTTTTGCAGGGACATCAAGCCGGACAACATTCTGCTGAGTGAAGACGGACATGTGAGGATCGCCGACTTTGGACTGGCAGCGGAGAACGTCACCAAGGAGTCACCGAAGTATGTGGGACACTGGACTACATGGCCCCAAGTGTGAGGATTAAATCCTATTGTGTATACAATTGTATCTAGTAACAGGAGAGATCTCCAAGTCACAAGATTGTGTGTCAGAGCCTCAATGTTATCTACTGATAGACACTAGTGTGAATATGGTGCTAGTTATGAATTTCCTAAAGAAAGTTTATGGAATCCATTATGTATTAATACAGGGATAGGCAACCAGTAAACCTCCAGACGTTTGAAAACTATAACTCCCAGAATTGTAGTTTGAGTGCTTGTAGAGGAAATGCTGGGAGTTGTAGTTTTGTAACATCTAGAGATCTACTGGTTGCCTATCCCTGCAGTAATATATTAAGCGGTTTTTCCCATTTATAGAATTGTCTATTTAATATGTTTTCCAGTTGTAATGATTAATGGTTATTGTCTTGAAAATGTTGGAAGAAAATAGATAAAAAATCTTCATCTTCCATAGATTTTATCCCTGAAAACTGCTGAATGACTTTGGTTAAAGTGCTGTCAGATTTACCATTTATTAAGATGTTTTTAGATGAAATATTTATAAATCTCTCTCCACTAGAGTAAGGAATCATTTTTTGCTGTGGATTTTTGGTCCTTAGGTGTCACCGTCTACGGTGGCTGCTGGACGTTTCCCATTTTATGCCGGAGAGGAGGAAAATAAGGTAGAAAGATCCATCCTGAAGTCCAGACCAACATATCCAGAGGCTCATGCTGACCTGAAAGACTTTCTAGCAAGGTGTGTAGCAGGATTTTAATGAGAAAGCTTGGTTTATAGTATTTATACGCTTCTCTGGTAAATTGGTATGATACAGGAAGATTGTTACGAGTCAGTGTAATCTACTCCTTGTCTGGTATAAAAAACTGTTTATTGTTCTTTCCTATAGCTCCTGAAGAGAATCCATCTGTGCGCCTGGGAACAGCGGAGATATCAGGCACCATCTATTCTTCAAGGAACAGACTGGACCCATCTGGAGAGTGTGATACCACCATCCACTTTCCCACCCACAGTCATGGATCAGAGAAGATGCTTGAACCAGCCTATGTCCTTCATGGAGATGCTGAGGACGTCTACGAGCAACAGGGAAAAGCTGCATGACTTCTCCTTTCTCTGCACCAGTTGTCGGGAAGACGAATCGCTTCATCATCCTCCGTAGAACATCAACCCCCTCCCCCACACCCCCAGCCACGGTATAACCCTTTTATTTATATGTAATCGTCTTTATTTGGAAAGAGTAAGACAGGTTTTCTCAAACCTTTTATCCAGGAGAACCCCTTGAATCAATTTTAAATGTGTTTGAAATTACATAAAAAATATTATAATTGTTTCCTCCATTTTTAGTTATCAATAACCAGAATACTAATTCATACAATATAGATCAATAAGATTGTTTATATTGGAAATGCACAGAAATTTTTATCGCAAAGGGCGGATCTGTACAGTTTCCTGTCAAAAGGAATCTCATTATCATCCCAGGGAACCCCAGAGGTAGAGAAACACAGGATTAACTTATGATCTTTATATTATATAGTAATGTTTTTTACAACTTCACACACATATAAAATATATTGTATATATGTATAGTACATGTTATATATGAATAAAAACATTTATGTAGTGGATAGAGGAGTAGATAGACAGTTACTAGATTGATTGGATAGATAGATAGATAGGTAGATAGATTAGATATATAGAATTGACAGACAGATAGATAAGATAGTTGACACCCATATATAGATACATTGGTATATGATAGATATGTGCTACAAGTAGCCATTAGTTACACATATAATATTGTTTATTATATTGTCTTATAATATTGATCCAGGGACAAGCCGATTGCCATGTTGGAATCGAGGTTTGTTCCCTTTGATCCATTTCATCAAGGGTTTTTTGCCTTCCCTTGGATCAGTAGAAATGGTTGAAATTAAGGGACTCCTGTCTTTCTTTTCTTCAACCTAAAGGGCATGTCCACCCCCCAAAACTATAATCCCCCCAACTACTGGCCCCACCATTAGTGTAGTTTAATCCTTACCTCACATCCCAACTCCACTGGTTCTCCTGTAGTCCCCCCCCAAAGTTCCAAAAACTGCCCACCATGGAGGCTAGCAGGTCCCTATAGGACACTGCCTGCTACTGGCCTCCGGAGATTCCTGCCATGCGTGCTGCAGCCCTCTCTCCCCCCCCCTCCCTCCTCTCCTCCCCGTTCTACTATCCCTCCCCCTACACAACCCCCCTTTAATATTGTCTCCCCCATGTCCCCCCAGCCCCAACCGCATGTTTTTTTTTAAAAAGCTCCCCAAACTCTTACTTACCTCTCCGCTTTCCACCGCTGCAACTGATGACCGGCAGCCGCGTCCGTGATTGGCAATGCGGCGGAGGATCGAGGGGAGGAAGTAAGAGTTTGGGGGGCTTTTTAAAAAAAAACAGGCAGTTGTGGGCTGGGGGACATGGGGAGCATGATATTAAATTTTTATTTTAGGGGTGGACATAGCCTTTAATAAAATATAGTCTATAGTTCGATGGATAGTGTAGGTTGGGGACCTGCTCAGCGAGTCTACCTTGAACGTGGTGGCAGGCTTGTTATCCTTTGGCCAATTCTATTTTATTGCGGGTCCTAGAGCACTAAACGATGTTTTTTTATATGGGAACTAAGATGTATGAGACCCTGTGTGTCTGCCTCATTCAGAGTCTTACCATTGTCTTAATTTCCTGCCATGAACATCAGACTATTGGGGGGTCAATCTTAACGAGAACCAAATGTCTCCTGCGAGATGAACGTAGGGAAACATTAGCTATGAAATGGGGGCGTTTGGTCTGGTACGAGGAGATGGTCTAGAAGGGATTTTAGTGCTGATCTGTTTTGTTGCCCTGATCCTGGTTTAATCTTTATATTTGACTATTGGCTAAGGATAAACTAAAGGACTCTCACTAATTAAATTTTCAATTAGAACCTTGGTACAGTAGAGGTAAAAACCACAATAGTTTAAACCAACAGAATAAAATTATAATATACCATGGATATATACAATAGGATATAAAGTTGAGAATGTTAAAATCTTAAAGGAAAACTATATCTATCTATCTATCTAACTCTGCTATCTATCTATCTAACTCTATCTATCTAACTCTATCTAATTCTATCTATCTAACTCTATCTATCTATCTATCTAACTCTATCTATCTAACTTTATCTATCTATCTAACTCTATATCTATCTATCTATCTATCTATCTATCTATCTATCTATCTAACTATATCTATCTATCTAACTCTATCTATCTAACTCTATCTATCTATCTAACTCTATCTATCTATCTATCTATCTATCTAAAGGTGGCCATACACTATTACGATCGTAATTACGATATTAAACCGACCGATATTTTGATAGACAGATGTACAATGTTAATTGTAACAAGATGTACAATAAATATTGTTTGACATTCAATTTGTTTTGTGATTAATGTCGAATGTCGTCCATTGTGAGGTTACATTATATTCACATTTAATCGGAACTTTAGAAAACATTACAATCATTTTACCAATCGAATTAAAAACCGACTTTTTACGATCGATTTTACAATCTAATGTTGTGTGATAAGTATGGGAAAATGTACAATTTTTCAGCCAATCGATGGAAATGTCGGATTGTATGTTGGATTGTATATAAAATCGGCCTAATGTATGGTCACCTTAACTCTATCTATATATCTATCTAACTCTATATATATATCTAAATCTATCTATCTATCTATCTAACTCTATCTATCTAACTCTATCGATCTAACTCTATCTATCTATCTAACTCTATCTAACTCTGCTATCTATCTATCTATCTATCTACCTATCTATCTATCTATCTATCTAACTCTATCTATCTCTATCTAACTCTATCTATCTATCTATCTATCTAACTCTATCTATCTATCTAACTCTATCTATCTAACGCTATCTATCTATCTAACACTATCTATCTATCTATCTATCTATCTAATTAACGCTATCTATCTATCTATCTAACTCTATCTATCTATCTATCTATCATCTGTCGCTTCAACAAGTCCTGAGAGTGCTCTACATGTTACTATGGTTGGAAATCTATCTATCTAACTCTATCTATCTATCTAACTCTATCTATCTATCTATCTATCTATCTAACTAACGCTATCTATCTATCTATCTAACGCTATCTATCTATCTAACGCTATCTATCTATCTAACGCTATCTATCTATCTATCTAACTCTATCTATCTATCTATCTATCTAACGCTATCTATCTATCTATCTATCTAACTAACGCCATCTATCTATCTCTCTATCATCTGTCGCTATCTATCTATCTAACTCTATCTATCTATATAACTCTATCTATCTAACGTTATCTATCTATCAATCTATCTATCTAACGCTATCTGTCTATCTATCTAACTAAAGCTATCTATCTATCTCTCTATCATCTGTCGCTATCTATCTATCTATCATCTCTCTATCTATCTATCTATCTATCTATCTATCTATCTATCTATCTATCTAACTCTATCTATCTATCTAAATCTATCTATCTATCTATCTAACGCTACATATCTATCTATCTAACTATCTATCTATCTATCTAACGCTATCTATCTATCTATCTATCTAACTAACGCTATCTATCTATCTAACTAATGCTACCTATCTGGTAAGTGCATAGGAGGCTGCCTGTATTCCTCCGCGCCGGCGTTAGATTGATGTCATCACGCTCGCGTGCATGTGACGTCATCGCGCCGGCGCAACGTATGGAAGGAGGTTCGGGGCACTTGCAGGAGGAGCAGGCAGTTAAAACATTCGGGGCACTTTGCCCAATACCCGGGGCACGTGCCCTGAATGTTTTAACATAGATACGCCATTGACTGTCACACTGGGTGAGTTGTGAACTGGAAGTCTGACTGTCACACTGGGTGAGTTGTGAACTGGAAGACTGACTGTCACACTGGGTGAGTTGTGAACTGGAAGTCTGACTGTCACACAGGGGGAGTTGTGAACTGGAAGACTGACTGTCTCACTGAGTGAGTTGTGAGCTGTAAGACTGACTGTCTCACTGGGTGAGTTGTGAACTGGAAGTCTGACTGTCACACAGGGTGAGTTGTGAACTGGAAGACTGGCTGTCACACTGGGTGAGTTGTGAACTGGAAGACTGACTGTCACACTGGGTGAGTTGTGAACTGGAAGGCTGACTGCCACACTGGGTGATTTGTGAACTGGAAGTCTGACTGTCACACAGGGTGAGTTGTGAACTGGAAGGCTGACTGTCACACTGGGTGAGTTGTGAACTGGAAGACTGACTGCCACACTGGGTGAGTTGTGAACTGGAAGACTGACTGTCACACTGGGTGATTTGTGAACTGGAAGTCTGACTGTCACACAGGGTGAGTTGTGAACTGGAAGACTGACTATCACACTGGGTGATTTGTGAACTGGAAGACTGACTGCCACACTGGGTGAGTTGTGAACTGGAAGACTGACTGCCACACTGGGTGAGTTGTGAACTGGAAGGCTGACTGTCACACAGGGTGAGTTGTGAACTGGAAGGCTGACTGCCACACTGGGTGAGTTGTGAACTGGAAGGCTGACTGCCACACTGGGTGATTTGTGAACTGGAAGTCTGACTGTCACACAGGGTGAGTTGTGAACTGGAAGACTGACTATCACACTGGGTGATTTGTGAACTGGAAGTCTGACTGTCACACAGGGTGAGTTGTGAACTGGAAGACTGACTGTCACACTGGGTGAGTTGTGAACTGGAAGACTGACTGTCTCACTGGGTGAGTTGTGAACTGGAAGACTGACTGCCACACTGGGTGATTTGTGAACTGGAAGGCTGACATGGTTGGCATGGTTGGCACACAGACTGATAAAATCATTGGCACATTTATCAGTCTGTGCCAATTATTTGATCAGTCTGTGGGCCAACCATTTATCAGAATCTGTGCCAATGATTTTATCAATCTGGGTGCCAACCATTTATCAGAATCTGTGCCAATGATTTTATCAATCTGGGTGCCAACCATTTATCAGAGTCTGTGCCAATGGTTTTATCAGTCTGTGTGCCAACCATTTATCAGAATCCGTGCCAATGATTTTATCAATCTGGGTGCCAACCATTTATCAGAGTCTGTGCCAATGATTTTATCAGTCTGTGTGCCAACCATTTATCAGAATCCGTGCCAATGATTTTATCAATCTGGGTGCCAACCATTTATCAGAGTCTGTGCCAATGATTTTATCAATCTGGGTGCCAACCATTTATCAGAGTCTGTGCCAATGATTTTATCAGTCTGTGTGCCAACCATTTATCAGAGTCTGTGCCAATGATTTTATCATTGTCACATGTTTTTTGTCAGTGTTTTGTCGCATACAATGCGCTGTAACACAGGTGAAATGCAGGAACGCAATGTTACATTTGTGCTTCTATTCCGCTAATATTCTGTTATCGGAGTGCATGTGATTTGTAAGAAATGGTGACTGCATGCACTCTGATAATGGATCACAGCACAGCACACAAAGGGAGTTATTCAATAAAAGTTCTTATCGTTTAAAATGGTGCTAATTTTGCCCCAACCAATCAGTTGTTAGCTTTCAAATGTTACATAAGTTCTGATTGGTTGGGGCAAAATTAGCACCATTTTAAACGATAAGAACTTTTATTGAATCTCCCTGAAAGTTCCCCTGAAAACGGATCACAAAACGTGATCGTAAGCGTGTGAGAAACCCGCTAGTGTGACTTTTTGGACTGCATGTTTTATAGCCATGTAACTGAAATTCTGATTCCACTGCAATTTCTATTCAAATTCCAAATCTAACTGGCACCAGGTTAGAAACCTAGAGATGACTAAAAATACAGCCATCGATATTCCATGAGACGTCCTAGACAGTGACTGAATTCAATGAGAACATTCTCATTGACACTCTAACGGTCTGGTCACACTCCTTTACACTAGACTTTCTAGGCACTTTTCACACAACGTGGGTTTTCAGAAGTGTGAGGAATGTTTTTCCCATTCAAATCACTTTAGCATTCCATCTTAATCCATAGAATAGCAGAAGGTTATTACAATGCGCTGCCACATGCATTTATCCTGTTAACGTACATGTTTTAATTTTAATTATACAGAGAAAAGAAACGCACAGAAAACGCACACAGCTTTTTGATTGGTGCACCTTTGCTGGGTTTGTGTGGTGCATTCTGGACAAAAGCCTTTCAAGGGGCGTGTTTATTCAGGGGCGTGTTTATAAAAGTGCAGTATTCTGGACACAATAGATATCTTTACTTAATAGTATTATATATATTTAGATATCTTATTGATAATAGTATATATTTAGATATGTATTGGGATAGTACACATACCTACTGATACTACCCACACCGACCATCCCAGCAGACAAACTTAAAGGGTAACACGTCAACAAACAAATTTTGTTCAATCATCCAAATGTTTTCATAAACATAAAACACCTACTTCCCAACCTGACACAGGTAGACCACACACACTGACCTACCCTTTCAATACTACGTGGCAGCCTATTTAAAGGGAAACTATAGTAAAGAAACAACATTGTCCTCATCATTGGTCATACTGAGTTTTAAATCTGCAGCACAAACAAACATTCCCCTTCCTAAATGTAGCCTTTCAATCCACATTCAAACTTTTATACTTGACTTTCCCTTTCTTTGGTTAATTGATGTTTCTGCTAGCAATACCTGACCACTGTGCCTTTGGTGTTGTTTATTGTGTTTTGCTATTGATGCAGAACATAAAGGGGCTTATTTAATTAGGGCTAGGCCTCGCTATGTCCAAAATCTGCGCAATGCAATCTTTCATATCGCATCTGCTTTGTGCATTGTATGGACACCCATGCCCACTACCCTGCTGTGTGCTGCACTCCCCTGCTTATTTGATTTTGATGCACATCCGCCTGCATTGTCATTCGACATCTTTTACTAAAAGTTGGGAGCGCACAAGATCGCACCATCCTACTGCTCCCAAAATTGTGTTCAGCTTTATATATGGTAGAGGTGCGATCAGTTGGGGCCATGACCTAAAGGTGCAACATTTGGCCTCTGTGTTTAATCTGCAGCACAATTACACATTATATTAGATGTTTTCTAACTAGTATAAAAGATATTATCTGATTGGTTTATTAAATTTATCAGGCAAATTTTTGCCCCTCCTATTAACTCTTCTTTAAAACAACTGACATGGAAAGGGATATTTCCAGTAATGGTTTATGTACAAAGCTTGGAGACCAATCACATGATCCTCTTGCTCCAAAACTGGTCATGTGACCATGACCAACTGTTCATCTTGGCAGTGGTTTTGGTGGTTTTTGGTGGTGGAGTGCTCAATTTTGCTCTTGTGAGATTTTGCGAATTGGGAGTTATCTTACTGGAAAAAGCTATAAAGAAGAAAAAAAAAGAAGAAAAGAAACCGAGAAAGAAAAACATCCTGCTGAGAAGAAGAAGTCGACAAATCCACCTCGAGCGAGAAGAAGAAGCCGCCAAATAACACCCTCGGTGAGAAGAAGAAGCTGCCAAATAACACCTCTGGCTGAGAAGAAGCCGCCAAATAACACCTCGGCTGAGAAGAAGCCGCCAATAACACCTCGCTGAGAAGAGAAGTCCACAAATAACACCCGGCTGAGAAGAAGAAGTCGACAAATAACACCTCGCTGAGAAGAAGAAGTCGACAAATAACACACCCGGCTGAAAAGAAGCCGACAAATAACCCTCGGCTGAGAAAAGCCGCCAAATAACACCTCGGCTGAGAAGAAGCCCCAAATAACACCACTCGGCTGAGAAGAAGAAGCCACCAAATAACACTTTGGCTGAGAGAAGCCGCCAAATACCCTCGCTGAAAGAAGAAGCCGCCAAATAACACCAACCCTCGGCTGAGAAGAAGAAGCCGCCAATAACCCTCGTCTGAGAGAAAGAGCCGCCAAATAACACACCTCGGCTGAGAAGGAAGAAAGCCGCCAAATAACACCTCGGCTGAGAAGAAGAAGCCAAATAACACCTGAACTTGCAAGAAGCCGACAAAGAACTAACAACCCTACTGAGGAGGAAAGAGCGATTGCAGAAACCTGGAGAGACGTCCCTGTAAAGACCATCTAGAGAGACAAGCTGATGATGGTAGAGACTATTTAGACATTTTTTTTTCCCACAGCTCTGTCCCATCTGTATTAAACACTAAATGATGTCATCCTTTGCCTGGTAGCTGCCCCCTTCACTGTAGTGGTGAGTTTTCTATATACTAACTGTCCCATCTACCACATACTACAATAAAGCTAATATTAGATGATAGGGGTTTCCTGATATTAAAGGGACTTTCTGTAAATCAAGCACCAACTGTCAAACCTGCAAACAGCACAAACCAACTGTCAAATCGCTGTGACAATCCCAGCTACAGCAACACTGGTTACAGCAGTAAAGTTCCTGATTACTTGATTGACAATTGAATGGTACAGTGGTGGTTGGGAGAATTATAGTTTCCAGTAATGGGCAATATAAAATACCATTTTTCAGTATAGATGCCCTTTAGGGTTAGTAGCTAGAAAATGTCCCTTCACCTTTTTTCTTGAAAAAAACCCCTAGGATTAAAACCAGAAGAGATTTTCAGACCAGAGATGGATTACCATCAAATTGGGCCCTGGACAGAGCTGTCATTTGGGGCCCCCTTGTTCTATATTCTTTATTGTATTGGCTGAAATACTGTCGCAGGGCCCTGATGTTTACTGGGCCCTAGGCAGGTGCATTGTGGACTATCCTGGTCTGTTTCAGACTGTCTTCTGAAATCCTATTTCTTCCTCTGTGCCTAATTATCACACTGTAGACTTTGTCTAAAAAGTTCTCTCTACATATATCTATAATTTATTAAAAATGACCATTAACATATCCAATTATTAAGATTAAAATATGTTTTAATATGGGCTATAACGCTATTTCTGTTTCAATATAAAGGTGCTGCTGTGAAGAGGCTTTGTGTGGACATTGAAAGACCCTTCCCGATGGACGTCCGGAATTACAGGTTTTACACCAAGCTGGGAGAAGGTGCGTATGGGAAGGTAATGCTGGCTTCTTTATTTTCCAGCAAGGAGTTCGTGGCTATGAAGATCCTGAAGAAGGAAGAAAATCTGGAGGAGGCCCACCTTATGGAGAGAGAGGCACGAGTACTGCGAGCGGTTGCTGGATGCTCCTTCGTGTGCCACGCTTATGCAACCTTCCAGACGCAGGTATGGAAAACTGTTTGTATTGGAAGGCAGTGTAACCAGTTCCATTATATAAGTGAGGTCTATCAGTAAATAATAGGTATTAAGATAACACTGATAATATAATGTTCTCTCCATTAGGGTAAGTGTAATGTGAAAAGTGTTAGACATTATCAGCATTTTTATTAATCACATTTCTTCATTGATGGTATAAGACCCACTGTTACTTTGGTCCCATGTGGTAAAGGAAAGGATTATAATATGTCCTGTCCCAACTGTCTGCCATTGAGTATTAAAACAACTCAACTAAATGTCGCAGACTGGAAGCTTTTTGTTTATTTGTGCCATCTTTATTTACATTTGTTGTAATTATTATTTAGTGTATAGTCACACATTGTATGCTCTATTCTGAACCATCTATTGAATGTTTTCCTGTCTTTGTACACAGAGGAACGCCTTTTTCGTTATGGAGTTTGCCGGAGGAGGAAGCCTGGAAGATCTTTTACAGAACTCAGGCCACCTGGAGATCAACGCCATCAAGTAAGTGTGAATTCCTTACCATATTGCCAATGTATTGACAACTGCACAGAGATCTGAATACGCCTGTAGATTTACTGTACAGTGACAATTATAAGGAGACTTTATAATAGGAATTACACAATTGATTGTCCGCTTGTTTTCTTTCTGGAAAGGTTGTATACAGCGGAGATGGTCTATGGTCTCCAGTATCTCCACTCGCTTGGAATCATCCATCGGTAAGTTAAATTCTGCAATTACATCTCCCAACTACCCACAGTATTTAATGTGATCTCCCTCTTCTACCTACTTCCACTGTTTTCTTTAAAGGGCATGTCCACCCCCAAAACTATCATTTAACCCACTACTGGCCCCACTCTGTAGTGTAATAAAATCCTTACCTTACATCCCAGCTCCAAATGGCTGCCCTGCTAGGCCCCTCCAAAGTCCCAAAAACTGTTCACCAGGAGCCTAGCAGAGCCCATATAGGACTCTGCCCCCTGTCTTTCCTCCGGGAGACATGCCCTTTAAGGCAATTAGTGGAACATTTGGTTGCAATACTCTTCATGCAGAGTTAGTAAATAGTCCAAGGCTAGATTGTTCAGGCCAAGCAGTCCCCAAACAACCGTTTTTGTTCCTTGTAGTCAGTAAAGTCATTATCTCTTTTGCAGGGACATCAAGCCGGACAACATTCTGCTGAGTGAAGACGGACATGTGAGGATCGCCGACTTTGGACTGGCAGCGGAGAACGTCACCAGAGGAGTCACCGAAGTATGTGGGACACTGGACTACATGGCCCCAGAGGTGAGGAATTAAATCCTATTGTGTATACAAAATTGTATCTAGTAACAGGGAGAGATCTCCAAGTCACAAGATTGTGTGTCAGAGCCTCAATGTTATCTACTGATAGACACTTAGTGTGAATATTGTGCTAGTTATGAATTTCCTAAAGAAAGTTTATGGAATCCATTTATGTATTAATACAGGGATAGGCAACCAGTAAACCTCCAGACGTTTGAAAACTATAACTCCCAGAATTGTAGTTTGAGTGCTTGTAGAGGAATGCTGGGAGTTGTAGTTTTGTAACATCTAGAGATCTACTGGTTGCCTATCCCTGCAGTAATATATAAGCGGTTTTCCCATTAATATAGAAATTGTCTATTTATATGTTTTCCAGTTGTAATGAATTATGGTTATTGTCTTGAAAATGTTGGAAGAAAAATAGATAAAAAATCTTCATCTTCCATAGATTTTAGCCCTGAAAAACTGCTGAATGACTTTGGTTAAAGTGCTGTCAGATTTTACCATTTATTAAGATGTTTTTAGGATGAAATATTTATATAATCTCTCTCACTAGAGGTAAGGAATACATTTTTGCTGTGGATTTTTGGTCCTTAGGTGTCACCGTCTACAGGATGGCTGCTGGACGTTTCCCATTTTATGCCGGAGAGGAGGAAAATAAGGTGAAAAGATCCATCCTGAAGTCCAGACCAACATATCCAGCAAGGCTCAGTGATGACCTGAAAGACTTTCTGAGCAAGGTGTGTAGCAGGATTTTAATGAGAAAGCTTGTTATAGTATTTATACGCTTCTCTGGTAAATTGGTATGATACAGGAAGATGTTACTAGTCAGTGTAATCTACCTTGTCTGGTATAAAAAACTGTTATTGTTCTTTCCTATAGCTCCTGAAGAAGAATCCATCTGTGCGCCTGGGAACAGCTGGAGATATCAGGCACCATCTATTCTTCAGAGGAACAGACTGGACCCATCTGGAGAGTGTGATACCACCATCCACTTTCCCACCCACAGTCATGGATCAGAGAAGATGCTTGAACCAGCCTATGTCCTTCATGGAGATGCTGAGGACGTCTACGAGCAACAGGGAAAAGCTGCAGGACTTCTCCTTTCTCTGCACCAGTTGTCGGGAAGACGAATCGCTTCATCATCCTCCGGTAAGAACATCAACTCCCACCACCCCCAGCCACAGGTATAACCCTTTATATTTATATGTATCGTCTTTATTTGGAAGAGTAAGACAGTGTTTCTCAAACCTTTTATCCAGGGAGAACCCTTGAATCAATTTTAAATGTGTTGAAATTACATAAAAAAATATTATAAATTGTTTCCATTTTTAGTTATCAATAACCAGAAATACATAATTCATACAATATAGATCAATAAGATTGTTTATATTGGAAATGCACAGAAATTTATCGCAAAGGGCGGATCTGTACAGTTCCTGTCAAAAGGAATCCTCAGTATCATCCCAGGGAACCCCAGAGGTAGAGAAACACAGGATTAACTTATGATAATTTATATTATAATAGTATGTTTTACAACTTCACACACATATAAATATATTGTATATATGTATAGTACATGTTATATATGAATAAACATTTATGTAGTGGATAGAGGAGAGATAGACAGTATACTAGATTGATTGGATAGATTAGATAGATAGGTAGATAGATTAGATATATAATAGATTGACAGACAGATAGATAAGATAGTTGACACACATATATAGATACATTGGTATATATGATAGATATGTGCTAACAAGTAGCCATTAGTTACACATATAATATTGTTTATTAATATTGTCATTATAATATTGATCCAGGGACAAGCCGATTGCCATGTTGGAATCAGGAAGGTTTGTTCCCTTTGATCCATTTCATCAAAGGGTTTTTTGCCTTCCTCTGGATCAGTAGAAATGGTTGAAATTAAGGGACTCCTGTCTTTCTTCAACCTTAAAGGGCATGTCCACCCCCAAAACTATAATCCCCCCAACTACTGGCCCCACCATGTAGTGTAGTTTAATCCTTACCTCACATCCCAACTCCATCTGGTTCTCCTGTAGTCCCCCCCCAAAGTTCCAAAAACTGCCCACCAGGAGGCTAGCAGGTCCATATAGGACACTGCCTGCTACCTGGCCTCCCGGAGATTCCTGCCATGCGTGCTGCAGCCCTTCTCCCCCCTCCCTCCCCCTCCCTCTCCCTCCCGTTCTACTATCCCTCCCCCTAGCACAAATCCCCCTTAATATTGTGCTCCCCCATGTCCCCCAGCCCCAACCGCATGTTTTTTTTAAAAAGCTCCCCAAACTCTTACTTACCTCTCCGCTTTCCACCGCTGCACTGAATGACCGGCAGCCGCGTCCGTGATTGGCAATGCGGCGGAGGATCGAGGGGAGGAAAGAAAGAGTTTGGGGGGCTTTTTAAAAAAAAAAAACATGCAGTTGGGGCTGGGGGACATGGGGGAGCATGATATTAAATTTTTATTTTAGGGGTGGACATAGCCTTTAATAGTAAATGATAGTCTATAGTTAGATGGATAGTGTAGGTTGGGGACCTGCTCAGCGAGTCTACCTTGACGTGGTGGCAGGCTTGTTATCCTTTGGCCAATTCTATTTTATTGCAGGGTCCTAGAGCACTAAACAGATGTTTTATATGGGAAATTAAGGATGTAATGAGACCCTGTGTGTCTGCCTTCATCAAGTCTTACCATTGTCTTAATTTCCTGCCATGAACATCAGCACTATTGGGTCAATCTTAACGAAGAACCAAATGTCTCCCGCTAGATGAACGTAGGGAAACATTAGCTATGAAATGGGGCGGTTGGTCTGGTACGGAGGATGATGGTCTAGAAAGGGGATTTTAGTGCTGATCTGTTTTGTTGGCCCTGATCCTGGTTTAATCTTTATATTTGACTATTGGCTAAAGGATAAAACTAAAGGACTCTCACTAATTAAATTTCAATTAGAAACTTGGTACAGTAGAGGTAAAAACCACAATAGTTTAAACCAACAGAATAAAATTATAATATACCATGGATAGATACAATAGGATAATAAAGTTGAGAATGTTAAAATCTTAAAGGAAAACTAAACTGTAAAAAGTAACTTTTAAAATACTCACTAATTCAGTTTTTTATCCCACTTGTTAACATTAGATAGTAAATATAGACAGGGGATACATGGTGCAGTGTGAACACCCTTGTCTGGTTTGTGATCAGTAGTAATGTTCAGGAGAAAGCAGTTACCAATAAAGTTTTATAACAGGTATAGCAGTGGTGTTTATGTCTGGTTATTAGGTATACAAGGGGGTAAAAGGAAATATGGATCCTGTAGAAAAGACCAAATAACTAATATAACCCATTAACCATTTAACCTTTAACCTTTTTTAGAATTTTTGCTGTAGTGTAGTGGGGCTAGTAGTGGGTTATATTCTAGTTTTGGTGGTGGACATGTCCTTTAAGGCAGGGTTGTCGAGCCTGTGGCCTTCTAGATGTTTTTGCTGTAGTGTAGGGCTCCCTCCCCCAGACCCAACCGCTATAGTAATTTTTGCAGAAACTCTCCCAATCATTACTTACATTACCTCTCTCTTCTCCGACGGCAGCCAATCACGGACGCGGCTTCTGGCTATCCAGAACGTCTGAGGAGAGAGGTAATGTAAGTACAGTTCGGGGGAATTTCTGCAAAATTTACTATTTTTGGGGCGGTTGGGGCTGGGGGGGGGAGCCCTACACTACAGAAATTGCGTTTTGTGCTAGAGGGAGGGAGAGGAAAACGGGACTGAGAGGGAGGGATGGAGGGCTACAGTGCGCATGACATTTTTTTCCCGGGGAGGAGACAGGAGTCCTATATGGGCTCTGCCAGGCTCCTGGTGGTCAGTTTCTGGGACTTTACAGGGACATTACAGGAGGCCTATTTGGAGCAGGGATGTAAAGTAAGGATTTTATTACACTACACAGTGGGGCCAGTAGTGGGTTATATTCCATTTTTGGGGGTGGACATGCCCTTTAAGGCAGGGTTGTCGAGCCTGTGGCCCTCTAGATGTTTAAAAACTACAACTCCCACCATAACTTGCTTGCGGTCAACTGTGCCTGTAACTCTCAGTGACAGTGGCATTACCATCCTTCTGAGGGTATGGACAAAGCTGGAGGTAAGTGGTGCTCTGAGTGCTGAATAGCACTTATTTGATAGAATATTTGCACCTCACCTGCAGTGTTCTGTTAACAATGGTTGTGCGAAGTGGGAGAAACATGTCAACGCGATAATAAAGTTGTTGTCCCGAGAGTGCGCCCCTTCATATAAGGTTATATATATATATATAAGTATCTATTGGTAATAGACTAGGGACAGAAAATTTTTTTTTTTAGGGTGCTAACAGGTAGCAGTCTGTGCCCTCGGGTCTCTTTCTTTTTCAATATTAGAGATGTACAGCTGGTTCATTTTATTCAGTTTGTGTGAAGGAGATTTATTTATCGTTTTGTATGTAGGATCCTTATTAAAGATAATTTACTTTATCTGGTTATCTATACATATAAAGTCATGTAGTTATGATATATATATGTATGTATGTTCCAGAAAAACGACTGGGACAATTTTCATGAGAGTTGGTATACTTATGTATAAGGATCTGGAAAAAGCATAGGCTACTTCACAACTTTTAAAAATGTCTCCGTACCCCCATTTTTAAAGTTAATTAACCTGTGTGCTGCCATCTGGTGTTGAATTGAGTGAATCACGTTAATTGCACACCTTCCAAATATTACAGATAGTGATGTAATATTGTCATGTAACCACACACTCAGTCACCTCCTCTCACTTGTGGTTTGCCCAGAGTCAAGATTGAGAGGTAAACCAACCAATCCTAGATAAGTCTATTTACTGCGACACCGATATTTCCACCCAGTATAGCAGCCTTGGTGGTTCCTCTGAGCTCTGCCTCCAAGCACCCGAATCCTTGTAGTAAAAATAAAGATGAGGGACGCTCGCAAGGACTTCACGCAACTCCATTTATGAAATATGAAGTCCTTGTGAGGGTCCCTCATCTTTATTTTTACTACAAGGATCCTAGATAAGTCTCTTGTACTGGGGGTTGGGCGGCAGCTACTCATGGAGATCAACAGTTTGCAGCAGTCTGGTGCAGAGTTCAGAGAAGGCAGCTACGGAAATATGAAGTTTTTACTTAAGGAAGACAATACAGCGGTGAATGGGATGACGCTGCCCACACTGCAATACAACTGCTCTGTAAGGGTTCATTTACTTCACACTTTGTGTCTCTTTCCCACCAAACTACTGAAACCCAGTATTAAAGGCACGTACACAACTCTTTTCACCCACCTTACTTTTCCTGTGTCATTTTTGAAAGGAATTGTTTTTTCTGGGGGTGCAATAATTCAATTTGATCAAGCAGTAAAAATAAATGAATGTGAGATGTTTTTACCCATTGTTAAGGGGAAGTTTATGCAATGTGCGCTAAGGGAAGTTGTATGTATGTATGTATATGTATGTATAGTTATTTATAAAGCGCACTTGGGGGGGACACAGCACATGTACAGTAATAAAATACAATAAAGCTTACAAGGGGGATAAATACATAGATAGTCAGTACATAAATATATAATTATATTAAATGAAGTACTAGAGTTTGCCACAAGTGAAAAGGAAGGTCCCTGCCCCGTAGAGCTTACAATCTAGTTAGTTGATGCGATAACGCGTAGAATAGGCAAAGAGGAAGTTGGTACGATATGCTTAAAGGGGAATTTGGCGATGTGCTTATAGAAGAAGTTGGTGTGATACATGTTAACAGGGCCACCATAAGACTTTTCATAAGACTTTTAAATGGGTGCACCCAGACTCTGAAAAATGCTTGGCATAGACTTGATAAATTGTTGCCACCAAGACTGATAAATCCTTGGCACAGACTCTGATAAATGGTTGGCACACAGACTGATAATCATTGCTAGACTCTGATAAATGGTTGGCACACAGACTGATAAAATCATTGGCACAGACTCTTATAAAGGTTTGTCACACAGACTGATAAAATCATTGGCAAGACTCGATAATGGTGGCACACAGACTGATAAATCATTGCACAGACTCTGATAAATGGTTGGCACACAGACTGATAAAATCATTGGCACAGACTCTGATAAATGGTTGGCACCCAGACTGATAAAATCATTGGCATAGATCTGATAAATGGTTGGCACACAGACTGATAAAATCATTGGCATGACTCTGATAAATGGTTGGCACACAGACTGATAAAATCATTCACAGCTCTGATAAATGGTTGGCACACAGACTGATAAATCATTGGCACAGACTCTGATAAATGGTTGGCACCCAGATTGATAAAATCATTGGCATAGACTCTGATAAATGGTTGGCACACAGACTGATAAAATCATTGGCACCGATTCTGATAAATGGTGGCACCAGCATGATAACAATCATGGCACAGATCGATAAATGGTTGGCACACAGACTGATAAAATCATTGGCACGACTCTGAAAAATGGTTGCACACAGACTGATAAATCATTGGCACAGACTCTGGTAAATGGTTGTCACCCAGACAGATTAATCATTGGCAAGACTCTGATAAATTGGTTGGATAACAGACTGATAAAATCATTGGCACCGAATCGTAAATGGTTGCACACAGAATGATAAAATCATTGGCACAGACTCTGATAAATGGTCACAGACTGATAAAAATCATTGGCACAGACTCTGATAAATGGTTGGTCACAGACTGATAAAATCATTGGCACAGACTCTGATAAATGGTTGGTACACAGACTGATAAAATCATTGGACAGATTTGATAAATGGTTGTCAACACAGACTGATAAAATCATTGGCACAGACTCTGATAATGGTTGTCACACAGACTGATAATCATTGGCACAGACTCTGTAAAGGTTGGTACACAGACTGATAAAATCATTGGCCACAGACTCTGAAAATGGTTGTCACAGACTGATAAAATCATTGGCACAGAATCTGATAAATGGTTGGTACACAGACTGATAAAATCATTGGCACAGATTCTGATAAAGTGGTTGTCACACAGACTGATAAAAAATCATTGGCACAAAAACCACCACAAACAAAAAGGGGGACTTGGGGTGAGGGACTTCAGCCTCAGTTGGGTGGGCACGATCTGATAAATGGTTGGTCACACAGACTGATAAAATCATTGGCACAGACTCTGATAAATGGTTGGACACCCAGGATGATTAAAATCATTGGCAAAGAAAATAGGATAAAATGGTTGGTACACAGACTGATAAAATCATTGGCACAGACTCGAGTAAGGTGGGACACAGACAATGATTGATTAAATGGTTGGTACACAGACTGATAAAATCATGCATAGGACTCTGATAAATGGTTGGTACAAGGACTGATAAACAAAAAACAGACCTGGGAACAGACATCGATAAATGGTTGGACACAGACTGATAAAATCTTGGCCACAGGACTCTGATAAAATGGTTGGTACACAGACTGATAAAATCATTGGCACAGACTCTGATAAATGGTTGTCACCCAGACAGATAAAATCATTGGCATAGACTCTGATAAATGGTTGGTACACAGACTGATAAAATCATTGGCACAGACTCTGATAAATGGTTGGACACAGACTGATAAAATCATTGGCCAGACTCTGATAAATGGTTGGACACAGACTGATAAAATCATTGGCACAGACTCTGATAAATGGTTTGTCAGCAGACTGATAAAATCATTGGCACAGACTCTGATAAATGGTTGGCCACAGACTGATAAAATCATTGGCAAGATCTGAAAATGGTTGCACACAGACTGATAAAATCATTGGCACAGACTTGATAAATGGTTGGACACAGACTGATAAAATCATTGGCACAGACTCTGATAAATGGTTGGACACAGCCTGATAAAATCATTGGCACAGACTCTGATAAATGGTTGGCACGAATGATAAAATCATTGGCACAGACTCTGATAAATGGTTGGCACCAGACTGATAAATCATTGGCACAGACTGATAACGTTCACACGACTGATAAAATCATTGGCCACAGACTCTGATAAATGGTGGTCACCAGAAGATATAAAATCATTGGCACAGCACTCGATAAATGGTTGGCACCAGACTGATAAAATCATTGGCACGATCTGATAAATGGTTGGTACACAGACTGATAAACACATTGGCACAGACTCTGATAAATGGTGGTACACCAGACTGATAAAATCATTGGCATAGACTCTGATAAATGGTTGTACACAGACTGATAAAATCATTGGCACAGACTCTGATAAGGTGGGACACAGACTGATAAAATCATTGGCACAGACTCTGATAAATGGGTTGGTACACCAGACTGATAAAATCATTGGCATAGCTCTGATAAATGGTTGGTACACAGACTGATAAAATCATTGGCCAGATTCTGATAAATGGTTGGACACAGACTGATAAAATCATTGGCACAGACTCTGATGGTTAGCATACCAGACTGCTAACATCAATCAACTCCAACACCAGACATTGCAGGGCAGCCATTTGGAGCAGTGATGTAAGGTAAGGATTTTCAGCACTACACAGTGAGGCCAGTAGTGGGTTAAAATATAGTTTTGAGGGTGGACATTCCCTTTAATAAAATTTAAACATACAATTTGTAATTTACACAGCACACTGTGGCTGGCTGCTGGCTGGATCATCGATGGAAGGAGTTACCGACCTTCCATTCTAGTACTGAGCTCCTGCCTACTTCCCCTGCTCTTCACCAATAGCTCTTGGGCTGGCCTTGATGACGCACACGGCAGTGGATGGCCGTAGGGATTTACGTCATGATGCGCAATGTGAATCTGATGGGCCCAACTTCTGTGTTCAGAAGTCTTGTTAAGGTAGATTTCAGACCTCACTTTCTTTTAGAATCCTGGGGCCTCCGGGCCCTAGAAGCCTCTTGGGCCCAGGACAACAGTACCTCTTTCCCCCCCCTGATGGCAGCCCAGCACTCACTAACTGTGCAGCTCAGACAGGCTCAGAGCTCCTCTCAAGTCATCAATCTCTGCCTCTGTGTAGGTCTGTGTCCCTCTCTCTTATCCAATTGGCTAGCAGAAATGGGGCATCTGATTGGCTATTTGCACTGACATTCAATGCAATCTGCTCTGTGATTTGCTGGCTGCATAGTTTGGTTGCGTATCTCATATTAAATTGTGTCTCTCTGCTCAGGACACGTCCTAACCTGATATGCAACAGAACTATTGTCAACATTTATAAAACGTTGTTATCGTAAAATAACAAAATCTATTGTTTTACACGGAGACGGTTATTTTAAACACCTTGTACTAACCCTATACAGAGCTGTGGGTTTTACACTCATTCAAGAGATGCCACTCTATATATTGCTTAACTGTTTCTTCCTAGAACCATAACAGTCATCGATCATACATTGGGTCATACAATACAGTGCGGAAGGAAAATATCACAATGGTATGTATGAGCGATTGTAGAATTATGTCCGCAGCAACGATCATTAAAGGTGC
The DNA here is from genome assembly GCA_019447015.1 of Hymenochirus boettgeri. Lineage (NCBI taxonomy): Eukaryota > Metazoa > Chordata > Amphibia > Anura > Pipidae > Hymenochirus > Hymenochirus boettgeri. The sequence goes on from CM033469.1 coordinate 372,503,437, forward strand.
GGTATCGCAAAATATCCAATATTTTATTGTATAAAAAATATACAATTAGAGATGTTCGAAACAGTTTCATTCCGTTTTCGGAATTCGAAAAACGGACCCATAGAAGTCTATGATGAGAGAAAAAAAATGAAAGTTTCTGTGCATTTTGAGGGACAAATAGTAATAGTAGGTTACTGTAAATGACACAGAGACCTGGGGAATTGTCTGGGGAACCCGGAAATAGAACCAAAACTTATTTTTAAACTATCTTTCCTCACCAATTGGGCTGTTTTCGAGCTTCCGCATTCTATTTCCGAGGGTTACCGAAATCGATCATTACTTTCGAGGGTTACCGAAATCGATCATTACTTTCGAGGGTTACCGAAATCTATCATTACATTCGAGGGCTATTTCGATGACCGTCTATTTTTGATTTTCGAAGATCGCCTATTTTGGATAAAAATTGAAAATTCCGAAAATCCGTGTTCCATGAAAGTTTCGTCAGGACTTCAAAACCCTCAGATTCGATTCGAAACCGGGTTCTATTCCAACCCACATTAATTACATTGTGTAAAATATCGCCCAGGGTCGAATGTGGCCTTTATTGTGAATGGGGATTGTGGGTGGAGAGACGTGCCAGAAAACACAAAACCAATCCACCTTGCATGGTGAACGCAGTACGGTGTGTTTTTTGGTGTGTGTTTGCATTTAATAACGGGAATATGCCCTGATTTTGTAAAACCCTGATATTAAATACATTTTAACTACTAAATGCTAATGGATCCTTTCCCATTAGTGAACCTTTTTAACACTAGAGACTCTCATGGGACCATATTTATCCATAAAGACAATAAGAAGGTATTCGGTATTATTTCCAAATTGATGTGCCTGGGAAAGCTGCCAGATTGTGTCTGCTAGCCACTCAGTTCATGTCTGTCGGCCAAATGGCTATTTAATATCATAATGAAATATTTAATCAATGATACCATTTATGGCAGGAACAGGACGTGGTAGAAGCACATAACAGATCATAATGAGAACGGTAATTGAATAGAGAAATTGAATTCAGCACTTGCACAAGTTTGAAATGGAATTAGGTACGTGGTATCAAGGGATCAAAATTTGCTTTTACTTCTCAGTGCAATGATTCGGTTCACTGCTCCTGAGATGCGACAGTAAGCACATGACTCATTGTTGGCTTTCTGTGGCTTTCCGACTGCAGCCCCCACATGGTAGGACCATCTCACTTCTACTTTTAGGGGAAATTTGATGGACAAATTTAGATAAACATGGTTCATATGGACACAAATGTAACAGAGCACTTGCAAAATATTATTATTGGTAATGAGACAAAGACGTCTCACAACAGACCCCAGAATTAGCACTCACGCACTTGTAAGTCAAATTCTAACAATATTTATTGACACAAAGTAGTATATATAAAAAACCACCATACAAAATAGAATACCTCCACCCAAATCCATATATTATAGACATAAAACTGGGTGTCCCAAGTATAATAATATATAAATATATCAAAAATTGGTCCAATATTAGAAGCCCCAGCTCTTGAGACATAAAAGTTTCATATCCAATAAAAAATATATATAGTCAGGGTATCCACCAAGTGTCCAGATCCTCCCTGGCCACCTTACCACCAGTATCCACATCCAGTAATATACAAAATGAGGACTGTCCAGTCTTTAGAATTCAAATTGGGGTGCTCCCATTTATTAGTGCGTGCCGAAACGTTGTGTTGTCTGCTGTGTCTGCACTAATAAATGGGAGCACCCCAATTTGAATTCTAAAGACTGGACAGTCCTCATTTTGTATATTACTGGACATAAAAGTGTCCACTTGTTTCTACTTGTAGTGTCCAAGTTACTATTTCCAGTCCAAGTGTTACACATGTAGCATTTATTAGACACCGTGCACTTGATATTATGTTGCAATGAACTTCCACAGCATCAAAGGTGTTATCACAGGTGTTATGCAGCCAAACCTTCACTCACAGGTATAACAATATGTCGGGACTTATTACAGAACACTACTGGCCTCACTTGCACAGGTACAGCGTACTACATTACCAGCTTCATAGTCGCTTCCCCTCCGGCCACTACAGGAAAGTCCCGTGCCTGCTCTTCACCCGATTCTCCTCACAACCTTCCGTCTTACGGCAGTGTCCGCAGGAATGCACCCAAACTGTTAGTTCAATCAGTGGTCCTATGTCTCACATACGCTGGGCTCCATCTCCACTTACGCGTTTCACTCGCTCTGTTTGTTCACACCGAGAGCTTCCTCAGGATCTTATTATTATTATTATTATTACTAAGCCTTGACTGCCCCGATTCTAGGGTGTTTTCCTCCTGTCTTAGATCTGCCTCCTTCATGCTAGAATGGAACTTAAGGCTTTGGGCAGGTAATATCGGTTTCATTTTCAAGCCGAGTATACCCAGCTTTCCTTAGCTTTGTCAGCAGTATAACACTGACACTCAATCGCTAAAACTGGTAAATTATAGGATATAATGGATCTTGGAAATTAGAGTTTCAAGATAAAGAAAGTCCCATGGCCAATATTAAAAGGACTTTCAATATGGCCTTACATGTATAATTATGCAATATATTAGATGTAATTATGAAAACCCTTTGTGGTTCCACCTTTATTAAAGTATAAGTGCACTGTAAAATCAAGTTATGTTCATTTGGAAGCTGCAGATTTAAAAATACCGTTGCCATATTTTTTTTTTCCCTATGTCCCTCCAGAGCCTAGCTTTGTGCTTTGAAAGTTGCTGACATATTGTTACTGGTTTGCTGAATGTTAAGCTCCGCCCCTCTGAGATTTCCTCTGTTTTCTCCTGAGCCTCAAACAGTAATGCTTGTGAGTTCCGTGCACTCTCCTGCTTGAGCCTCAAACAGTAATGCCTGTGAGTTCCGTGCACTCTCCTGCTTGAGCCTCAAACAGTAATGCCTGTGAGTCCCGTGCACTCTCCTGCTTGAGCCTCAAACAGTAATGCCTGTGAGTCAGTGCCAATCATGCTTGAGCCCTCAACAGTAATGCCGTGTGAGTCCGGGCCACTCTCCTGCTTGAGCCTCAAACAGTAATGCCTGTGAGTTCCGTGCACTCTCCTGCTTGAGCCTCAAACAGTAATGCCTGTGAGTTCGGAACTCACAAGCATTACTGTTTGAGGCTCAAGCAGGAGAAAGCAGAGGAAATCTCAGAGGGGCGTTGCTTAACATTCAGCAAACCAGTAACAAGATGTCAGCTCTGGAGGGACATAGGTAAAAAAAAAATATGGCAAAGGTATTTATAAAGCTGCAGCTTCAAAATGAACATAACTTGATTTTACAGTGCACTTATCCTTTAACTAATGTTTCCAATCCCATCCTTTGTGTTTTATCTCCCATTTATGCACAGTTCACATATTGTAGCCTTGTTTCTTGGAGATCTTAAGTGCTACTCATGTCTGGGCTCACTAAAAGTTCCACTAATGTTTGGTGGTTCAGTTTACCCACCAGTCTACTCACCTGGACAGAACTGATCTATCGGAATTATTGAACCAGATGTTTCCAGTCCATGCTTTCCTGTTACACAATGTTACGTAATGAAAGGAATAGCTAAATGCAGTTTTCCATCTGACTTCACCTAAAATTATTTATATTATTAAAATGAGAACAAGGACCTGAACTGAAAACAGTTCTCATCATAGCAAATGACTGAATTCTGTTTCCTGCGTTGCTGCCTGTGCACATGCTCAACTCATAAAAAGCTCATTGAGCAGAGGGAGGAGTTAAATACATTTGTTAGAAAGGAAGAAAACTTATTATGAAATATGATGGTGAATGCCCTTTAAGATGGGAAAGGCAAGAGTTAAATGTTAAATGTTATCAGGAGTTTAACTACCACAGTGTTTAACATTAGGTACCTCAGGCGCCTAGGGGCACCTGAGGTTGGAGGGGTGGCTGTCAATCTCCTCCCACTAATCCAACCCCTTTAAAGTCTATTTTCTTCCCCAAAAAAGAGGAAATGGGTGTGGTTTAGGCTTGTGGTCTGTGTTTGGGGTGGGGCTAAGGACGCCAGGCTCTTTGGGCCTACAGGATTCTTAGGTGTAAATCTGGCCCTGAGCCAACGTGACTGCAGATACCATAGGTTCATCCCCTCTAGCAGAAGTAGGGAGGGGGCCCCTTTATAGTTTTTGCTGAGGGCCAGGTGGTTTATAGTAACCCCAATGCCCATCATCATGGAGTACCGTGAATCCTAGTTCTCCAAGACCATGGGAATCACTTTAGAAGAATGGTGTAATTATCATCTAAAGGTTCAGAGTATATGCAGATGCACCTCCCCATGGCATGTTGGCTGCTGGGATTGGACATGAGCCTGAAACTTGGAATGGTATGAGGATCATCATCCATTCACTCATACTGAGTCTGTCCTGGTGGAATGGTAATGAGGGAAGGTGGATCTCTCACCTATTATACCTAAACACACACACACACACACCCACACACACATGCACACACACACATGCACACACACCCACACACACACATGCGCACACACCCACACACACACATGCACACACACACACCTCACATTCTCAAACTGAATGACCATTTTGACTGTGCAGACATAGTTGACTTCATGCCCCAACAAAGGAGGCATTTGTCCTAGATTTCAAATATTATAGGGGTCTAATTGTTTTAAGTACAAAGTACTCATTATTATTACTACATGTAGTAAGTGGGTTGGATAATCTTGATTATATATTTTACATGCTCCCTAGGGGGCGCACTACTCCTCTTACCTCCCTTATTCAAGTTATAGTTATAATAGAAGTGTAAAACGGAACTTTATTTGCATCTGCACAGGCCCTGGTTAAGGCGTGAAAACCCACGCTAACCCACATTACATCAATGTGAACAGGTGCACTGTATAACATCTCATTTGGGGGTCCGGGCTACACAGTCACAATGATTGGACCTCGTCCTCTAGTAATCTGGACTCTGGCTGAGCTAATAGTTCATTTTACTCTAGTTCCCTTTTTCTTTATTATATACAGTAGTTAGAGCTCCAATCTATTTTACTGCTCCATCTTTCCCAGTATCTAATGCCAGGCGTTAGTAAATATTTAATAACATAGTCAGTCTTCCATGATATGTATTAGCTAAACAAAGAGTAACAGCTGTTATATAGTCACAATGTGGTTGGGCCAAGCAAATTAGGATTTATGATGAACCTCCTGCTTGATGTAGCAAAATAAACTGATGTCAATAGAAATGTTCATAGGAAAACCCCATTGACTCAAAATAAACTGAACCACCCTATACAAACGCATCATCAAAAATCCCCAGTGTTCCATTGGCTTTATTCTATACATAGATGGAATGGAATGTTATGTTTCCATTTCTCCCCTGACTTTTTCTACCTTGTCACCGTCTTTATCACTGCGAACTGACACGGAGAGGAGATATCCACATCTGGACAATCCGTTGATGGTTTTTATTGTACGTAGGAACCCCTCCTTGACCATTTTTTTAAAGCCTAGCCCTTACGGCCCTTTGTTTCTTACAATGAGAACAGGGGGCACTATCTATTAATGTCTGGTTTCACAATATCTTTTCACAACATTACACTAAGATTTTATCTCAACTTGGAAACTGTGCAGTGATTTAGAGAAATCTTCGAATGACACATTGTTCCCTTCAATTTTTTTATGTGCAGCTCATTGTAACAATTGTCCAAACTAAACCAAGCCTCTGGATTAACTGGTATGCAGGCAGCATGGACAGAGGTGAACAGGAGCTGATGGGCGTACAGTATATTTTTTATTCAACCTTCCATACAATTTAGCATTTACTGCTAATGGGCTTGATTGGCAGGTTATCAGTGCACATCCTCATTCAATCACTCCAAGAGTGATCTGAAATTTCAACAGTTTTGCCTGTAAAGCAGAAGAATTTTATTTTTACTACTGATCCACCTGGATCTTTTACAAAACAGACAACCAGATCAGGAGCGTGTTTAGGGGGGTGATTACTGGTGCCTGGAATCCCCCCTTTCTGTCTGCTCAGTGCAGTCTGCTGTTTTATCTCTCCTGGTGTCCATAGATTGTTATATAGATTGTTATATAGACTGTTATATAGATTGTTATATAGACTGTTACATAGACTGTTATATAGATTGTTACATAGATTGTTACATAGATTGTTATATAGATTGTTATATAGACTGTTATATAGATTGTTATATGGATTGTTACATAGATTGTTACATAGATTGTTACATAGATTGTTACATAGACTGTTACATAGACTGTTATATAGATTGTTACATAGATTGTTACATAGATTGTTATATAGATTGTTATATAGACTGTTATATAGACTGTTATATAGATTGTTATATAGATTGTTACATAGATCGTACATAGATTGTTAGATAGACTGTGTACATAGACTGTTTAAGATTGTACATAGATGGTACATAGAGATTGTTATATAGATGTTATTATAGACTGTTATATGACTGTTGTTACATAGATGTTATTAGATTGTTATATAGACTGTTACATAGAGTGTTACATAGAATGTTATATAGATGTTAATAGACGTTATATACTTGTACATAGATTGGTACAAGATTGTTACATAGATATGTTTTATATAGCTGTATATAGACTGTGTATATAGATTGTTATATAGATTGTTACATAGTGTGTACATAGATGTTACATAGTTGTTACATAGGACTGTTTATAGACTGTTATTAGATTGTTACATAGATGGGTTATAGATTGTATATAAGATTTTTAATATAGATTGTTACATAGATTGTTACTAGACTGTTAATAGACTGGTACATAGATTGTGATATGATTGTTATATAGATTGTTATATAGATTGTTAAATAGGTTATATAGATTGTTACATAGATTGTTGACATAGACTGTTACATAGACTGTTTACATAGACTGTTACATAGATTGTTATATAGTTTGTTATATAGATTGTTACATAGATGTTATATAGATGTTACATAGATTGTTACATAGACTGTTATAGATTGTTATATAGATTGTACATAGACTGTTACATAGACTGTTACATAGATTGTTATATAGATTGTTACATAGATTGTTACATAGATTGTTACATAGATTGTTACATAGAATTGTTAGTATAGATTGTTTATAGACTGTTATATAGATTGTTATTATAGATTGATATAGATAGTTATATAGACTGTTATATAGATTGTTACATAGATGTTATATAGATTGTTACATAGATTGTCATATAGATTGTTACATAGATTGTTAATAGATGTTATTAGACTGTTAATAGATTGTACATAGACGGTTACATAGATTGTTACATAGATTGTTACATAGAATGTTATATAGATTGTTAATAGATTGTTTACATAGATGTTGACATAGATGGTTACATAGACTGTTACATAGACTGTTATATAGATTGTTACATAGATTGTTATATAGATTGTATATAGACTGTTATATAGACTGTTATATAGATGTTACAAGATTGATATAGATGTTATATAGATGTTACATAGATGTTTATATAGATTGTTATATATACGTTAATAGATGTTATATAGATTGTTACTAGATTGTATATGACTGTTCTATAGATTGTTCTATAGATTGTTACATAGATTGTTACATAGACTGTTACATAGACTGTTATATAGATTGTTACATAGATTGTTATATAGATTGTTATATAGACTGTTATATTAGATTGTTATAATTAGATTTGTTTACTAGATTGTTACATAGATGACTGTTATTAGACTGTTCATAGATTGTTATATAGATTGTTATATATAGATTGTTTTATAGATTGTTAATAGACTGTTATATAGATTGTTTACATAGATTGTTTTACTAGACTGTTTACAATAGACTGTTACATAGACTGTTTACATAGATTGTTATATAGTTTGTTATATAGTTGTTATAGATTGTTATATGATTGTTACATAGATGTTTACATAGACTGTTATATAGATTGTTATATAGATTGTTACATAGACTGTTACATAACTGTTACATAGATTGTTATATAGATGTTACATAATTTTACTAGATTGTTACATAGATTGTTACATAGATTGTTATATAGATTGTTTATATAGACTGTATATAGATTGTTATATAGACTGATATATAGATGTTTATATAGACTGTATATAGATTGTTACATAGATGTTATATAGATTGTTACATAGATTGTCATATAGATTGTTACATAGATTGTTACTAGATTGTTATATAGACTGTTCATAGATTGTTACTAGATGTTACATAGATTGTTACATAGATTGTTACTAGATTGTTATATAGATTGTTTATATCTATTGTTCCATAGATTGTTTACAATACTTGTTACATAGACTGTACATCATAGATGTTATATAATGTTACATAGATGTTATAATGATTGTTATATAGACTGTTTATATAGACTGTTATATAGATTGTTACATAGATTGTTATATAGATGTTTATATAGACTGTTACATAGAGTGTTATATAGATTGTTATATATACTGTTAATAGACTGTTATATAGATTGGTTACATAGATTGTTTAGATAGATTGTTATATAGACTGTTATATGATTGTTATATAGATTGTTCATAGATTGTTACATAGATTGTTACATAGACTGTTACATAGACTGTTATAGATGATTGTTTACTAGATTGTTACATAGATTGTTCATATAGATTGTTATATAGACTGTTATATAGATTGTTATACATAGATTTTATAGTATAGATTGTTATATAGATTGTTACATAGATTTGTTACATAGCTGTTATGATTGTTATAACTGTTACCATAGATTGTTATATAGATTGTTAAATAGACTGTTATATAGATTGTTACATAGATTGTTACATAGACTGTTACATAGACTGTTACATAGATTGTTATATAGTTTGTTATATAGATTGTTACATAGATTGTTACATAGATTGTTACATAGACTGTTATATAGATTGTTATATAGATTGTTACATAGACTGTTACATAGACTGTTATATAGATTGTTATATAGATTGTTACATAGATTGCTACATAGATTGTTACATAGATTGTTACATAGATTGTTATATAGATTGTTACATAGATTGTTACATAGATTGTTATATAGATTGTTATATAGACTGTTATATAGATTGTTATATAGACTGTTATATAGATTGTTACATAGATTGTTATATAGATTGTTACATAGATTGTCATATAGATTGTTACATAGACTGTTATATAGATTGTTATATAGACTGTTACATAGATTGTTACATAGATTGTTACATAGATTGTTACATTGTTAATTGAGCTGTGAGTGAGAAGCAGCATTTGTATGTTTCAAAAATGTATCCAGTCTGCCCTGTGATTGACAGCAGCATAGAGACTGTATCAACATTAACCCTGCAGTTGCCAGAGGTGATTGCTGGGTTTATAAACAGAACTTACTGTACCTACTACACTGTGATGGAGTTAGTGAGCAGGAACAGGGACATAAGGAAATCCTGGAGGTGGCTGTATAGCTGATTGTCAACATTACATTATAATATACATTACATTTATATAAAAAAAAAGTATAAAGGTATAGAGCCTGTTGACCACTAATTAAAATTCTATAAAGTCCTTTGTGAGTGCTCTATACCTTTATACTTTTGTTTATTGCCTCCTGTAGCAGCACCCAGTCTATTTTATACCTTTGCAGGAGCCAGTCATTTGGACTGTTTATATTTATATATATATATATATTCTGTCAGATCCCCTGTCATTGTCACAGCTCTGACTTTAATGCCATTTTACACTAATGGTAAAATGGCAAATGTGGATTTATCAGTAAAACAGAACATTAGGCTGGGTACACACGGACAAATTTTCCGTCCTGACCTTTCGCCGCTATAAACTGGCCGACCACAGCAAATGTCTCCTATGGACCACAGCGTTCACTGCCACTGCCGAAATCACCTCAGATTTTTTTTCAGCCCGACCGACCAATACATGGAAATATCTGTTGGTTTGTGTGTACCCAGCCTTAGGGGCATATTTATAAATGATCGGAAACTTTTCACGGCCGAGTTTCCTGCCCTTTTTGCCAAAATCGATATTAACGCGGTTTTAAAAAGGGCGAAACCTGGCCGCAAAAAGTCGCCTCGTTTCGCGCATCAGTTACCGCTCGCTTCTATTTATAATCTCAGCCGAGATTGACCTTGAAGGTGGCAAAAACAGCAGAGATCGCCGGGGGTAAGCGTCCAACCCGCGGTGGGTGGTCGCACCCACCACGGGAGCCACACCCACCTCGCCATGGGTGGTTGCATTCGCTGGAGGGGTGTGGCGGGGGCATTCGCCTCCCGTCCTTGTCCTACGCAGCAGATGCGACCACCCGCTGTGACTCCTTCCCAGCAGCCCCTCCCAGAAACCCTGCCCCATACCAATGCTTGGTTTACATGGTTTACATTAACCAATCAGATTTTCCGAAATCTGATTGGTTACTGTAAACCATGTAAACCAAGCATTGAAAAATTGACCAATCAGAAACGGATTAGGGTTTTCTGCAAACCTATATAAAGAGCTGCAAACCTCCGCGGAGCTGAGAAGTCATCGCAGTAGATGGCAGAAGAAAGAAGCGGCTAGCAACATCAGTTCCGCTGAGGCCAGCGGTGCAAGTGGGCTCACAGTCGGCAGCAGTGAGCCTGCCTGGCATCGGTGACTTCAGCCCCAAAAGGCACTTGTCTGTTTCCCCGCTGGAGGGTCCCTCCCCCCCTCCCAGTGGGTCCTTCCCCTCCCCGCAAGAGGGGCTGCTGGGAAGGGGTTGCGGCGGGTGGTCATATCCACCGCAGGGGGCGAGGGCGGGATGGGACACCCCACCCGTCCCCCTCCCTGTCACGGCAGATGCGACCACCTGCTGTGACCCTTTCCCAGCAGCCCCTCCCAGCCTCCGCTGTGAAGGGATTTCAACTCCCTTTGCGGCAATATTGTACTTAGCGCATTGCCGCTTGCCATTGTAAATATGGCGAAAGCGGTATTTTTTCTGCAGCGATGTGCGGCGGTAATTTCAAGTCGCTATTTTCGGCCCTTTATAAATATGGCCCTTAGTAAGTATATACTTTATAACAAAAGAAAAGGGAATATGTGTAGTGGCCAACTGTGATGATAATCATGGCAATTAATATAATATTACTATATGATCCATATATAATAGAACACATGAATGTATTCGGTCATGAACCTCCTTCTGGGCTTGTTCAGTGGTAGGCCATTTAGGAGTCCCGTCCCCCCCTGAAAATCCTGCACTTGCCGCTGCAGATTGTCTATCACAGAGCTGACCACAGTGCCAGAATTCAGAAACCGCAGGCAGCTTGGTCAGAATTAAAACAATTTCAGGAAGGAAGAAGATCCCACTGTGACTTCTCCCAGTGAATGATGTTGTTACACTATTAATACCTGGGGAAAGTACAACTTTCACATTTTTATAGAAAGCCTCAATTATTCTATATATAGGGTTATCTGCCATTCATTGTAACCGGTTTCAACCAATCTGCCCGTGTATGTGTAACTTATTAATACAGATTATTATTAACTGCTATGGATACAAGGCAAATCAGTTTCTTCTGAAACTTAAGTCAACCATACACGGGCAGATGTTCTTCAAATCGGATGCAACGATCAGATCAGAAATCCGATCAGAAAAAAATGTTTGAACCCTACCAGCTTGAGCCCCCGAGCTTTCCGCAGATTTCCATTTGAAAGATGGGGACTGAAAATGGGGTCATCAGAAAACTTTCCGCCTGGCCAGCTCGTTGTTTTCTCTGATAAACCGGAAAAATTAAGATTTTGAAAAAAGTTTTGCTGAACTTAATCTGTGCACTAAAAAAGCTGACCTGTTAGATACACAACCAACAGGGCTATACACCAACAGGCGCTAGCCGTACTAGCACTCACCAATGTTTTATCAATTAGCGTAACTTTTTTTGGTGGCTGTGCCCACACACCCATTGCAAACATGCTACTATTACTACAACTTTTGTGTGACTTTTTAATGTCAGCTAATGGTGTTGTAAAAAGTCCCAAAAAGGTTTAGACAGGATCACAATGCACTGAGACGTCCCTATCGTTTATAACATCCCAAACCTGATTGTCTCTAATTCATACAAATGTCATAGTCAAACTCCATAAATCGTATATTCCAGTGCAGAACTAGAGTTCCCAGTCTGACTGTATGTTAAACGGATCATAGAAAACCCAAACCTGAATGACCAACAAGGTGACTCTTCCAAGGTGCTGAACAGATTACACTATTCAATAACAATCAATTACACTGTACTGGTTGTATCCCTGTGCCAAAGAAAAGTCATCAGATAAACGTATCCATGCCTTGTTCAGTGGATAGTGATACATGCAGTGTATACTGCTCTGTCAGTGGATAGTGCTACATGCAGTGTACTGCTCAGTCAGTGGATAGTGCTACATGCAGTGTATACTGCTCAGTCAGTGGATAGTGCTACATGCAGTGTATACTGGTCAGTCAGTGGATAGTGCTATATGCAGTGTATACTGCTCGGTCAGTGGATAGTGCTACATGCAGTGTATACTGACGCTCAGTCAGTGGATAGTGCTACATGCAGTGAATACTTCTCGGCGTGATAGTGCTACATGCGTGTATACTTCTCAGTCAGTGGATAATGGCTACAGCAGTGTATACTGCCAGTCAGTGGAGTGCTACATGCAGTGTAATGCTCAGTCAGTGGATAGTGCTACATGCAGTGTATACTGCTCAGTCAGTGGATAGTGCTACATGCAGTGTATCTTGTCAGTCAGTGGATAGTGCTACATGCAGTGTATACTGCTCAGTCAGTGGTAGTGCTGCATGCAGTGTATACTGCTCAGTCAGTGGATAGTGACATGCAGTGAATACTTCTCAGTCAGTGGATAGTGCTACATGCAGTGAATACTTCTCAGTCCGTGAATAGTGTACATGCAGTGTATACTGCTCAGTCAGTGATAGTGCTACATGCAGTGTATACTGCTCAGTCAGTGGATGGTGCTACATGCAGTGTATACTGCTCAGTCAGTGGATAGTGCTACCGCAGTGTATACTGCTCAGTCAGTGGATAGTGCTACATGCAGTGTATTCTTCTCAGTCAGTGGATAGTGCTACATGCAGGTATACTGCTCAGTCAGTGGATATAGCTACATGCAGTGTATACTGTCAGTCAGTGGATAGTGCTACATGCAGTGTATACTTCTCAGTCAGTGGGATAGTGCTACATGCAGTGTATACTGCTCAGTCAGTGGATAGTGCTACATGCAGTGTATAATGCTCAGTCAGGTGGATAGTGTACAGCAGTGTATACTGCTCAGTCAGTGGATAGTGCTACATGCAGTGTATACTTCTCAGTCGTGGATAGTGCTACACTGCAGTGTATACTGCTCAGTCAGTGGATAGTGCTACATGCAGTGTACACTGCTCAGTCAGTGGTAGTGCTACATGCAGTGTATATGTTGCACTTTACATATACTGCTCAGTCAGTGGATAGTGTACATGCAGTGTATACTTCTCAGTCAGTGGACAGTGCTACATGCAGTGTATACTGCTCAGTCAGTGCATAGTGCTACATGCAGTGTATACTGTCAGTCTGTGGATAGGGCTACATGCAGTGTTAACTGCTCAGTGCAGTGGATAGTGCTACATGCAGTGTATACTGCTCAGTCAGTGGATGTGCTAAATGCAGTGTATACTTCTCAGTCAGTGGATAGTGTACAATGCAGTGTATACTGCTCAGTCAGTGGATAGTGCTACATGCAGTGTATACTGGTCAGTCAGTGGATAGTGCTATATGCAGTGTATACTGCTCGGTCAGTGGATAGTGCTACATGCAGTGTATACTGCTCAGTCAGTGGATAGTGCTACATGCAGTGAATACTTCTCGGCCAGTGGATAGTGCTACATGCAGTGAATACTTCTCAGTCAGTGGATAATGCTACATGCAGTGTATACTGCCCAGTCAGTGGACAGTGCTACATGCAGTGTATACTGCTCAGTCAGTGGATAGTGCTACATGCAGTGTATACTGCTCAGTCAGTGGATAGTGCTACATGCAGTGTATACTGCTCAGTCAGTGGATAGTGCTACATGCAGTGTATACTGCTCAGTCAGTGGATAGTGCTGCATGCAGTGTATTCTTGTCAGCCAGTGGATAGTGCTACATGCAGTGTATACTGCTCAGTCAGTGGATAGTGCTGCATGCAGTGTATACTGCTCAGTCAGTGGATAGTGCTACATGCAGTGAATACTTCTCAGTCAGTGGATAGTGCTACATGCAGTGAATACTTCTCAGTCAGTGAATAGTGCTACATGCAGTGTATACTGCTCAGTCAGTGGATAGTGCTACATGCAGTGTATACTGCTCAGTCAGTGGATAGTGCTACATGCAGTGTATACTGCTCAGTCAGTGGATAGTGCTACATGCAGTGTATACTTCTCAGTCAGTGGATAGTGCTACATGCAGTGTATACTGCTCAGTCAGTGGATAGTGCTACATGCAGTGTACACTGCTCAGTCAGTGGATAGTGCTACATGCAGTGTATATCTTGCACTTTACATATACTGCTCAGTCAGTGGATAGTGCTACATGCAGTGTATACTTCTCAGTCAGTGGACAGTGCTACATGCAGTGTATACTGCTCAGTCAGTGCATATTGCTACATGCAGTGTATACTGCTCAGTCAGTGGATAGTGCTACATGCAGTGTATACTGCTCAGTTAGTGGATAGTGCTACATGCAGTGTATACTGCTCAGTCAGTGGATAGTGCTACATGCCGTGTATACTGCTCAGTCAGTGGATAGTGCTACATGCAGTGTATACTTCTCAGTCAGTGGATAGTGGCTACATGCAGTGATATCTTGCACTTTACATATACTGCTCAGTCAGTGGATAGTGCTACAATGCAGTGTATACTTCTCAGTCAGTGGACAGTGCTACATGCAAGTGATACTGCTCAGTCAGTGCATATGTTACATGCAGTGTATATGCTCAGTCCGTGGATATCGTGCTACATGCAGTGTATACTGCCTCAGTTAGTGGATGTGCGTACATGCAGTGTATTACTGCTCAGTCAGTGGATAGTGCTACATGCCGTGTATACTGCTCAGTCAGTGGATAGTGCTACATGCCGTGTATACTGCTCAGTCAGTGAATAGTGCTACATGCCGTGTATACTGCTCAGTCAGTGGATAGTGCTACATGCAGTGTATACTGCCCAGTCAGTGGGTAGTGCTACATGCAGTGTACACTGCTCAGTCAGTGGATAGTGCTACATGCAGTGTATATGTTGCACTTTACATGTACTGCTCAGTCAGTGGACAGTGCTACATGCAGTGTATACTTCTCAGTCAGTGGATAGTGCTACATGCAGTGTATACTTCTCAGTCAGTGGATAGGGCTACATGCAGTGTACACTGCTCAGTCAGTGGATAGTGCTACATGCAGTGTATACTGCTCAGTTAGTGGATAGTGCTATGTGCAGTGTATATGTTGCACTTTACATGTACTGCTCAGTCAGTGGACAGTGCTACATGCAGTGTATACTTCTCAGTCAGTGGATAGTGCTACATGCAGTGTATACTGCTCAGTCAGGGATGGACAGCAGTGTAACTGCTCAGTCAGTGGATAGTGCTACATGCAGTGTATACTGCTCAGTTAGTGGATAGTGCTATGTGCAGTGTATATGACTCAGTAGTGGATAGTGTACTGCAGTGTATACTTCTCAGTCAGTGGATAGTGCTACATGCAGTGTATACTTCTCAGTCAGTGGATAGGGCTACATGCAGTGTATACTGCTCAGTCAGTGGATAGTGCTACATGCAGTGTATACTGCTCAGTTGGTGGATAGTGCTATGTGCAGTGTATACTGCTAAGACAGTGGATAGTGCTACATGCAGTGTATACTGCTCAGTCAGTGGATAGTGCTACATGCAGTGTATACTGCTCAGTTAGTGGATAGTGCTACGTGCAGTGTATACTGCTAAGACAGTGGATAGTGGTATATGCAGTGTATACTGCTCTGTCAGTGGATAGTGCTACATGCAGTGTATACTGCTCAGTCAATGAATAGTGCTGCATGCAGTGTAACCTGTTCAGTGAATAGTGCCTAATGCTATAATGTCCCTATCTTGTGCTTTGTGTACTGATGCTTCCTTCCTGCTTAGTAAACAATCACTCACATGATGCATTGTATTTATCTGCTTGCTGTATGGTGCTGTTAATGACCTAATGTTCCAATCCTGCTCAGTTTGTAGTGCTCCATGTGACAAGCTAATGGCCTTTATCTTGATATACTGATGCCCATCTTAAGCTCTGCTAATTGTGTCTATGAATGTAAGTACCCTATCATACACACACTTAACTATCAAATGCACCTGCAGATGTTCCCACAACATTCTGACTCATCATGCTAAAGCAGTTCATACATGGATTCTTTCTGATTAAGCATTTCTGGTTGAAACGCTACATCTTGCACAGACAATGTGAACTGCAAGATGGAGTCAACAGAAAATTATCCAATTATCCAATTGACCCAATCGCCATTTTTTTGATTGACCACTCAATATTTTCAAGCAGTCAAAATACCCAAAACGGTCAAAAAAGCTACCCCATATTTAGCATGCTTAAGATTTACATTCTGCTCTTGATGATTCCTGGTTTCTAAACAAAGAACGGCTGGCTTTAAAAATCCCTGGATCTGCCGAAATCGAATATTAGAAAATCGAAAACTAGATAAAAAAATGTAGAAAATTTGAATTTTATATTGATAAAAAAGGATGGGGGAGATTCAATAATGCTACCTTTAGGGCAATGCACCATTTCTAAACCTTTTTTTTGAAATAGCATAGCGCTCCTGATACCCATTTGTGTAAGCATCTGCTCCTACGTAATGCTAAAATTAATCAGGCATTGTAAGAGGACGGAGCACAACTCCCCTTGTGTCTTACCTTGCTGCAGATGCCGTGATGCAATACTGGACGTTATTGACGGTATTGCATCGAGGAATCATTGAGAAAAAAATTCTAATTCATTTGGCTTCGAATTAGATTTTTGGAACTTCAATTGGTTTTGCGAAGCCTCTGTCAGAGCGAATTTCACAAGTTTTGATCATCTCTACTGTTATGTTGACAAATAATAATCTTGTGGGTAAAGTGCAGGTAATTCCACCACTTTGATTGAGTAAATCAAGTGTGTCGATATCCCCCTGCTGGTCACATGAACACATCACTGCATGTGTTGGGGGTTTACTTTCCACCATGTCACATGACCAGTGCAAGGCTGCCATTGTGGCCTTGAGGTGGATCATTGGACTGTGTTGGGGATGTCACTCTTTAATAGAGATGGCCGAAATTCCTAAAGTTTGTTTTGTTTTAGAACTATAGAACTTCAGTTAAAAAGGGACTCATTAAAGTCAATGGGGAGAAATAGTTTAAAATGTTGAAATAGTTTAAAATGCTATTTTAACTGTAAGATACAGTTAAAATAGCAATGGTAACTTACTGTAAATGGCTCTGGGACCTGGGGAATGGTCTGGGGAACTGGTACATATCACCAAAACTTGTTTAAACGCTAAGTTTCCTTACGATCGGACAATTGTCGGGGCTTCCGCATTGAAATTTCAAGGGCTTCAGAAATCGATTTCAACATTCAAGGGTTATCGCCGAATTCGAGGGTTACTGAATGCTGCATTTGAGGGTTTTGGCCGAATTCGAGGGTTAAAGAACGCTACATTCGAGGGTTACTAAAGGCATTCGAGGGTTATGCCCAAATTTGAGGGTTAGTGAACACTACATTTAAGGGTTATTGCCGTTAGCTAAGCCTCGAATTCGCCCATAACCCTTTGAATGTAACCCTCGAGTTCTGCGATAACCCTCGAATGTAGCATTTGCTATAACCCTCGAAATTGGCCATAACCCTCAAATTCAGCGATGACCCTTGAATGTATCGAAATGCCACATTCTAGGGTTAAGAATCGCTAAAGTCAAGGGTTATCGATTTAAAAAATTGCTAATCCTTGAATTCTCTATAATTATTGAAAATATGGCGTTGAGTTTGGAAAACCCGAAAGTTCATAGATCGGAGATTTCGAGCTTCTACGAACTGGTAAAATCTGGCTCAAATTCAGGTTCAAGTTCTAGTCCCTACCATTTTGTTCTTCTTAGATACAATCCTCTTTTCTTTTTAATGATAGTAGTTTATTATTAGCCGTTTTCTGCTGCTATGCCGTTGTAATTGCTCGTCGATTGCTTTTCCAAATGAGTTCACTATATTCCTGATTTGCTAAGTAATGGAAACAAAAATGGGTCAGCCTAAATGCAAAGGGAATGAAGGCTGGTAATAGGCTGGTATGGTTATCTTCTATTAAGAAGGGGAGAGAGAGCGACTTATGTAACTTCCTGTGGCCAGAAATATCTTTAAAGTTATCTGCTAAAATGGAGAAATGTTTCTGCTCTAATTGCCAGGCTGTAGGTAGATTCGCAGTCCAGTCTGTTCATGTCCATTCAGGCTCTATGAAAATCCTGCCCCCTGGGGAATAAACACACAAAACATTTCCATTTTACCGTGAAATTATTTCATATCTTCAGTACTTGGGGCCAAACGTAGAATCTGGGATTAGGAAACCGAGGTTTGGCCTCTGTCTCTGTTTACTAGAAATAGTAAATATTCCAACATGAATGTTTGTGGGAAATACTGTGCCCTTTGTATATTAATTAAAGGATTCCCACACCTGCCAGCGTTCTCTCGCTCCCTGACCATGGACATGTTTTCGTTAAAAATACCAGCGATGCTTTGTGTAAACAGGGAGTTCCAGCACCTCCTCCTACAAGGCTTCACACCCCTGGCTGTCCTGTAATAAACCAGATAAATTACAGCAGAAAATTCAGATTCCAGCAAACGCTCGGACCATATAGTGGGTACCACGCAATGAGCCATATACAGAGAGCCCCTATTCCCCTTTCTTGTCGTGTTACTGGAACGCAGTAAACATAGTGTTATATTCCTATACCTGTCCTTGGTGTGTTTAAGACCAGGTCCTGCAATTCCAATTTTATTGGAGACATGAAGACTTGCAAAAACACTTGAAGACTTGTAAAAAAAACACAGAACACAGAATCTATTTTATAGCGATGGTGTCTGTAGTGTTTAATGGAACAGACTGTGTGTGAAACCCATATGGGATTTTATTGGTACCAAGGTATGGACTAGAAAAGATTGGAGATCCTGGAGTTCAATGACAGCAAACAGTATGCCGAATCGTGCTTTATTAGTTATCCACACTACATGTTTCGCACAGTGTCACACTTGATAAAGTGTAGTGGTGTGGAGAACTAATAAAGCACGATTCTGTTGCATACTGTTTGCTGTCATTGAACTCCAGGATCTCCAACTTTTTCTAGTCCTTATCTTGATGTTTGGTCGCATGAGTGAGCAAGACGGAGATACTTGGGGTGAGCACGTATGCAGGCTTTATTCTTATCTTATTTATTGGTAGTTTATCAATTCATAAAAATCGGTTATCATAAAATACGGTTGCATCTGTAAATATATGACCATTCGTGTGTACAATACCATGCATCACCAAAATACTGCAATGGTATTGTATGGGGGAAGTATAGGTGGCAAATCTAAGACCACAATCATATATGAAAGACCGATATCATACATTTACAATCACAGCAACAATCATTAAAGACACAGCATCGCAAAATAGTGATACTGCACCTTTATAAATATGGCCCAAGGTTTTATGGTCTTAATGGCACAGGAGCAGGGGGATCAGTGGGGGGATCAATGGCAGAATGCTTTATGTCTCATCCAGCAGTACTAAGTACGGTATGCTGTGATCTGCTTTTGATTAGATTTCTGGTGAAACAAGAAGAAGAATGTATTGCCCTATATGGTTAAAAGCTCAATACCCTGCAATTGATTTCTGATTGGAGAATCTTTGATCTTTTGCGCTATTGGCCGGTTATCTAACAACCATATATCTAGCCTTACACAAAATGCATGGCTGTCTCTGGCATTTTAAGTGACCTGAGGTCATCACCTCGGGACGTAGAATGCTGCCCCTATAGACGTGAATGGAAAATGGCAGAGAATGGAAAGTTTCCATCAATATTACAAGTATCTGGTGGAGTTTTGAGAATTCTTAAAAAAATCCTGTTTGATCAAATTGACAAGCACTTACCTTATATAATATGGACTGAATCGAATGTACATTCACTCTCTGCAATCAGTTAATTGTCAATCAATAGTCAATATTTTTATTGCAAATGTCAATCAAACTGTAATTCAATAGAACACAAGTCCGTTTTATAAGGTTAACCTTGTGCTGGCCATACACCATTAAGACGTTAGATTCACTGTTTGTTTGTCTAATCAATTTAATGACTTTAAAGTGCATTTTTGACTCCAATGTTCCCGCAACATTCCCACCTAGCCATTCATTTTGCTATTTTGAGTTGATTGAAAATAAAAGAACGGGTCAGATGATTCTTTGACATCCCACGCTTGTCGGAATAGCACGCAGATATAGTGTATGGGCTGTATTACTGTTTCATCAAAACCCTTGTAAATGTTTACATGGCATTTAACTGTCTGACTAATCAGACCTTTATCAGGCCAGTCCCAAGTATTTGTGCTTGGAACTAAGGTCAGCTAATGACCCAGGGTGTGTTTGGAAGGGAAGCAGGCTACTTAAAGATGATGTCATGTTCTTTGAAGTCCCTAGTAATGACTTTATCTGATTCTACACATTCATTCACTGTTTGATCTGTTTCATTTTTTCGCCAAGGGTTTTTAACACTGTGGCCAACTTAACAATTTCAGGAAGACCCAAGTTTTCAGGGTTCAAACTGTTTATTAATTATTAATAGATCTCAGTTAGTTCTCAGTTTTCAGTCATTAGGACTATTTCTAAAAGGTAAATAAAGCCTGGATGGATTCTGTAATTCCTAATTAGCTGACAATGGCAACACCCTCCTCTAAAATGAATGGAGGAGAAATGTTGCAGGTTTATGGGATTTCCTGATTCCTGTAGCCCTCCTTTCTAGTCACGGTGAACAAATGGCTGTACCGTACAATAATTTATGTGGTGGTCTGATAAGGCGGACCCATGAACGACGTCTGACTGGACGGCCACATAGGAATGTTTGGTCGTTGGTGGTTGAGTGCTTCGTTCTCCTTAAGTTGTCCTTATGTTTATGTTACCCTCTAAAACAAATGGGCCAGCTACATGTAATTCATTATTTCCATTAGAGCATTACAAATAGAAACTGTAGGTTTCAGTGAATAGAGATCCTCCTTGGGGTATTTCATGGACCCCATTAGCCATTGCACAAATCATCCATTCCATATGTGGGAAAGACCTTGCCTTACCTACTTCTGCTGTTTAACTGTCTGTTACTTTATATTCATATCACCAGTTTGGAGTTGTGAGACAGAATGTCGCACGGTGCTAGTCTGGAAACCATTAAAGGCTTCTCAATCTCGCAGTCCCATGCGGTTTAATAACCAGGAGAGGAATTTCAGAGCCCCATGCTACGAATTCACTGACTACAGATACACAGTAACCACACAGCCATGTAAACAGCTGATACCATACATATGACGATCACCTTTCAATAAACTTGCAATAAATTGCTTTTCATCCGGTTCTGTACAAAATAAATAAAATACACACACTGTATTCAACATACAACATTGTTATTTTACAATCTCTATCTAATTTTTGACCTAATCTTTGTATTTGATTACTCTTATTTACAAATATTGTCCCATGTGTACCAGATTTTTTAATGGAGGACAAGAGAGTGATCAGCATCCCCATAAGGTTCAATGCTATCAAATTTTTAAACAGCCTTTGTACTTTTGACATATGTCGCTGGGTTGGGGAACATCAGTTCTTAGGGGTCTGGGTTACGTCATTAACAACTGAAAAGGGCCACTAAACTAAAATGTGACTTTTCCACAAAGTCATCTCCTTTAACCATTACTTAATACTTTACCATTACTTGGGCTATCTAGATAGCAGTTCTTCATCTGCTTTTAAACTATAATTGACAATATCCCACTGACTACATGTGCTTGCATGTTTAATATTGATTTACGTTGTTTTCTTATTAAGTTGAGGACCGCAGATTCCCTACACTCCCTGGAGACCATCTGAAGCCCTTTAGTTATCTATACTGTTTGTCTCTAAATAATAAACACGTTGGGACCAATCAGATGTTATCACATTTTTATCATCTGATTTGAAGCTGCAAATAAACAGCTCAGACTCATGTTTGCACCTCTTATTAAATAAGCCCATTTGTGTTGATAAATAGATTTTCAATCATAGTTTTCCAATATGGAATTAGAATTCATACTTCAGAAAGTCCTTACTAGACAAGACTCCATTTTGGAACTAATAGGCCTCTTTGTCTTGTGAATGAAATGAATGTGAGAGAGGACAGACAACGTTTATAGAAGCTGTCTATACGTAGTGCCATCCAAGTACATCTGGGATACAAACAGTCCTTTCATTGCACAAACAACCATCGCTCATGAAAGAAATGCCATTCATTTCTAGAGAGTCCTTAGGGGTTTCTAATACAACAATCCCAAGAATGTTATGTAGTTAATGATGGTTTATAAGATTCTATCAGGATGATAAAACCTGGTGCAATTTTAGGCTGATGGGATCCTCAAAGGCATTTTTCCCATGGTAGCTTTTTGCAAGGGAAAATATATTTTCGGTGACCACTATTATGGGTATGATCTGAAAATAGCCTTTTACATTTCCATAAAAGGGATGGATCAGAGCTATGATTCCACCAAATCCCTAGATCATGTAAAATTCTGAACATTTCCACCTGGTCACATGTATATCTTGGGGTAGGGGGTATTCATAGCCTGTAATGTTACAGTATTGGTGTGAACACTCAAATTGACATCATTATTACATCACTACTACAGTGAAAAATGATTGTATAATACAGAGGGCTTTCTACAGAGCTAATCATTCAAAAATCGCATAGTACAACCCAATATATATTTTTTAAAAACATTCTGCTTTTATTGTTCATTCACATAAGCTGTTGTTCCTTCAGAACGTAATAATTATTTAAAATATTTAAGTGACCTTATTAACAATGATAATCTCTTAATTGTTTTTAAACCCTTTAGTCATTTCTAAATTATTATTATTATGGATTTATATAGCACCAACATCTTCCGTGGCACTTTAAAATTACATAGTCATACATTACATACAGGGTATCACAGGTTATAAAAGTCATACATATTACATACACAGGTAATATAAGTAAACAGAGTGATGCGTTTCTTACAGCAATACCTTGATACAATAGCAGAGAGGACCCTGCCCAAAGAGCTTACAGTCTACAGGAAATGGGGGTGAGACATAAGGTGACAGGAATTGGTAGGCTGTAAATAGATTGGCAGTGGAGAGTGAAAGGCGGGTTGGATCATATTGGGTAGTAAGAGGGGTAATGTCTAGACCAGGTTCTATGCTTGCCTGAAGAGGTGGGTTTTAAGGTTACATTGGAAGGTATTAGGGGATGGTGAGTGACGTACATATTGGGTAGTAAGAGGGGTAATGTCTAGACCAGGTTATATGCTTGCCTGAAGAGGTGGGTTTTAAGGTTACATTTGAAGGTATTAAGGGATGGTGAGTGACGGGGCACGACAGAGGAAGGGAGTTCCAGAGCAAAGGGGCAGCAAGTCCTGAATACGGGCATGGGAAGCGGTGACACGGGTGGATGAGAGGAGGATGTCATTTGCGGAACAGAGGTTGCGTCTGGGATGGTGTCGGTGGATCAGCTCTGAGATATATGAAGGGGCTGTGTTGGATAGTGCTTTATAGGATTTCATATAATGTCTAATTACATATTGAACTATGGAAACAAATAAAATTAAGTATAACAAATACAAAACTGCCCAGTGTGTCTGTTGGTTATTCCAGTTTAACTTGTGGGGGTGGGAGAGTGAACGCATTTCGCTTCTGTTCTTTATGGCTAGGTGATAGTTCTTCCATATGTTTCATGTGTGCCATTTCCCTTGCTCATTCATTTATTGTTGGAGTTGCTTGGCTTTTCCAGAGTCTTGGTATGATCGTTCTGGCTGCATAACAGTCCTTTTTGTTTTGTCTTGATGGAGTCCGGAAGCCATGACAATAAGACATCCCAATGTAATTTAGGTGGAGGTATTCTGAGTGAAATACTAAGACTCCCATGACCATATAAAAGCACCAGGCTGCAGGCGGAGAATGTTTACACTAGAGAATTCAATTATCCTTACATTTTAAAGTAGTTGTAGGGGTGTATTATTTCTTGTGAGTCATGTGACCCTGATGATATAGCTAAGAGATGTTTATAGAGATATTACAGGATATTTATAGCTTTTGTTCATTAACAGCATATCCATTCTGACCATCAACAGGTGAACTGAATAACATTGATTATCTTGTTACCTAGCAGTAAGTTGGATATATTAGACAGCAAGTGTGAATTTTGTGTGAGAAGCCAAACTGAGATGCTTTGAATGTGTCTGAGAATTTCAAAAACCCTCGCAGGACATTCCCAATGTGCAGGGTCAGGAACCACCAAAAGTGGTTCAAGGATGAATAAAAGTACCTTGAACAGTGACAGTTTCAGAAATCCTACCCTGCCAAATGTGGCTTCCAGGTAAGGGGAGAGGAGGGGGCATGGCAGGGGCAGGGAGGGGACATTGTGGGGCAGAGAAGGGGGGGGTGCTGTAGACAGAGGTATATAGGAGCTGAGCAAAGGCAGAGTTAAGGGCATTCTGGGTAGGGGGCGTTTCAGGGGTTCTATGCTATTTGTGGGAATTTGGCATGGTCTTGCAGAAGACCACCCCAGAATCCAGAAGACTCCAGGAACACCTGTGAGGGGTGGGGTACCATGTGTTGCCACGGCTCATAGAGGCATGGGGGTGGAGGGGCGAGATGAAGACTGGCCCATGTTGCCTGATCCAACAGAAAAGATACTGTTGCTCACACTGTTGCTCACTGTTGCTCACACATTTTTATGCTGGTTCCAACAGAAAGGTGCAACACAGCTCACTGAGCACAAGGAGATACAAAGTAGCTAGTTTAACAGCTGGATAAAACACACTGAGCATGTCTGTCCCACTGAGAGAGGGTAGAGTGTATATTTGGTTAGGAATCACTTAGAAAGACAGGTGATACATTATTTTATTCTGGACTATAGTTGTCCTTTAATCAATGAAGCACGGTTACTAAACACTTTCTAAAGAATCAGCTCAGAAAGAATCTTCTTTATATTTATTCCATCCATATATATAATTACTTTTTTTTTACCTTTGATCTTTTAAAAGGGTTTGAATGAGTTTTCATTTAATAATTAAAGGGCATTAAAATACTGTCAAGCTGCTGAAATTGGCAGAATACCAGTGACACATAACCACAATAACACTGCCCCGATATACCCTGTAACTTCACCAATACTCTGTCCATCTCATTTCAGTTTCTAATTGCAGGCGGCGATAACTCTCTTTACATGCTGATGTGGCAGCTGAACTGAGCATGCCCAGCACATTGTCCTCTGAGCTAATGAATCAGCATCGATTACAGGATGAGGTCATCATTGTTCCTCAATCTACCGGGTAGAATTTGTGGCGGTCGAGTTTTTCTCTCTCTCTCATTTCTTAAGAAAGGCTGGGAGCATGTTAATGCTTTACTTCTCCAACGTCCTTAAATGGATTAAATGATAACATAAAGCTAGTCTGCTAACTTGTCAATATAGATGCTATCATATAATGTCATTTTTAGCCTTAGATTAACTTTTCTCCTCGTATTGTATACGCAGGGAGAAGGATCACATTGTGCTGGAAGGTTTATGTTCTATATGGTTCCTTGTGTTGAAATGGTGAAGTAATGAAGATCATATGTCTGTGGTTAAACGCCAGGCTTCCTGTTGGGAACTTGTGCAGTTCTAGTGAGTCAGCACATAGTTCACCTAGTGAGGATCTCTCTCTGTTCCTTTCTGTATTTTCTAACAATGAATGTTTCTGGACAGAGACTTCCGTTTGCACAAGATGCAAAAGTTTCACAAATAAACATGTTATGGAACTGAAAGTAATGGAAAGTCTTTATCTAAAACTCATGACAACCTAACATCTGTCTGGAATTATATTTAGACTTAAAATAAAATCACTGCTGGCTGCAAACTGGCAAGTGTCACCTTAGGTCACTCCGTAGATCACCTGAATGCTCACTCTGTATCATTCCAGGGAGGGCCTTTGGGGTGTGTGAAGGCATCATCTCCAGGGGGTGTCAGCAAGGTCCTGTTACGGTCCCAGTGACCAATCTAACCCCAAATAATCCAACCCCCCCACCGATGATGCCTCATGCAGCGTTTAAAGTCCCTTGGAAAACCAAGTCTGTTAACAAAATGCTCTTACTACATATAATAAAGAACCATATCACTATATTTAAACCTAAGAAAATGATATTTGGAATTGGACAGCCCGCTCGGCTTACACCATCTAATGTTGCCCACATTTCATGCCCCTGCTAGGCTGCTACCTCTTTATATTTAATTCTGCAATTAATGGGTCCCAACCTCCCTCCTTCCTTTCCAGCTCCATCTACAGCAGTTGCCTGAGGGTCTGGATCTCTGGGAGTATTCCACCCCCCAATCCTGCTGCTCCCATGGTAGTTACCTCTGTAATAACCTGAGCTTCGTTTAAATATAGCGATATGAGTAAATACTAAAGAATATTAAAACTGCACTGATTGACTAATAGAGACTTTAGAACTAGGAGCCATCGATCAGTAGCAACATATTTAGGAATCTTGGTCCTGCCTCGAGGCTTAGTACAGCTATAGGATCCCAAGTTCCCAACTGTATCAATGACTTGAGAAACCAAGCAGTTTATTAGAATCTTTCACCCACACAGAAGAAAACTAGACAACAGGATGTGATTCATTTATTGTCTGAGCTTTTTAGTTTCTTCCCTTATGTTAAAAATAATTAAAAGAAATGAGAAAACGTGTGAAAGGATAAATGACAGATGGGTATTGAGGTGATGTGACACTATTACACACATGTACACATGTACCATTCATGTAGCTAAGACTGTTAACATAAAATCACATATAAAAGGAAACCTTAATAAATGTGTAACTATCTAAATCTTAGCTTTTCCCAGGAGAGAGGCAGGAAATGGGTAATAAAAACCATCCAAACACCCACCATGGCCACCCAAGCCACCACCCTTATCAGGACAATAGCTGGTTCATCCAGGAGAGGCCTTTAAACAGTACCCCACAGCAAAAAATCTGGATGGTTATGAGGTATGGGACTAAAATTAATTAAATGTTCACAAGGGCAATGATAAATGTTTTCAAACACATGGATCTAATTAAACTGAATTCACCTAAACAGTCTTTGTGACTCATCTCTTGGGAAACAATCCAGTATTTCTCCTTCCGTGAGCACTGGCAGTGACAGTAAAGCAATATTAGCAAATCCAACACATATTGCCTATTTCCTTCGTCTGCATTTAGTTATTCAGAAAAAGATTCATCTTCAGGTTTCACAGAGAAACTCAAAGGAGTTTTCTCATTACCACAGTGTACTTACAGGCATTAAAAACTAGTTTTAATTGCTCTACTAACATTATTCATATCTCCCACAATTTGTCTAAATGCATGGAATTATATGTTTACCCTTTACATGATCTTTCTTTCAGGTAAAACACATAAAGGGTTTAACAAAACTATATCCTTATGTATTTATGTGCCTCAATTAACAGGCAGTAAACTATGGGGCCTATCCCACATGCTGATTCACTGACTTGGGCATGGTCAGTGTGTCACTATGAGAGAGAGAGGAAATTACCAGTTTGTCAGTAGAAGACATGTAATGCTGGGTATACCCTGGCTAGATATAGGATAGATTCAATATGATGGTCAACTGTATACAATAGTATGACAAGATGGGGGGTTTACCTCCCAACCTTCCACGTTCACCAATCATTTTGATTTCAACCACAAACTAATCAGGCCAACCAGTAACGTAATGGGATGTCAGGAAGCGAGTCTGGAGGATGGTCAGCATTTTCTAGTTTGGTTTGGGAAGAAATCACCTACAAGGAAAAGAAAATATTGTTGAAATCAGCAGTCAGGAAAATGTGTTTTAGCCAAAACATTTCCTTAAAGGTCTCTGTGTAACAAATCTTACATCACACAACAATACTGGAATTTAGTGTTACTACCCACAGGATATTCTGCTTTCTGCATCAACAAAAACGTTTGCAAAAACTAAAGCTGCCACTTCCTCCCCATCAAACCGTATTGCAACCCAACATTCTGTTCCTGCTCAAACAGAACACTTCATGTTATGGTGTTGTCTCTTTAATTGAATTGCTTGGTACATAGCAAGCAAACAGGAGCTATAGGATCATACAGTCAGTAGAGAGGCACAGCAGCAAATTCCCTTTTTGTGAGGCTATTTATAAAGGGTCACCGTCACTGTAAGAAGGGAGCAGAGGCCCACACAGCTGTCATGCTTGATTCTGTGTGACGTTTTAATGCCAGGTTATAGCTATAAAGACACCCAGACGGATGAATTCAAGCACAATACTAAATTGCGTCTTTGCATGTGTCCCCAATAATAAACAGGTCCGGGTCACGTCTTTCATTGATCCGTCCGAATGGAGCCACACACGTAAGATTGTTGGTTATTCATCGGCCGCTCCCCCAATTCCGTAATACCGTATGTGTGTGTAAAGGGATATCATAACTGCGTTTGTTATGGTCACTCATATTTGACTTTCTTTTATTGAAAAACAACATATGTTGAAACGATTTGAAAAATCCGCATAGTAAACAGAAGAGCGTTTGGCACCTTGGAAACCTGATTCAGTCAATAAATAAGGATTTACAGGAAGTGACGATGATGAATGAGGGGGAAATGTAACATGTGCTACTGATTAGAAAACTGTTTGAATAAGAATTTCTGAAATATGATTCTGGAATGAAGTTGTTTGGATGCAGCGAACAGCGAATAAAAACACGTCTGGTCTTCTCCGACAGCCTAAAGCTGGGTACACACAGTAACGATAAAGCCCTATACTGTCGGATCTGTCGGTATCGGGGCTTTATCGGTATTGTGTGTACGCTCGTTCTGGAAAGACCGAAAATTTCCATCGGCCGCGCTAGACTCCCTATAGAGGAGTCTAGCGTGGCCGATGGAAACACACAGTCCCGAGCGTTCTCCCTATGATGTCTGTCATATTTCACTGATCTGTACTGTGTGTACCCAGCTTTACATGACAAGGCTCTGTCCATGAAGGTGTTGTATGAAGTCAGAGAAATACATGACAATGTAATAAAAAAATAAAGAAAGAAATATGTGTCAGGCCTTAAAGGGCATGTCCACCCCCAAAACTATAATCCCCCCAACTACTGGCCCCACCATGTAGTGTAGTGTAATCCTTACCTCACATCCCAGCTCCATAGGGATGTAAACCCCCCCCCAAAGTCCCAAACTAACCACCAGGAGGATAGCAGGGCTCTGCCTGCTACCTGGCCTCCGTAGATATTTGCCATGCGTACTGCGCCCTTTTCCCCCCTCCCCCCCCCTCCCCTCCCTCTCCCTCCCGTTCTACTATCCCTCCCCTAGCGCAAAACCCCCTTAATATGCTGCTCCCCCATGTTCCCCCAGCCCCAACCGCATATTTTTTTTTTCAAAAATCTCCCCAAACTCTTACTTACCTCTCCTCCGCTTTCCTCCGCTGCACTGAATGACCGGCAGCCGCGTCCGTGATTGGCTGCCGCTCAGCCAATCACAGACGCGACTGCCGGTCCAGCCCCTCTGCTTGCATTCTCGCAAGCAAGGGCCGGCAGTGCGCGGAGGAACGAGGGGAGGTAAGTAAGAGTTTGGGGGGGCTTTCTGAAAAAAATAATATGCGGTTGGGGCTGGGGGACATGGGGGAGCAGCATATTAAAAATCAATTTTAAGGGTGGACATACCCTTTAAGACACTGTCCCGTAGAGATTACAATTTATGTGGGTGGGTAAAATACAGACACAAAGGGAAATATAGAAAGTGAGGTTGTGTGTGAGGTTCCCTAATGGTCCCCTAAAGAATCCCCTGGAACACTTGGAACTGCCTGAAAATTTTCATGGGCCTGTAGTACAGGGAGTCGGCCGCAGCTGAAGGGAATGTGTCAGTCCTGAACATTCTCCCTATACTTTATATAAGGGGAACGCTAGGGACTGTGTGTAGCCTGATCTATAAAAAATGACAGAATCCTACAGATTAAGGCCCCCCTGCATTGAACTATGTTTTAGGATATGTTTGTAAAGGTTCATCCAGGTCATGGTATAGCTGTGGGATCAGTGACGTAACTAGTCACTGGGCCCTTTAGCAGAACTATGATGGGGCTCCATTCCCTGCAGTGTTGGGTTTTTGGGTGTTGAGGCTGTATCTGTCATAGGGAAAGTAAGAAGATGGAGAGCCCCTGGGTCCTGGTTGCAGAGTCTGCTCCCCTGGTAGTAACGCCCCTGTGAAGGATTCTTGAAACTGAAGAACTAATCTTCTAATCCAGTGAATCTACCTGAATTCTGCAGATACTTATTAGGAAACTCCACCAGACCATTGATTACTGTGATACTTTTCATTTAGTCATAAAACGGCGTAGATATGAACTCAGTTTTTCAATGAAACTCCACAAACATTTCCGACTAAACCCCCAGAATCTTATCTGTGCAGAAATGTCATTGCTGTGTCTGATCTAGGAGCTGGTGCCAATAATCTGTAAACCATCCAAGGGCTATTATCATTCCTTAGATTAGAAAGTTCTAAGGCCAAGGTCGCATTTATGCTATTGTATTTTTAAATGTATGTATATATTTAAGGGGATTTATCCATATATTTTATTAACTGCTATTTAAAGGAGTACTAAATTCTAAAAGCAACTTTTCCTTCCCTGAATCCTTACATCCTTAATGTAAGAGTATTTAGCATTGGATATTTTGCTTGCTGCTCTCCCCGAGACATTACTACAAATATTGTCATTAAGGGGACACTAAAAAAAATGACTTTTTCTATATTTTTAGTGCTGTCAGTAACTTGATCCCTTTTTGCTCTCAGAGCTCGTCACTAGATCTCCTCATGTCCTGTCGCCTCTCTATGTATCCACCCCCTCCCAAAACTGAAGCACAGATAGAGTGTGGAGCATGTGCGGTGGAGATGATCTGTGCCTCACTACAGGCAATAGCATTCACCCAGTGATTTTGTGTTATAGTGAAAGTGAAACTGCTCAGTGTCGGACTGGACTGTTGGGGACCACCAGGAAATCTGATACCAGGGGCCCAACAGGACAAGTTTAAGGGCCCACGTAACATTTCATATTTCTATTATCACTTATTTACATATCTATCTTACTCCTACTAATTCCTATTATTTATTAAAATGCATTTCTCACTGTCCCTTTGTTTTCCCTTTTTACATTTTTGCAGTTTTCTCTGTTTTCTTTGGTTAATGGGCTGTGGGCCCACCTGGGGATTCCCCTGTAACCCTGTGGGCCAGTCCAACATTGAAACTGCTTTGCTATGGGAAGGTAAGCAGCACTGGCAGTATGGGTGCCGTTTGTTCCCAGATCATTTTGTAACAAAAAAAAACACACTTCAGTGACAACAATATATGTTGTTGACCAAAAGAAATTCAGTATAAACAGTTTTCAAGCTCTGCAGATTATCAGGTTGGAATATGTTACTAAACTTTATAGGTTATCTATATCTTTAGAACGGACCTCAGTATTAAAGGAATATCCTTTATTTTATTTTCCGTTCATTTCTTCTTCTCCTTTATGGTTTTATTCTGTGTTATCTGGGCAACCTAGTGTTTTCCAGCTTTTTATCCAGAATTAGGAACCCATCCTGGTGGTAATTTGGAACGTTTACAAGCCAATCCGCGTTATATTTTTATTAAAGGGCAACTATTCTATATTTTGTTCCCCTCCCTCCTATGTACCCAGGGCCCAGGCTTTTATAATGGGACAGTATGCACCACAAAAAGTATGTGTTCCCAAAGGCCAATTCAAGAGTAGTCCCAGACTGAGAGAGGTGGCGGGGCAATATTGACAGTAGCAGGGGGACTTTAGTTTTTAGTATTAATATATTTATTGTATAATATATTTATAACACTATTCAAATTATAGTAAAAAACAAATGATATACTATTAAAAAAGTATACTAACTTAACATTACCCCCCCCCCGAAGGTTAAAAGGAAAACTCAAAATGGCAGGGGAGAGAGAAGGGAAAGAGAGAAAAAGAGTGGGAGAGAGGGGAGAGGCCATTAAATGCAGGGTTGAATGGGATCTGTGATTCCTTAAAGAATCGGGGGGTTGCTAGTTCTTGGAGAAATGGCCAGTTTTCCCCCTTTTTTCCAATATTTATATATTAATAGGATGAGGCTGTGAAGTACCTTCTGTTATAAAAAGGCTCTATTTCATTTTATACTCTGTGGGGGGCTTTTTCCTTTTTAATCTCCACCTCACCATAGTCTATAAAGCTAATCAGTATCCTGTGCTCCCAAGTCCTAACCCCATAGCAACTGTAAATCTGGAACTTGCTGTGGTACCTAGCATTTTTATCTGGATCCTGTTTAGGGTCTCATGCTACCCAATGGTGCTGTCTAGTTTGGGCCACACATAGTAGATGTATTCTCAGACCTGCAGGGTTATCCTATTTGGTTCCCCTGGATGCGGATGACTAAGTAACAGTTTAAAATATCCCTGTGTAAAGATTTTGTACCTATGCTTGTGAAGGTTCTCATTCATCCAGGTCATGGTATATCTGTTGTATTCAATTAGATCAACTGGACTTGAAGTTTAGTCTATTTCACCAACAAGATTGAAGATATAGTACTTGGTGCAGAAGAAACTATGGTGTCCTATGATGTGACATCTCTCTTCACCTGTATACCCACCAAGGAGGCTGTTGACATGGTGAGAAAACAGCTAGGCCAAGGCAGCACTCTTACCAGCAGAACTGATCTCAACCCAGAACAGGTGTGTACCTTACTGGACTTGTGCCTGAATACCACCTATTTCAAATACAGGGATAAGTTCTATAAGCAAAAACACGGATGTGCTATGGGATCTCCAGTTTCACCTATTGTGGCCAACCTTTACATGGAGGAGGTAGAAAAAAATGTGCTTAATACCTTTAAGGGCATAGCATCCAGCCACTGGTTCAGATATGTGGATGACACCTGGGTTAAAATCCACCAGAAGGAAGTACAAGGTTTCACAGAACACATCAATGCGGTAGACCAAAACATCAAATTTACAAGGGGAGAGGTACAAAACAACAAACTGGCTTTCTTGGGCTGCTTGGTTAAAGTTAAGGGAAATGGTAAACTGGAAGTAGAGGTTTACAGAAAACCAACACACACAGATCAGTATTTGATGTTTGACTCCCACCACCCTTTAGATCACAAGCTGGGTGTCATCAGAACCCTGCAACACAGAGCTGAGAACATCCCCACTAGCACAGAGGCGAAGGCTAAAGAAATTAAACATCTCAGAGGAGCCCTTAAAACTTGTGGATATCCAGACTGGGCCTTTGTAAAAAGAAGTAGAAGGAAAGAAAAGAACACGAATACCAACAGTGAAGGAGAAAAGTAAGACAGG
The DNA here is from genome assembly GCA_019447015.1 of Hymenochirus boettgeri. Taxonomy (NCBI): domain Eukaryota; kingdom Metazoa; phylum Chordata; class Amphibia; order Anura; family Pipidae; genus Hymenochirus; species Hymenochirus boettgeri. The sequence continues at coordinate 372,537,206 of CM033469.1, forward strand.
AGAAATAACATGGTCATCTCATATGTAGCAGGGGTCTCCGAGAAATTAAGAAGAATTTTCAAAAAACACCGTATGCCTGTCTGCTTTAAACCGAACAACACATTGAGGCAGCAATTGGTACATCCGAAAGACCCAATACCCAAACACAAGATAAGCGACATCATATACGCAGTGCAGCACAGTGAAGAGTGCTCTGATTTGTATGTGGGGGAGACCAAACAGCAACTGCATCAACGTATGGCCCAGCACAGAAGAGCCAATTCCTCGGGTCAGGACTCAGCCGTGTACCTGCATCTTAAGGATAAAGGACATAACTTTGAAGGTTGTAATGTTAACATATTGGCAAAGGAACGTGACTGGTTCAAGAGAGGTATTAAGGAGGCCATTTATGTGAAAATAAAGAAACCAAGCCTAAATAGAGGTGGGGGGGTTCGACACCAACTGTCTGCCATGTACAATGCTGTTTTGACACCTTATTCTGGGCGTTCCTATAACACCTCTTAGCCACTATCCAATCACGCCCTTAACACTTGGCTGTGATATGCTAATTGGGATTTTCCAGGATACATAATTGCCACAGATTCTTGTACAAGTCATTCTGAATTGAGAAAGCCAGTCGGATGACTAGCGAAACGTCTTCAAGAACTAAACTTCAAGTCCAGTTGATCTAATTGAATACAACAGATATGTGTGTGTTTGATCATATTATGTGGTGGGATTACCTGGGGACTTTCAGACTTATCCCATTTGAGCATCGCCCTGGATACTTGCTGGGAGTGGAAAGGGAGAGCAAGTTCAGAATGGATCCTGATACCTACTAGCTAAAGAGATGTAAGTAGCCTCTCTCTGGCCCCACATCTTTACAGCTTTATGCATAAGGGAGAGGCAGACAGATCCCGAATCACTTGCATGTTTGTGCACTTTGTGTTGGTATCACTGAGAGTATGACCCCGAGCTTTCAAAACACACACACATCATTTCCACTGTGCACCCTTTTGCTATATATATATACACATTCTCATAGTTGCAACGTTTCGGGTCCATATTACCCTTCATCAGGCATGAGAACAAGAAAGTGGATGGCCACTAGGGTCCATCCCATTTATAGATCATAGACAGGATATGACATCATATGTAAATTAAGGAAACCATTTTGGTTCCTTACAACAATATTAACATTTAACACCCCCGCAAATATATTCTGTGTAAAATCCCCAGGACCAGGGACCTAAGAAGTCTATAAACAGATATAAATTATAGTCCCATTTAGTCCATTGGGATATAGAGAACCCAACCTTAATCCACCAAACTTCCTACATTTAGTCGATGCTCCCTCTCCCAACATAGTTCAAGGGTATGTATTCCAGTATCATAAATCTCATTTCAGTGGCTAAGTGACCCTTGTCTACATAATGTTTAGGCAGGTGTAAACCTATGCTGAGTCATTCTCATCTTGATCTTTTGTGTCGTTTCGCACACATAAAGTAGGCCACATGGGCACACAATTACATATATAACAAATTTGGTGTCACATGTGTGACTACCTTTCACACGAATAATCTCTCCTGTTTGGGGTATAGTAAACATATTCCCCTGTAGTGTCAAGGGACAATAGATACAATTATAACATGGTCGCATTCCATCTCGAAAGGGGACATAGACATAGACACATTGGAACGCAAATTGAAAGAATTGATGGTTGATAATGATTGGAAAGAGTATGATTTACAGTTGACAGAGAGGTTGAAACAATATCGTACAGAAGGTGAAAATAATAAAAGATCTAAATTTGAAAGGGATAAAACGGACTACCAAATGGGGAGGGTATATAGATGGGTTCAACGTGAAACACCCATTTGCTCCCAAGGTAGGGGTCAACCGAGGAGGACTCTATCTGCCCCAGATCTATCAATTTAACCCAAAAATAGGAAACCTGAAAAACGTGATTTTTTAAACAGGGAAGCAACTACAGCAGAAGGAGGAGGGGCTGCAAACATCATCGGAAATGGAGGAAAGAGAGGAGTAGACAATCAGAATCGAATGGTGACCAGACGGAACAAATAGTAATGAATTTATCTAAGAGACCACTATCTGATTTGGAATAGGGGCTATAATTTATATCTGTTTCCTTAATTTACATATGATGTCATATCCTGTCTATGATCTATAAATGGAATGGACCCTAGTGGCCATCCACTTTCTTGTTCTCATGCCTGATGAAGGGTAATATGGACCCGAAACGTTGCAACTATGAGAATGTTTGATTATATGAAATATAATTCATATATACATTTTTTGGATACAATTTGGGATACAGCTCCCTATATTGGAGAATTGCACCAACATTAATATATATGGAATGTGATTTGGGTGTGCTGCTGCATTTTGTTGGATATATATAATATAATATATATATATATATATATATAAATATACACAAAACAAGAATATTGCAGCTAAACCTTTATTTTAAATTACTTTCAGATGCGGTGCAAAGGAGTACCGGCAATTAATACATTACACAAAAGTCTCCAGCACTCAACTATACATTAAGCATAAATTAATTAGATATCACGATCAAACAGTATGCAAGCAACGAAGGGTGATTACCTGCACTAAAGTTAAAATGGATACGTTTAGTTACATAGTTTGTACAAACTTGCGTCAGCTGATGCGCCATTCAAGGCAGTATCCCAGCATCAGTCCTAACCTAATGAGTAAAGTTCAATCCTGGGGGACAAGACCATACCTGCTTCTCTCTTTATTTAGTATGACCTATACCAAGGAATCATGGGAGCTCACAGAGCTTCTAAACCTTCTTTTTATCTGGACTGCCTTAAAGGGGCGGGGGAATAAATTTACCCAGGGAGCAAAGCATATAAAATCGAGCTAAGCCGTATTGCCCTTTATTATCTACAAATACAAGAATATGCAGCTCAAACCTTTATTTTAAATTACTTTCAGATGCGGTGCAAAGGAGTACCGGCAATTAATACATTACACAAAAGTCTCCAGCACTCAACTATACATATAAGCATAAATGAATTAGATATCACGATCAAACAAGTATGCAAGCAACGAAGGGTGATTACCTGCACTCATTACCTTACTCATTAGGTTAGGACTGATGCTGGGATATTGCCTTGAAGTGGCGCATCAGCTGACACAAGTTTGTACAAACTATGTAACTAAACGTATCCATTTTAACTTTAGTGCAGGTAATCACCCTTCGTTGCTTGCATACTTGTTTGATCGTGATATCTAATTAATTTATGCTATAGTATAGTTGAGTGCTGGAGACTTGGTTATATATTAATATATATATATATATATATATATATATATATATATATACATATATATATATATATATGTGGTAGGATGACTGCACTCTCACTCGCGGCTCCCAATTGCCCGTTGCCACCTCAATGCATATCCATCTTCAAAGTAAGGAGGAGGCACACAGACTTTCAATTAAGGTAAAAATTAACTTTTATTTCAGCATTAAAACATGTGCATTCAACGTGTTTCGGCCATTTTGTGGCCGTATATATATATACTGTATATTTATATATGTGTGTGTGTGTGTATTCCCATCATACATTTCTAAAACTTACTCCATGTGTTTATTAAAAAGCACTAGAAATGTTCTGCTGCCAAAATCCTTGCCAAGCATTCATATTATTATCCAGATCTGTACAAAGGAGTTTTCAAATAAGCTCAGTCAGTCTCATGGAACAATTTAAAAGGAGACAGATATAGCCAAGCCCAGGAAAATGATCAAACCTCCTATAGCAACGGCACACACAATTCAGGGCAGAGAATGTGGGAAACAGATTAGATTAGTAAAGGAAGAAAAACACTGTGTACCAAACAAGTGTTAACTATATATATATATATACCGTATATATAGATATAATGGTCCGTCCTCTTTTAATTGCACACAATGTCACCCTATATATCATATACATATAGAAGGGGACACTCAGTTATTCTCCATTATAGCAAGTCAGTATTAGAGATGGCCGAACTTTCCAAAGTTCAGTGCGTTTTCTAACTTCTAAAAAAGTTTGAAAGTGCAAAAGTCCAAAAAGGACCCATTTAAGTCAATGGGGGGTAAATAGTTCGGAAAGTTCGAATGAACTTTCCGAAATATTGAAGGGTAAATTTACCTTACAGGCCTCTGGGACCTGGGAGATGGTTGGAAGAACACTTCCGTGCACGGGGAACAGCATAAAGCCATTTTTGGGAATCTCCGACATTCAGGGGTTTTCGGAAGTGGCCGTTCGAGGCCTGCCGAACGTTTGAAAATTCTCGTACATTCGAGAATCCTCGAATGTTCGAGGATTTTATAAAGTCATCCCGCGAGTCCGGAAAATCGAACTAGTTCGAATAGTTCGTATTCGTCCAAACTCATTAAGTTCAAGTTCTAGTCCATCCCTAGTCAGTATATAATTGGCAGTTCAATCATTAATAATTTAAAATATATTGACTTGATATGGAGAAGAAGCCTGGCAGTGTTAGCCTATGGATTCAGCTATTCAGATACTTGCCTATGAACACTGCAGGCAGTGAGATACACTGTGCGGCACACACATTACACTGTAACCACTGCACTTCTTATGTATGTAATGTACAGTTTGTTTGCTCACTACGTTAGCTGCTAACACTTTTGCAGGCAAACAATGCAGTGTCTTTCAAGATCTAACTACATTAGATGGGGCCAATCTGAGACACCTATTCATTTGACTTCTGGCTAGTGGTGCACTAGGAATTTTGAATACCACAGCCTTGTGAGCCTAAAGGACAACTAAATGATTTTGAGGCAGCAACCTGGTACTGATCGCTATTCATCCCGTCATCCACATATCCAGAGTAGAGCTAAGTACAGACCTAAAGATTATTATTATTCCAATAACAATCATTTAAATATCCCCGTACAGACAGGCTGCTCAGCAGTGGACGAGCATTCTTCACTTTCTAAATGGAGAGTGTACAAGGGACCAATCTAGAGATCTATTATAAATCAGCCGTAGTATTAATATGGTGTAACATATAGTGGAACTGGGTGCACCTTAAAGCCAATACCTAAAGGAGCATTTTCTGGCCATGTAAAGCCCAGTCCGAAGGGTTCTCTCTAGTCCTAGTTGTACTTGGATAAAAAAATCTCATTTTAAAGCTCTTTACTTTTTTTTGGTTATCCACTGAAAATGTCAGGATTTTCACATTCCTTATGCAAAGCCATCCCCCAACATTGCTTAGCAATCTGATTTGCCATTTGTAAACTATTTCAGCCACCGATGGCTGAGGATCTCATGCTCATTTCGCCCCACCCCATTGGCCAGATCAGGTTGCTCATTAACTGATGAGCCACCAGTGGAAAATCAATCATGGAGCCATGTTTATGCAGAAAACATTGAAATCAGGAAAGATGGCCTTTATCCAGAAAACTGCCAATGTAACCTTAACATCCCTTCCATAGATTATAGTCAGCGCCCTTCAATTTAGCTTAATGTATTATTATTTTCCATCTGCTTGGCTTTACCCAAACTGAGTTTTCATAAGTCCCCATCTGAACTCTCTCACAGTGGATTAGGTGGGGTCCTGGAATGGTTTAGCCTTCACTGATAGTTAAAGATTATTATGATGCATGAAGAGGAACCAAACAGAGCAAGCCATATGTGTGCAGTGAATGGCAGTAGGAGGGGGGTTGGGATTTGGAAGCTCTTATATGTAACAATGCTAAATCTGCAAGCTGCGGTCACTACCTCGGCCCGACTGCCTGGTGTGATAAATTGGTCAGTCAGGCTAAATATTACCCATAATTATCACACAGGATCAGATTTCTCAGCTTGACCAATGGGCCAAAATTTCCATGTATGGGTGGTTCAACCTGAAAACCTGCAGGGGTTTTTTGTGGACAGTCTAAAATTTTGCTATGGGGCCATGTGATTTCTAGCTACGCCCCTGCATCTTTCCCTTAAAGGGTATCTCCACTGCGTTTTTGAATCCAGTTCTATTGAAGAACGGGAGGTAAAGGAGCTGTGCCTTACCTTCCGTTCTTCAATAGAACACACAGGAGCCAGGAGACAAGGTAAGAAACTTACCCGCTCGCTCGCTCCCCCGGCGCTTGGTCTGACAGGTCCCGACGGACCTTGTCTTCTATGCGCATGCGCCGCATGCGCATAGAAGACAAGGTCCGTCGGGACCTGTCAGACTACGCGCCAGGGGAGCGAGCGAGCGGGGTAAGTTCTTACCTTCTCTCCTGGCTCCTGTGTGTTTCATTGAAGAACGGAAGGTAAGGCACAGCTCCTTTACCTCCCGTTCTTCAATAGAACTGGATTCAAAAAACTTACAAAAACCAGTGGAGATACCCTTTAAAGGAATTTTTTACATAGACATACAGCAGACTCCACTCATGTATAAAATGATGCTCTGGGAGACAATTATTATTATTCCATTTTACTGATAATATAAATGCCTTGTCCTTATTTTACATAGTCATAAAATAACAATTTGTTGTAATAATGGAGCAATCTTGGTATTTTTCGATATATCACTGCTTTATTAATGTTAAATTGCACAGAACTGTGGGAGAAGTTTCTAGCATTGTGATATGCAACTGGTTAAATGAATGGAAAGTGACTCACATTCCAGTGACTGTGTTTCTATGAATAACTGGTCAGCTAGTTAGGAATGCTGCAGATCATGGTCATTTTTCATATGCTTTTTCTTTCTTTCTGTTGGAATCCTGAGTGAGGTGACCATATTGCAGGTAATCAAGAGCAGGGAGGATATAAATAGACTGGTTATGTAATTACTGGCCTGCCCACCCCCCACTACCCTAAAATATCTCCTTGCTTACTCACATGCAAGATAAATTGGGAAGGACCATGCCACATGAAAGATCTTTAAAAAATGACAGACAGAATCTGTAACTGATGGTGCTATGCCTTCCCATTGGTCAGGCCCTGAAAGATTGGGGGCTGGGAGACTCGGGCCAGTTATCAGAACTTCAGAGGATGATTCATGGTGACAGAAAGTAAACTCAGGGGTCCAGGTACTTGTATTGGGAGAACGTGGCTGTTACTTATGTACCAGTATGTATAATTTTATTTATTAAGCGCCTCTTGGGTACACAGCGCTGTACATTATATATTATCAGTATGATTGTCATCCCTGTGTTTCACAGCTTCATAACTTTTAACAAAAAAATGGGTAACCAGGTTGGGTAGGTCATAATCAATCAACCTCATAAAAAGGCCTGTGCTTATAACTCCGGTCATTCCAATCAACTTAAAACATTCATAAAGCTGGATACACACATTAACGCTAACGCGTGTAGTGCAGTTCCGAGGGTTCCTGAGGACCAACAAACATTCACTGTCGAAAATTTCCCCATGCCCTTGGTCATCTCTGTTTACTTAAAGTATTGGGAGTCAGCTGCAGGTGCTTTACATGCTAGACAGTTTGTGTCTGTTGTGTGTACCCAGCTTTAGAAGCCAGTGAAAGCACACAAACAAGTGAGTTTAGTTACAAAGACAGCGGTGGAATAGAATTGGACGGTTAGGATCACACTACCCTATTGCTGCCAGGGAGATCAGTCAGAACTGGGGAAATACAGGATGATTCTATCAGATGTAACGTGTCTGTGAGAGAGGCTCACATGCCAATTCTTCGCCCCAACCGGCCAGGAGGAAGGACTGTCGGACCCGGGAAAAGTAGCCACATCCGACAGTTTGCTCCATAGAGGGCCGCACAATTGGATTTTTATTTGATTTGGACAAACAGTTGGAGGTCGAACATGGCCAGCCGTGGAAGGATTCAATATTTTGGCCCTATCGGCTGAAATGATGGTCAGACGGGCTGAAATATTGGATGGTGTGCAGCCAGCTTAAGTTTTATCTTTTAAAATTCTTTGCACTGCTAACATTTTTATTAAAATTAAGATGTAGAATATGTTTTATCTTTAAATAAAATACAGACAGGAATACGATCTGTCTGGTGCCCACAATACATCATGAGCACTTGGAGGGCCACACCTGATTGCTGTAAACAAAACACAACTATGTGACCGTAACAGTGTACATGACTAGGTTGGGCTTCCACAGACTTTTCCTTACACTGATATGGTCAGTGCTGATAGACATTTTCTTTTTCCTGTTATTGCCAGTCTTATCAGACACTATCACCGTGAGCCTTCCCTTCGCATTTGCTGGTTTAAGACCTAAAGAGAAAGATTATTTCAGAGGAACCTATTGGCTGGGTCCAGTGCAAATTTTGGCAGGAGGTTTATATTTTCTTGTCTTTACTCTTGTGATTCAGTTTATTTAGTATCAATACTTTCCAATGAATCTCTTCCTCTTTTCAACACGTTTCACTGTTTGTCATCGAGTCATGTTCTTGGTAATGATCCTCCCCACCATAACGTTATTGTTTTATCGGCTGGGAGCACAATCTAAAAAACAGAAATATTGCAGGTTGGTCCACAAAGGGCAAGAAATTACCAAAAGGTAACATTTTAATGGTGGCCATTCACACATTAATCCTGATCAGACAATATGGGGATATTCCAATATCATACGACCGTCAGATCAATTACAGATGATGATACAATGTCCATACAATTTTCACATCTGTCTGGCCCGTAGAAAAACGTTTGATATTCCATAACGTATGATATTGGGATCATTGTATGCATGGCCACCATAAGTTCTCCTTTAAAGGGCATGTCCACCACCAAAACTAAAACTTAACCCACTACTGGCCCCACTGTGTAGTTAAAAAATCCTTACCTTACATCCCAGCTCCTTATGGTTCTCCTGTAGTGTCTGTCCAAAGTTGGAAGTGTAGGAGGCGTCTGTGAATCATCTGGTCCCTGCTGCTTCCTTAACCTTAGTAAGGACAGTGACATGCGCAGGGGAGCCCTCCCCCATCTATCTTTGTTGTCTGGTGCCCTACCTGCAGTGTAGGGCACCCTATCCCACCCCCAAACGCTATGTCCATTTAACATCAGAACTCTACTTACATCACTTTGTTTCCCTGCCATTCTGCAATGTCAGCAGCCGGGTCCATGATCGGCTGCTTCTCAGCCAATTACAGACATGGCTGCCGGTCCGCCACCCTGCTTGCAGTTCTGGCAAGCAGAGGGCCAAGATCAGAGCACGAGGGGAATGAAGGCACGTAAGTTGCATTCTGGTTGTTTTTTTTTGACAAACAAACCTGGCAGTTGGGGTTGTGATAGAGTGCCCTACTACATATAAAAAGCTTTTAAGGGTGGAGATATCCTTTAATTATACATTTTTTGATTCTTTGACGAACATCAATGCTATTAAAGGAGAATTATGCTTTAAACACATTTTTACTGACTTGCCTTTCTGAGCAATTCCTATAGCTACAAATTCCTTCCTCATACCACTTTTCCCATCCCCGGTGGGACAGACATGCTTAGTGTGCTACATCCAGGATCAGATAAGCCGTACAATTAGTTACTTTGTATCTTCCTGTCCCATGGTAAAGAGTAAAAGATTTGCTTAAAAAGGTGATAATCATTTTACTCAACATATTCTGGCCTATAAATCAGGAAAGTGTGTTTTGGACCATAGTTTGGACCATGTCCACACCATTAATAATTTTTTTCTGTAGTGTAGGGCTCCCTCCCCCACCAGCTATAGTAATTTGTCTAATAACTCCCCTGATCATTACTTACTTTGCCTCTCTCCTCCGACATTCTGTCACGGCCCTCTGCTTGCACGAAACTGCAAGCAGAGTGCCGGACAGGCAGCCGCGTCTGTGATTGGCTGAGAGGCAGCCAATCACAGACGCGGCTTCCGGCTGTACAGAACGTCGGAGGAGAGAGGCAAAGTAAGTAGAGATCAGGGGAGTTTTAGACAAATTACTATAGCGTAGATACAAGGTGGACTGCACTCCAAAGTAGAACGTGTTTATTCAAAGCCAAACATCAAACAGCAAAAATACGACGTTCGAGGGATACACCCCCTTCATCAGGACCTGATGAAGGGGGTGTATCCCTCGAAACGTCGTATTTTTGCTGTTTGATGTTTGGTTTGAATAACACGTTCTACTTTGGAGTGCAGTCCACCTTGTATCTATGTTACTGATCTATTTCCCTGTGGAGTAAGGGAATTTGGACATTTTTGCACCCACCTGGGGATTAGTGTGCATATGGGACACTCATATATACTTAAATTACTATAGCGGTTGGGAGACCAACACTACAGAAAAGGTGTTTGTAGCTAGGGGTAGGGAGAGCAAAACGGGAGGGAGAGGGAGGTCTGCACTGAGCATGTGCAAGTTCTCCAGGAGGAGAGACAGGGGGCAGAGACAGAATGGGAGTTGGCCAGGCTCCTGGTGGTCAGTTTTCTGGACTTTGGAGGGTCATTACAGGAGCACTATTTAGAGCAGGTTTGATTTTTCTACACATTTGGGCCAGTAGTAGGTTAAATTCTAGTTTAGGGGGTGGACATTTAAAGGGGTCATAATATCATGCCTAGGCTTTTTATTCAATTTATACAGGTGTGCATCCTTTACTGGAAACCAGTGATCTAAAACAACAAACTAGATTTAGACTATAAAGTTCCATTTAAACTGTTTGCATAAGCTCAGTGCCAATGAAAAGCTACTGTCTGGGCTGTACCTGAAAGTTCTGCCACATTCCCAACAGCATCAGCAAGTTTTACAATGTGGTGCAGGAAGACAAGACTGCGGAGGCAGGAAACACTCACATCCATAAAATGATCCATTTATTTAGTAATAGCTCAGTGTCAAGGGACACTGTCATCACACATATAGCCTTCCTAAAGATTATTGTATGTTCCAGTTAATGTAAAAGCAACTTTCATTATTTATATCAGATGAACAATAAGCAGGGTCAGCAAGATTGAATAAGATTGAAGGAATGTGTAATTTGTCATAGCGGTTAAATGCTTCACATGGTGAAGTTTACATTTTTGTGCACCCACTTTACCCCTCTCCATTTTGAGGAGACACCCAGTTACAATATAATTTCCAATCCTCATACCAAGCTAGAAAGCTATACTACTTCACCAGTTTCCCATCTGCTGGTACCAGCAACTCAACTTTTCAAGTGCATGCATATGTCAGATTTTTCATATGGGGCACCACCTTACTCTGGTCCTCAAGAGCCCTGTAATCCTCACTGCCCATACCACTATACCTTCACTGGCCTAACGGATTGATACCCCACATATCTCAAATACTCCCCCAATACCCCTATTCAATATTTCTATACCTCTTATTGCGACAACAGCCATTAACACCCTTGTACCCGTTTTAAGACATTGTACCCCTTATTGCCCACCTCTGGCATGGATGACCCTGCTCCCTTCCTGTATACCCTACTGACCCCACCCCCCCCCCCCCACAGCACTGATACCATTGTACCTTTACCACCCCCATCCCTCGGTGACTGATACCCCTGTACCCATCACTCTTGTTGGAGTTAGTACCTTTTGTAAGAAGGATCTGCGGCATTCCATGCTATGTCCCTTCCCTAGAGGAAACACTAAACACTATCAGTGACTAAGAGTTTCCATTTGCTTTTCTTACTGTGATCTATTACATTGGTTGGTTCTAAAGCTTCCCTAGACTGTGGCACACTTGACAATGCAAATTTCCGTTACTGCACACCTTTCCTTTAATGCTGGATGTTGTTGTTTCAGCCGATGAAACCCCCATACTCGCACAAAAACCGACATGCATACATGTTAGTTCACCCCCCCATCGCACATATGTATGAGCTTAAATTTTTTCTTTAAAAGTAAATATCTTTAGCCATTCTGTCATACGTTTGCACAGCCATTTTGCCATAAGTTTTGCACAGCTACCTCAGTAAATGGGAGGTAGGTACACTTTATCCTACCACCCACAAAATTATAGGTTCAAGGGTTTAGGGGGAGATGTTTGCAGGGTTTAAAGGCCCCCTTTTTTATTACATGCAAGTACAAAACACCAGAGTCTGCATCTGTGTGGTAATGTTCAAAAGAGACAGACGAAAAGAAAAGCCAAGGAATATTTTTGATAGAAGCAATGTTTGGCTTTAATTACCAACACAATTATTATTACATTGAAGTCATTACACAATGGTATAATGTAATAAAAAGAGCTGGAACCATTCTCTAAGTACAAGGCATGCTAGCATGAAAAATATGAAGGATACCCATGTGACATTATATCCTGTGCCCAATCATTAAAGGGCAAGTTTACCCTCAAGTAAAGAATTATATAGGTAAATCTTCCCCAAAAATAGTTACAAAGTTGACAGACGTAGAGCTAATCTGACATGCAGCAAAATAATGATGCCTTTCACTCTCAAAAGTTTTTGCCTCCTTTTTAAGCTCCGAGTTTAGTTTTTTGTTTTTTACAGGGTTTTACATGCGAGAAGGCAGCTAGGGGAATAACATTGTCATTGGCTGTGAAGGCATCTGTTACACCCATGCAGTGGTGTAACTAGGAATTACTGGACCTCCCAGCAAAACTAGCATTGGGTCCCCCTTCCTGCTTCACCTTCAGTAGGTTTCTGGGGAGAGGCCATATCTGTCATAGGAAATGATGGGCCCTGTGTTCACAAGGGACGCTTCTCTGGTAGTTATGCTCCCGCATCTATGACTGACATCTGATAACTAGAGGAACAAGAAAAAGGCAACATTTTAAGCTAGACTTACATCTCTCATTTTTCTATTGCCATTTTACCTATAAAAAGGTAATTTCATTTCATTTTCAATTCAGGGGTGAACTTGCCCTTTAATATATCGCCTGTGTAGAGTGACTTGGCTTTATGCTGTTGATCCAAATAGCTGGGGGATAAAAAGTAAAACCATGCCGTTAAATGTGCACAGACCTAAAGCCAAATTTACACATTGGTCTCATGCTACAAAAGGCGACCGTGCCAGCACTATGGGATAGATTTACATTCCTGATATAACATACACGCGGCTCTAGATTCATTAATGATGGAATTACTGCAATTCAAACTAAATCTCTTTATTGCTCCAACGCGCATACGGATTATTGCCATTTAGATAACTATGCATGATTGAGAAACTCCACCCTATCCTTCTTGTACCATGGATCTAAAGCAGATATCAAATTCAAAGATGTTGCAGTCGTGGATGGGATAGTGAGAAAAGTTTGGGACATATCCAAATCACATTTAGTACAATCAACTATCCTCAAGCAGTTTATCAGACAGAAGAGTGAATGGGATTTGGATATAATAAAATAAATGGGCTGTAAATGCCAGGCCTAAGATCACCGAGCCGAGAGAAACCTTAAACTACATTAAAGGAAGGATATAGGGCACAGCCACACTGCAACAAAAACGCAATCGCACACGGAATCGCATGCGATTTCGTTGCGTTTTCGCATGCGTTTTTTCAATTAATAATGCAATTGAGATTTAAAATGCGGAAACGCAAATCGCGATCGCACCCGATACCGCGGGTTTTAGGTGCGTTTTTCCGCATTTTCAATGATATGAAAAAAACGCAAGCGTAAACGCATGCACAAACGCAAAAAAAGTGCAGCAGTGTGGCCTAGCCCATATAGACAGGGATATCGGACTACTATATATTTAGCCATAGACAAAATACCACAGGTATACAAACCTTTCATTCTGGGCTTAGCTCATTTTAGTTATTTTTGCTGCTGTAATTACCCTTTCCTCTGTTCTTATTTGTATTGTGATTTATCCGATTTTAAACTAATGAAACAGCTGGAAGCGCCAATTGGTTATAATAAAATTAGCAGGCACCAAGTAGCACTGTGCTGGTTCAGCGGATACTTCAAAGGTGGTGCCACATGCACAGAGGACCAAGGGAATGAATATAAAAAGGAACCTTTTTGATCATTTTATAATACTATGTAAAGTTCAAGTAAAGGAGAGACTAGAAAATATCACTTTCTCTATTTTATTATTTGCCCTTATAAACCTTTCCCTGCTTTCACAAAAAGTCAGTTAGAATCCTTAATTGCAGTTTGCTGCAAATGCCCATTGCGTCTTTATAAATTCTGTGTACAGTACAACTAAACCAACCAGTTGGAAGCCTGAGGTGGTATGTGGTGGGTGGAATGTGGTGTATAATTGGGATTCCCCAGCCTAGTCTTGTGGGTTTGTTTTTCTGTCTTTAGGCATGTTTTCATAAAATCTTCACCAATTATATATAGTTACATAAGTCTTTCCTGATTTGTTTCATATTTATAAACTAACTTTATTCTTTAAGTACCTTCAAAGCAAAGGTAGCAATATGCAAATAAGCACAGAGCAGGGGTACAAAAGTTAAAAGGATACCAATAGAGCGAGACTTCCAGATGGATCTATATTTCACAGGGAGGTGCAGGTTTAAATTTACCTGCTGGCGCTCCACACACGGTTTCTAAATAGCAGGTGGCATGCTGTCCAGACATGCCTCCTATCTTCTGTGCATGCGCACCTATAAGAAAGAACGGAGGCAGATCAGGACAGTGCACCAATCAGCAGTTTGAAAGCTGTGTGTGGTGCGCCGGCAGTGAGCATAACCTCACATGGCCCGAGTTCTAATATTCGCAGTGAGGTGGGGATAAGCTATCCTATCTCTGTGTAAAATTACAGATCCATCTGAGAGCTACCTACTTAAAATATTTGGAGTCCCAAATTGAAAGACTTTCTGCACTTTCACCATAAACTAACCCCATACACAGGAGAAACGGCTCTACATTGTAAATACTGCTGGGAGTGACATCAGTTTTTGTCTGTAACAAAATATTCCTGTAATTTTAGTCCAGAATCCACATAGTAGCTAATATTGGACAAGGTGCCCTAGGTGAGAAAATGGGGCATATGTGTGTCCCATTGGGAAAGAGGGAGATCCTGCCAACATCATACACACAGAAGTCTTTGGCTAGGCGCTACTTAGAAAGGCACAGAAACTGCTGATTAAATCCAAGCGATACCATTTATCATAGCAGATTCCACACGTATATTCACACGTTCAATGTCAGAAAAAATGTTTTATTACAAAGCCCAATGCACCTTCCTTGACTCTCTCTCTAGCATTAAATGCTCAATACACTTCTTCGCACTAGCAAACTATTTTTCTGTCTTTGAAATACTGTATAGCAATCACTTTCAGCACCATGAGCTGTGAATGAAGAAAATGTGTTTTAGACTAGATTTTCAACTCTTAAGGGACAGCAGACCATTTCAAGATCAACAGCATAGTACTACAATACTGGATGGTAGATATCTACACTGAAAGCACGTTTAAATACATTTTATTTTTTTTTTTAAATCGATCAATGTTTTTAAAACAACTGATATGCCAAAATCTGGCAGGGTTCTCTAAAAGCTTCAGTAATAAACCTTGTATATAAATAACAAGACATTTCTATAAAAGTTTTAAAGAGCTAGAGTCAGTACATCCTGTTATCACTGCGCATGGCATTGTGGGATAGACAGCAGAATGATACACTTTGTAAATACATCTGTAAAATACCAACTGCTGGTTTACAGTAAACATTGTGCAGAAGAATCCCAATGGAAAAAATGAACATTGGGTTTCATAAAAAAAAAAAATATTATTCCAGACCTTATAGAATAGCTATCATACTGTAGGAGCTTGTTCTTTTCCACAATATACTATGACATGACGTACATAAAAAGTAATAGGGCCACTATACATTCAGTTTCCACCTGCCTTTGATGAATCCCAGACCCCTCCTACCAGGCAGCAACAAGCTTATGGGCACAAGTCATACGTTGTTAGAATGTTTTAGTGGGGAAGGCTAGTGAACACCATTGAATATTTCAGTCAGATCGACACCCCTGACAGTCGACTGGTCGTCCTGGTCAAAAGATTGATTCTCCCAGATCACTCCCAAACAGTTTTTAGGCACAATCAAGAATAATAATAAAAAAAATAGATAAAAAAAAAATTGACCATGCAAGAAGACGCCTCTAGCTCAAATACAGAAGGAACTGTAAACCAAAAGCATTTATAACCGATATGAATGTAATGTTTTAATTGACACATTCATGAAAAATTAGGATAATAGTATAGTGGCCCTTTAACAGACCTATCACAGTTGTCCATAAATGAGGTCTTTCCTTCAGCATTACGATTTGTTGCCTCTTTCCTCAAGCAAATAAAATCTAAACCAATCATGTTACGGAAGTAAACAAATGAGCCAAAGATTAAAAACTGAATGGTGTATTTTACATTTCATTTTTTTTTTCTTCAAAATAATTACATTTTTCCTCACTGACAAGATATGAATTTATTGCTAGGGAAACAAAAATAAAGAAAAGAAAATGAAGGCACGAAAGTTAAAGTTGCTCAAGTAAAAAGTTTTGTAAACAGAGCACTTGTTAAATCCACATGTTAGAGTATAAAATAAAGCTTAACATGTTAATCAGAGTTCGCACTATGTTTGCACCATGATATCATACTTTATCAGTAAGGCAATTTTGCATACTTGATTCTCCGGGACAGGTACAATGGTAGTGTAGATATAGGATATTATCAATAAAATACGAATGTGCTATGTTGAATGTTTATGAAACTACTTAGTAGGGTTCCATATTCTGTATCACAGTATACTAAAAATAAATGTATGACCATTTTTGTACCACCGCCAATTATTGGCAACAGGTTGTTTTTTTAAGTATTCAGTTTTGTTTTGTTTTTTAGGGGAAAGCTCTCTCCCGAGATTTATACAATCCCAGTGTTCGTGATTTCATGTCCCAATCCAGAGTCACTAGGCCGCATCATATTTCTGTAGAGCCTCATCCAATTTTAGAGTCACTTTCTGAAAGAAACTTATCTGTTGCCTTAAGAAATGCTGCATTTGGGACTTGAAGTCTCTTACGCGGATCTTGTGGAAATGATGAACTTCTGCCAGGGTTGCATAGCAAATTACGTTGCAGCGCTCTTGGATGTCGTTTGCTTTCTGCAGTTCCATCTTTCCCTCTTCAACATGCTTCTTGCTTTCTCTTACTTTGGTCAGAGCCCCTGTAGCAAAAAAACAACAAACAAAAAACAGGGTAATCACAGGAGAAGGGAAAGTGTTTTACCAATGATATTTGTATAAAACTAACAGGGAGATTCAATAAAAGTTCTTATTTAAAATGGTGCTAATTTCCCCCCAACCAATCAGATGTTAGCTTTTAAATGTTAAATAAGTTCTGATTGAATGTGGCATATTAAGCACCATTTTTAACAATAAGAACTTTTATTGAATCTCCCTGCAAATACACAACTATTAAAAAGAAAATGTAAAAAATGCACCAACATCAGACAGATCTTTTTTACCATATGTTAATAATTAAAGTGGACATTTAAGGAGCCCGATTTAGAAAGAAGGAAGGAAGATGTGAGTTAAGGTGCCCTGGCCTGTTACATCTTCTCTAGCAGATCTCAACTTGGCTTCCAACCTCCTCATTCCATATCTTTCCACAGCTGGAGTGACTTAAATGGGAGAGACTTAAAGGGTATCTCCACTGAGGGAAAAACATTTTTTTTTTGGTTTATTTTAAAGTACAACCCTCCCCCTACCTTTTTTCCCCCCAGAATTTCCCTTTGTTTGATTGCAGCAGCATGGGAAAGTTGTTCTGGTTCCTGGGGGTGTGTCTTTCCCTGTGCTGGCATTGCTGTCACTCAATGTGCATCATCATGGTAGCAGACACACCCACTTGGCTGCAGTAAGAAATCCTTTCCTCTCTGACTTTCTAAGTTCATTTTTACAGCTGATCACGCAGAGAAACAGGGGAAGAAAAGTTAAAACTCTCTTCCCACAATACTGTAACAGGCAGGGGGAACTTGTGTTGTTTTTAATAAAGATTTTTTTTTATGTCTAACTCTGAGAGGGGTGGTTGAAAAAGTGATCTAAGATTGATTTCATAGGGGATGCTGGGAATATAAGGCAATCTGGTATGGGAGGGGATGAGTGTGTGTGTGTAATCGACCAACTGGTCAGATCACACAGACAGCAGTCCCGACAGATCCTCACACATTCTGCGCATGCACTAAAGGAACACTCGCGTCAGACATTTCCCAAGCAGGCAGTCACTCAAACCTGCACCATCCACAGCGTTCAGGGAGAAACTCATTGGATTTCTTCTAAACAACTGCTCAAAGACACAGGATACTGCAGGTACATTTCCACCTTACACATATCTATCCTTACCACCCAGGTGACTTATCAGTGGAGATACTCTAATGCAGTGCTTCTCAACCTTTTTATCTGTGGGGACCCCTTGAAACAATTTTCATGTCTCGGGGACCTCTACATAAAATTATGATTATATACAGTATCATTTTTCTTTGTCAGTCATCAAATCATCAAAAAACCTAATCTATACAAATATAAATGATAGATCTTTAAATACATCTCTATTGAACAAAATGCACTCTAATTCACACCAGGGTGGGAACCCTTACATTAAAACATTACTTATTTTCATTTATCTCTTAGACATCAATACACCAAACACCGACTTTATACAGAACATTGATAAATATGTAGAAAAATATATCTGCATTCATCAAAATTGTGGATCTATACAATTTCTGTCAATGTTTTGAGGACCCCCATGCAACCTCTCAGGGACCCCTGGTTGAGAAACACTGCTCTAATTTAACTTGATTTGGTTTCTTGAAGGATATGTCCAAAAACCAATGATGCTTATAAGCTGAAAACTGTTATTACAGTGTTTATTGCCCATGGATCCTAAGAAAAGGAGGACGAAGAATGTCTACATCAGAAAAATTGAGCCCCCCAAAGCATAAATTCAGTCCCCCTCATTTGAATACATGTTCAGTTACATACTGCTGCTGCATCTTTAGGTAGGGAAAATAATTTGCATAAAGTACATTATCTCCAGCCTAAAGCGGATTATTCACAAGTATATTTATGACTTGAGGAGTTGCAGCACTACCAAAGTGACACACGCAGATTAGGGAGAAGTAAATCGTAATGCAACTGACCAACAGTGCCAACCATTCAGCTCAATAATGTACAGTATCTGTGTAAATCAATACCATTAAAAAGGTGCAGTTAACCCTAAAAATATGGGTGGTGCTGGGGTTAATTATATATTATATAACATTATATTTACAAAAAAAAAGTCCCCAAAACAGGCCTCAAAAAGTTTCCATTACTAGCACACTGCTATTAAATACTAACACATAGAACTCCGATGCACACCTATTAACAATAGTGTATTCATATTGCATATAGTAGCATTTATATTGCTACACTAGTATTCAGATTGTTATTTTTTTTATAAAAGACACTCCGCAGAATTCGGCAATTATGATCTACAACAAGGGTGTTCTACCTGCTTTATATTCAATGAGGTTTTTAACCTGTATACATGTTTATCTGGGTGATGGGGGGTTACTAGATATTAGAGGTATTGTTATATACTGGTAATTGTATCTGTGCATATCGGAATTACAATTCCTTTAATGTACTGATTGAAGACCGGGAGGTTAACGAGCTATGCCTTACCTTCCATTCTTTAACCAATTGACCAGGAGCCAGAAACGAAGATAGAAGATATTTAACTTACACGTGATCTGCAGCAGCACTGACAGGTTCTGACAGCTTCCTGGTTCAGATTAACTATAGTGCACATTCACAACAATTTGCGCTATAGTTAATCTAATCCAGGAAACTGTCAGAAATTTTCAATGCTGCAGCGGTGGATCGTGCGTAAGTTAAGTTTCTTCTATCTTCATCCGTGGCTCCTGGTGAATTGATTGAAGAACAGAAGGCAAGGCATAGCTCCTTAACCTACTGGTCTTTAATTAATACATTAAAGGAATAGTTCACTTTTCAAGTGAACTATTTCTTCAAAGGATATTTTATTTGCATTTTTAGAGTTCTGTGTATTAGTATTTAAAGGGACACTATACTGAACAAATGGCTTGCCTCATCTCAATCTATAATTGAATACATGTAAGTAGCAAACAATCAATTCAAGGAGATAGACCCCTTATTAGAAAAACCCTAGGGGAAGCACAATGCCCTGTACACCCCAACAATTTGATGCCATACAGGCAGCTCGTCTTTCCTAACTGTTCTCCAAATGGGGTGTCCCCCATGAGGATGCGATGAACAAACAGTCAGTTGCCCAGTGTTGCAGACACCATTCTCACTTCTTCCCCAATTCCCCTCCGATACAACGTCCTCCCAGGACAAATTGTATCACCTGTAAATCACCTGTGTAGCAAACCCCACTTTCTTCCCCATAGCGCAACAAACAGTGTCCTAGGGTACCTCTTCACCCAGAACTCCCTTGATGGGTATGGCGAAAACTGCGGTCCGCAACTCCTTGGCTCCCAACGTGCAGTAGGAAAAAAACTTAATTTTTCCTACTGCACGTTGGGAGCCAATGAGTTGCAGACTGCAGTTTCTCCATACCCACCGAGGGAGTTCCGGGTGAAGAGGTACCCTAGAACGCTGTCAGCAGCCCGGAGAGTCCGGATACAGAGAGGGTGAGCCCAATAAGTCCCAGCGAGTATCTTCCTTGTTATCACGTTTGTTATTCCGCAGTAAAGACGAGCCGCCTGTATGGGCAGATATTATTAACCACATAGCACCGCATGTAACTTGCGCAGCCATACCCGGTATTAATTAAGCTGTGCCCATTGCTATATTCTCTAAACATGTAGGTAGCACTTACTCTGATTTGCGTGTGTTGCTGCATGCTTTCAATCCAGCACACATTTTGTTTAGGAGCAGTATCCCCCTCCCTCTTTTAACCTTTTTTCCCCACAAACAAACTGTCAAACCTGCACACAGTATATAGTATTCCAACTGTCAAAATTCTGTCACCATTCCAGCTACATTAAAACTACTCACAGAAGAATAATTTTTGAGAGCAAGGAACTTGACTGACAGCTGAAATATAATAAGTTTTAAATTGGATATCTAAAGAAATAGGGGACAGATCAACAAAAAAATTATACAGTGGTGGTTGGGAAGAATTACAGTTTCCAGTTATGGTCAATTTAAAATAACCTATTTTTCAGTATACCATATATACTAGAGTATAAACCGAATTTTTTAATCTTTAAAATCATCTTTAAAGGGTATGTCCACCCTTAAATTTTTTTTTTTTACCAGACATTGCCCCTGTCCCCCCAGCCCCAACTGCTATGTTAGTAATTTCAGAAAATGCCCCAAACTTTACTTACCTTCCCTCTTGCCTCCGCCGTGCTGCCGGCCCTCTGCTTGCGAGAAAATGCAAGCAGAGGGACGGGACCGGCAGTCGCGTCTGTGATTGGCTGAGCGGCAGCTAATCACGGACGTGGCTGCCCGGAGCTCAGTGCAGCGGAGGCAAGGTAAGTAATGTTCTGGGCATTTTCTGAGATTACTAACGTAGCGGTTGAGGCTGGGGGGACAGGGGCAATGTCTGGTGAAATGGTTTTTACGGTAGGGGGAGGGAATCCTAATTGGGAGGGAGAGGGGCTGCAGTACGCATACCAAACTTCTCCCGGAGGCCCGGTAGGAGGCAGAGTCCCATATGGACTCTGCTATCCTCCTGGTGGGCAGTTTTTGGGACTTTGGGGGGTGGGGGGGGCGCTACAGGAGAACCATATGGAGCTGGGATGTGAGGTAAGGATTAAACTACACTACAAAATGGGGCCAGTAGCGGGGGGGGGGGGGGATTATAGTTTTGGGGGTGGACATGCCCTTTAAAGTCGGTTTATACTCGGGTCTGTGCTGATCTGGATGCTGCTGGACAAAATCACATAGCCCTGGGAAAACAAATGCTGTACCCTGTACCATGGAGAATCCCATTTCAGTGGGTTAGGCAATTGTTGTCCTGCTCACTCAGATCAGCCCAGACTTCAAGGCAAATGAAAAAACTATCTTTAAATGGCAACTGTGGTCTTAAAACAAGTGAGGGTTAAATGAAAGCCTGCAGTATTTCCTTTAAAATGTGCCAACAATCACATCTCTGGCTGGAGTCTGAGAAATTTTATTGGGGTGAATATTCAAGCGTCCTGCCAGTAGGTTCAGTGACATCACCTGACCTCTGTCACGCCCCTCCGCCCCAGGGGAGAAGCATGCTCAGTTAAGACTTAATGCTGGGAAAATCAGGAAGTACCTAGGTAAAAAATTGACAGTTAAGAAGGGAAGCCAATTAATGCAGGCAAAGGCTGGTCACATAACTACAAGCTGGTCACACAGCTGAAAACAGGAAGTGTTCAACCAAGAATTTACATTGCTGAACCTTGCCAGCAATAACTTCTCACAAATTTTATCTAGAGATGTGATTTAGGTTTTATTTTGAAGGTACGATGGAAAGCTTTTTATATAATTCTTACTAGTTTGGAAGAATTTGAGACCACAGTTACCCTTTAAGTGTTCAGGCTGCACAGAAATGTATACAGGGCACATCTGTGCATGGGGCGTTTTAGGGGATTTTCTATGGGGCTGTTCATGGGACTGTCTGTGGAACTATCTATGGGGCTTCCTATGGGAGAGAGTCATCCCTCTGTCTACACTCAAGTTAAGCAGTTATCCTTGTTTTCAGTTAAAACTAAGTAACTCCGTTAATACGGTATTAACTGTATATACGGTAGATGCCCTTTAAAAGGAATGCTGGGGGTTCTAGTAATAGGAAATCTTTTTGAGGCCTTTCTTTGCCCCCCTCTTTTTTTTTTATAAATACAGTAACAGCCTTAATCATGTCATGGTGTGGCCTTTCTAAAATACGTAAAATGTTTAAAGGGACAGTTCAGTGGAAATTATCAATATTTGTTAAATTGTTAGTTTGTGTAATGCATTCTTAGTTATTCTTCATATTCTCTTCCATTTTGAAAAATCAGTTGATTTCATACCCCTTGCTGTTCCCTGCTGTTGACATTAGTGAGCCGACATTTCAGGTTCTAACGGTCCTTCTTCCCAGGATGCACCATATCCGTGGAATGTTCCTAACAGTCATTTATACTGATTGGCTGTTGGATGGGTCAAAGATGCTCAGATCTCTACAGAGCAACTGAATCAACTCAGACACTGGGTCAAGGGCAAGACCATAGCGGTCTCTACTCGGGGGTCCTGCAAACAGGAAGTCAGTATTTCGGTTGCAATTATTTACACACAGACAAAATGCTGAATTGGCAGATTAAGGTCATTGGGATGATAAAATACTGCTCTTTTTGCTGAAAAGTATATGTATTTGCACTGAACGTCCCCTTTAAAGTGAGAAAGGACATTGGTCCGAAACATGTAGCACACGTTTTGTTTAATAAAGACATCTTGTTTCACAGCTTGGAGTCTGTGCCATCTGTAAGCTGCACTCATACCTCCATTTATTTGAATTGCTGAACCTGGACCGGAGATACCAGGAAATGTAGCCTATAGCTTCTACGTTGCTCTTTGGTTTAGAGGGTCCACGTTCACTCTTTAAAGTGATATGCCCATACCAAAATATTTACTAGTTCCAGCTAAATTAACTCCCAGCATTTCCGGCCACCTTCTGCTGTTGCAGAGTGCTAGCTGGGAAATGCTGGGAGTTATTCAATTTTACCATCCTCACTGTAAAAAAGAGCACCTCTTAAGGAGATTTATTTTTATGCAGTAACAGAATGCATTCTGGCAGTAATGACTGTGAGAGGAGCTGGAAAGAAGTCAGTTACTGCAGGAGTATAATTCTTTTAAAGGATACCTTTGTGTCTTCCAAGTCAATCGACTGGTGAACAGTCCCCAGAGAGCAGAGTTAAAGCCAATCAATGTATTTGAACAACCTGCTAAAAGTACCTTTTCTTCAGTGAGAAGAAGTGTGTCCTATTTAGCCCACCTTCATAGCGGAGCTTCTCTCTCCACCCTTACTAATTTATCTTCTCAGTAGCTAAGCCTTCTGGATATCAAGTACAAAACACACTTGTGCTCCCATCAGCCTACTGGCTTATTACTACACACAATGCAGATCACATACCTGCCACTGTTCTTCCAGGCTGCCTTTATCATAGCAGGCATGTGACTGGCATTGTATTAATAAATCATTAGGCTGGTGGTTGCATAAAATCATACATGCCATGGGTTTCCCCTTCTCCCTGCATTGTTTCAGTGGCTGCTAGAAAGGGTATATCTGTGGGAGATAGGGTAAGGAATGCGAGCCCTCTAGTCCTAGGTCAACCTGTGGTCAAAGGAATTTAATATTAGCCTTTACTTCTTTTTAAAACAAACAGATAGTCCTCGACAAAAAGATACATAGTAAAGTATGATTTCAAGTGAAAACGTGAAAGAACCACTAGAAAAAGAGGTTTATAAGGCCACATATAATGAATATAAGGCCAGGGTGAGTCTGAGTGTTCTCTTCTATCTGAAGTGAAGTCTGTTAGGAAACAACATTATGTGTCTTTGAAATGTTGAGTATTAAGGGGAGTAAACACAGCTGAGTTAGCAGCTAACCTCTCAGTGTTGTGCCACAGAAAAAGACCTCAGATGGCAATTCAAAGCAAAGCTCCCCAACTACAATAAGCAATCTGGCAGGGTGGATAACTAAATGTCTTGGGGAACCAAGGATACAAACAAGATGAGAGAGTCGCACTCCAAAGGTGTATGTGTTTAATGGTGAACCACAAACATTAAAATCACAACGTTTCGGGGGTGTTACCCCTTCATCAGGGGCACCTCCACATCTGTTTGTTTGATGGATTGTAGTTTCAAGAGCTTTTCTACATATACCGTAGTAAGGACTAGGCCACACTGGCAGGATTATCACGCAATTTCAATCACATTCACTTTAGTATGCAAAACTGTGTGCGCTGTGATCAGCATTATTTTCAGAGCGCATGCGTTGACTGTTATTTGTGGGAATCCTATGCACTCCAATAATGGATTATTGTGAAAACCACAGCCCAAACAAACAGTAACACAAAGCTCTGCATTGCGATTATGCTTTTTATTTGCATAACATCCATTGATACTATGGGTGCAGCCAGAGACAGGATCCATATATCAGTGGTTACACTCAGGAGCAACCTATGAATGTTGTGCCTCAAAATCCTCCTCTGGCTAATTTGGCACCACAAATGAAACCACTGACACGGTTCATCCTACATTTGTGTGCCCAAACATTTTGTGAAAATTATCCCTTTTAAACATCAACATGCAAATTATACCAGCCACAAACATGTACATATAAAACTGCACTCAAACCACTTGATCTAAAACCAGGGCTGCACGGAAAAATATATGGTAGTATTGAAAACTATGGATTCTACAGAAAGTGGTAATACTAGTGCAGTAAAATGACTTTTCTGGCCTTTCAAGACAAATCTTTAATCTCACACCGAAGGTCAGTGAGCACTTATTTTCTAAAGTGGAAAACCAAAATAAGTCTCCCCTTCCTTAGCACAAAAACACATTCTAGCAATCTTATTGACAGCAGTACACTAGGCACATACACTCACCTCTAAAATAGACCATATGGCAGCATTTTTCAAACAGGGGATGCAGTACTTTAATAAATTTAATATAAAAAGAATAAACCAGAGCTGGACAAATCATCCAAATATTTAGGAGTCTGCTCCAAAATGTTATGATCCAGCAAATTCATACCTAGCAATGTCCTATGACTGACAAGTAAACCGCACCACCCACCATAGCTCCACCAGTCAACTTAAGCCCCACACTATTACACAATGCCAACTTAAATTTTGCAGTTAAATAGATGGCCAGATAGGAATAGAGAAGGGAACAGACAAATAAAAAATAAATGGAAAGATAAATATTGAGAAAAGGATAGAGGGATAGAAAGATTGTTAATTTTGAGATTCCTTTCCCATTAGAACTTACCTTCCAGCATTCCTATGACATTCGAGCGATGCAGTAGGAACCTGACCCATGATTTTTGCGAGCAAAATTTTTACATTAACTTTCCCAGTGCCAGCATTAGAAAGTGGCAGCGATAGGGATCTCGGGGCTGCCTGTCACAGAAGCTGCTGATTTGGTTAAAAATAAGGTAGCAGCTTTTATTTACCTGTTTAGAGCAGCTCTCCTCTGATCATTTTAGCCAAGCTCTTACTGCACCTGCTCCTTCTGTACGTTCAACAATTTCAGCTTGCAACATGATGGCAAGTAGAGTGAGCTATGTTCAGAGCTCTCTACATGCTTTAATGTTGCAAACTAAAGCAGCTGAACGTTCAGAAGGGAACGTGGAAGAGCTCAGCTAAAACGAACAGAGGAAAGACGTTCTAAACAGATAAATAAAAGGTAACATCTGGCCCCCAGGAAACAACACGGCAAATGGGATTTTTCCAGCCCTGGAATAAACCATACGCAACCTGCATAAGAAGATGACATGGACCCCCCCCCCCCTTTTTTTCTTTTCTTTTACAGATCAAGAAAACTCAACATTTTGGGTGTACAAAGAACAAGTGAAATTAAATTTGTTCTGACCCCACATTTACCTCCTAAGGCTGGTTGTGTATGGTTTATTCTTTTCAAGATAATCATGTGACATTACACTTTAAATCTTAGTACTGTATATTAGAAAAGATACCAGCAAGTCATTGTTCAACACGATAAAGTCCATGTGAATTACATGTTCGATCTGACATTAACATTGTATCAGCAGGTGCAGTGGGAGTTTCACCTGCCAACATTTCCCGGGCCAGTTCATGGTCCTTAGCCATAAAGCTTGTTGCAAAAATATCAGGCCAGACTTGTTTTTGAAAAGTCACTAGAACGTTGCTGGAATCCCGGAAGTTAGGAATGTGTTGAACAGTCAGCATTAAGATCTTTATATTTTCATCAGGCATATTAGCAATTGCTTTGGCCAACAACCACAAACATTGAAGGAGAGGTGCACTGAGAAAATGAACATTCCCTATATTGCATTAACTGAAGAACAGAAGGTAAAGGCCTTACCCCTCGTTCCTCAATTAATCTAACAGGAGCCAGGTGCGAAGCTAGAGAAATGTACCTTTCTGTAAATTTCTGTAGCTTTGCTTTTGGCTGTTAGATTAATTGAAGAAAGGGCATAGCTCTTATCTCCTGTTCTTCAATAAATGTAACGGAGTGAACTGTTCCTTTAAAGCGGTCCATTCTGGTTCACTTAATGTGGTGACATTTTTGAGTTGGGGGGAAAAAAAAAAAAAAAAAAAAAAGATATCAAGTGAACGATTTTCTACTTTGTAAAATAGGTTTTGTTTGCAATTCAGAACATGCTGCTTGCCAACTATCAAGCAGCCTGTCTATATGGCGATCTTATAGACATGATTTTCTGTTGATTACTTCAAACAAAATCTATTTAACATGTGCATCTAGATTTGCATTAAACCAGTACTTTTTTCAAAGCAAGACCCAAAAGATATCACTGATTTTCCTAGAGCAATATCTGCAAGACAGAAAACTAAAAGCAGAATGTATTTCAAATCACACATGAGAAAAATGTTACACTGGCTACTGATTGATTTATAATAACCCAACCCAACCAAAATTTGATAATGTATAAGCAATCTAAGTACGCCCCCATGCACAATCTTAATCAGACTTTAAATATTATTGACAAGTTGCAGCCATTATAATTTCCAGCTGTCCTGAATGTCAACAAATCAATTTTGGAGCAATTAGATTGAATTAAAAAAAAAATTGAGTCAACAGAACAAAAATTAGTCAGGCTGTTCTGCAAACTCTGACCAAGTGCTCAAGATGAATTAGCCATTATTCTGTTTTACCCATTTTCAGAAATCAACTGCAGGCAGTACATGTGCACATGTTCCTTAAATGGTTATACTTAATGAACTATTCTGCGTGGATAAGAATAATAGAAACACTAACAAAGGTTTTAAATGAAACATAGCCAACCCACAGGCTCCAGCTGTTAAACCACAACATTTTGCATCCCTTAATAAAATCATCTGTCAGCAGATGCTTGAACTTGTTGCAGAGCCTGTAGGCAGGACACACATACTTTACAAGATCAAATAGAATTTTCAACAAGTGCGCAATTAAAGGTCATGTTCTCCACCTTGCATGGGCGTAAAGAAGCAATAATGCCACCACAAGACTATCCATCACCAACATATAATAAATAGTCTAAATAGTAGTAACGACTAACCAAGTATATTGGACCCTAGATCAGATGTGAACACATTTTGACATTACTAGACAGGCAACTTAAGAAGAAAATGTTAACTTTTTTTTTTACGTAGCCAAATCTATAGTCATAAATACCCTGTAGAAAGTTAGTTGTCATGTGTACATTTCTAGGCTCATTGATATTATCCGACACCTGGGATTCACAGAGCCTTGTATTGCATATAACCTAATTCTACTAACAATCCCTGATCCTCTCCTCACTACCACACATACCCAGGGTAATGACCTGAACTGTTAAGTGCTCACCCTTAGGTGCACTCAACCATCTGTAGCAAAGGAAAAATTCCCTTGCATACCTAGTCCGCTTCCACCTTTGCAGAATATACACAACGTAGAAATTGGAAGACACGCTTATTGCACCTTGCCAATAACAGTCTGCAAAGTGATGTTAGACAGGACAGGCAAGAGAATCTTTGGTAAGTTATAGGGTGCACCCAAGGGCGAGGACTTAGCGGTTCCTGTATACTTTTAAGGGAGGTGGAGTTATTAATTCCCCTTTAAACTAAGATCATTTGACAGTAAGTGGCTGACACACAACTCAACCCTGTTCTGTAAAAAAAATAAATAAATAATAATAGATCGCCCTTTATGAAATGTCTGCAAGTGTCAATGTCTAGGTCTATTGGCAAACTGAGATTTACCCAGCCCTGGGTTAAAACAAAACTGCGAAGGGGGGGTGGGGGGGACAGTTACACAGATGTACCAATGCTACAGCACAGTCACTTTGAACCTTGATACTCCAAAATATTTCGAAACTACAGATCCCAGAATTCCTTGGTTACAGAATCTGAAGTGCCAATATTCGATGGCTTCGTGCCAGGTCTGTTCTCATTAAATGGTGCAGATAGGGTGCTGTAGCTTTGGTCCATGGTTACAGCTCACCAGCCATGCGTGGAACAGGGAATATACCTTACCTCTCTGCACGTGGATGATGTCGGGGAAGTTGGCCAGGTGACCCTGATATACAGCCAACAAGTCCATGATGGGATCCAGATCCTGGCGGGGCTGCTGGGCGAACATTTCCCCTATAGCATCATAGGCCTCTCCGGTGAACGCCATGGCCCGATTGAGACCGGAGGAGAAGGGTACCTGATCCATCTCGAACGCCTGTCCCAGTCCCCTGATCGCCTGCCCGACCTTCTGATATTCCTTCCTGAACCCGGCCGCCTGCTTCCGCGCGAACTCCCCGGCCGTCTGGTTGAGCTGCATCACACCGTCATCCATCCGCTTGGCGAAGGTCTTGAACCCGTCCAGTTTCCCTTCCACGTCGTGCGGGTCCAGGATCGGGACCCCCGGGGGGACGCTGAGTGTCAGGAAGAAGTTGGCCCCGACCATGTCGTCCCTCTCGCATTTCCTTTTCCCGGGTTTCCAGGCTTTGTCATCGGTGCAGGTGAGGAAATGCTGGAAGGCGTCGGAATGGGCAAGGACCGGGTGGCTGCACATGTGCTCCATCCACCACAGGAGACCCTTTCGCCGCTTGGAAATAAAATCCTCCTCGAAGCGCCCGGTCGCTTGTTTCTCCGGGATCCGCGGGACGGAGATGAGCGGGAACTTCTCCAGCAGGCGGCTGTACAGCCAGTCGAAGTGCTTGTAGCGCCGGTGAACCGGCTGCCCGGTGTGGGTGGGGAGGAGGCGGTAGGAGATGTAACTCTTCATCCCCTTGAACTTGGTCTGTTTGGTCGGTTCGTCGATGGTGCAGCTAAACGGGTGCGGGTTCTCCTGCCACTCGGGTCCGTCGGCTCCGTGCACCGCGCACAGTTTATCCCCGTCCCGCACGAACCCCGCAGCCTCCCCCAGAACGAAGGCCTCCCCGCCGCTCTTCACGAAGGCCGAGAAGCGGTTGAGGTTGCGACTGACCGTGGCCGAGCCCTTGTGGGACGAGATGGAAGAGGCGGTGGACGTTCGGTACCTGGAACCGTCGTAGTCATGGAAACCGCCGTAGAACGAGGACGTATGGGCGGCAGTGCTGGGTTCGTCGGCAGCGGTGGAGCTGCTGTCGTCCCATTCGTCATCCCAGTCGTCGTCGTCGCTCGCTTGGCTGCTCTGGTAGGGGAGAGAGGCCGGTCGGAGGCCCAGCGGAGGAGGGGAGACGATGTGGTAACTGGGCTGGGTCGGTTCGTATCCCCCAGTGGAGTAATGAGAACCTGCCGGGGGAGGAGGAGGGGGAGGCGGCTGGGGGCTAACGGGTTCCCCCCTTAGAACTTCCACGTAAGAGGCCGGGAACAGACCCCGCTCCCCCCGGCTGTTTAGTCCTTCCAGCCAACCCTCTATATCCTGGTCGCTGCACAGGGTGAGAAACTCGGACTCCCGTAACGAAACTTCCCCCGGGTTCTCCGCTCGGAAGTCATAAAGTGCGCGGGCCCGGAGTGCCATGATAATCCCCGGGGGAAGAGTCCGGTCCGGGACCCGCTCTCTCTATGCGGACGGACTCAGCGAGTCATCCAAATGCTGCCAAGGCTCCAAACTCCTCCCCTGCCCCGCCCACTACCAGGTCACTTCTATGGAACCTAACGTTACTGCTCTGATCTCTCCGCCCAATCACATTCCCTTACAATTAGCCCCGCCCATCCGATACTGAACACTGTGCAGAGCCAGTTCTCTAGAAACTTGTCTAATGGGTCATCCAATGTCTCTGTATCCCAGGGGTGGGATGACAAACCTGGACCTTTGTAGAGGGTCAGACCAACAGGCTCAACATTAATGTGATCGTATATATGTATGGCCACCTTTAAAGTTTTTTTAATTATTAGCTGCGATTTTAATAGAAGGACCAGTAGGTGTGTAATAATATAGACCCCGCGATCGCACGTGTGTACGAACCTTAAGTCTCCCAACAGGAGGACCCCCTGCTAAATAGATCACTTAGTGATAAATAAGACCATAAAAATATATGTATAAGGAGACAAAGTTAAACTAAAAAGTATTTATATAAATGTATTATTGTTTATAAAAATATATTAGAAGCAATAATAAATATATTTATATACATACTTTTTAGTTTAACTTTGTCTACTTATACATATATTTTTATGGTCTTATTGATCACTTAGCGATCTATTTAGCAGAGGGTGTGGGTCCTCCTGTTAGGAGACTTAAGGTGCTGACCTGCCACATACCATTTGTACGAACATCCGTTTCAGCCGATAATCAGCCTGTGTATGGGCACTTAATCAGCCGAAACGGCCGGTCATTCAGAGATCTGCTTGACAGTCACCTATATCTATTCACCTCATTATTCAATATAATAAAAAAAAGAAACCTAATAAATAGATATCAATTAAGCAGCCTTAGGAAATCAAATATTTTTGATCTCAAGAAGATATTTTTGGGTACAGGTCTAGTAGCAGAGGGGCCAGTCTGGGAGAGCATGTGGCCTCCAGGCCTCAATTTGCCCAAGTCTGATCTAATCCATTCAGTACAGAAGGAATAGGAACAAATTTACGGATCAGTAGTTTTCTTTTAATTTTATTATTCTACCTCTATATTGTACATGAACCAATTATAAACAAATTATTATATTAATATTATATACTGTGGGCAACAGTGGAATATTTCCTTATAATAGCCGTTCAGATACATAGCTAATATAAAAATGTATATTCCGCTCTTGCTCCCATTACGATTTTGGATGCCATCAAGTGAAAATTACTTCGTTAAAGCTGCTGCTGATTATTTTGTTTCTTTCTGGTACTTCCCCATTGAAACTAAAACATTTAAAATGAAACCAGCGTGCAGGTAGGTCCTCTCAGTCTCAGACATGCACACTCAGTATATATCGTGTTGTAAACTAGCTGGAAGGTCCATGAAAGAAATGGAACAAACACAGAAACGGCAATTGAAACTCATATAATGCCCCCATTTCATTTTATAGGGTCAAGGAGCTCCATGGTGATATAATAGCTTTATATTGCACAGGTATTCCCCACCACCTCCACCCAATGTAAATAATCACTAAGGCTAGAATCACACCAGTTGATATTTCAACCTGACCTTCTGTTGTTACCGTACTTTTTCGGCTGCTGACATCTTTTGCTAACTGAACCTTTGTCCAAATCAGACAAAAGTTTGATCAGACATGTTCTTTTTTGGCCCGATGTGGTCTTACATGGATGAAAATCAGCAGAGATTTTCACTTCAAACAACAATATTGTGACCTGGAAAATAGCAAAAATCAGACGATCAGGTTAAAATATCATCCCATGTGTAACTAACCTAAATATACATTGATACCCCAGTATTTTCCCCCCCGATTTGCCTATGAATACAGCAATCCCAAACCACTGTATGGCTCAAAAGATAATCCTTGTCCTATCATACACATTGTATTTCCCGTACCAGGTAAACCCCTGGTGGTCCCCAATCTTGCTGGACTCTATCTGCTGCTTATTAGAACACATTTTTTGCTGGACTGCCAGTCTTTAATTGGTACTTGACAAGAATTTGTTTACAATATAATTGTGCAATCCTGGCTTTGGAGACTGAGCCACATCCCTGAGTTTACTCTGCCATGAAATATCCATTGCTAGCACTGTTTATTATTGTATGCAAGCACACACGCGTCAAGAAGTTACAGAAGACACAGTGAGAAAATGAGAAATATTTCACCTTCTAGGGGCTTCAGACTGTAGATTTGATTATGTGCACCAGAACATTACTACAGTGTATCCAGCAGCAAAATGAATTGCCACAGGAAATGTATTTTTCCTTAAATATCGAATAGTCCAAAATAAACTGTGTCTGTATTCCACCAGTCCGAGCAAGAACTCGATTAGGTCCCTGCTGTAAGGCTGAGGCAACACTGCAACGCACAGGAATCGTGCAAAAATTCGCTAGCACTATCGCACGTGAGCGATTCTTGTGCGTTTGCGCATGCGATTTTGCCGTTTTCCATTATGGAAACGCATGCGTTAACACACCAAAAAAACGAACAATCGCATGCAAATTGGAAATTGCGGGAATTTTCGCATTCCCGCAATTTCCATTTTAGCAAAAATCGCAGGCGCAAACGTGTGAAAAACACGCTAGTGTGGCCTAGCCCTAAGTCAAAAATCACAAACTCCGCGTCTGAAAGCAATATGCAAACAATCAGTAGAATGGATGCACACTGCTACAAGCCACTAGTTTTTCAACATTATGCTCATCCTGTCAGATCAGGGATAAAAAATATCACCCTGTTGGTATGTTAATAAGTTGATAAGGCCTTGTAGGAACAGACTGTTCCCTGCTATATTTAAATTCACATTATTCCTTTGGTATTTTTAAGGGTTAATATTGTTTGATAGTAGCAGACGGAAGAGTTTGCTCCTACCAGACATTAATCCTTAACACAGGAATGAAATAAATGGATGTAAACATTTAATGGGGGACACCTGGTTCACCACCCCACAAGCCTCATTTATAATTAAGCTAAGGACCCCCGATGACAGATATCGTTGTCCCTGAAATTCTGCATTCCCCCTGAACTTAGATGGTCCTTTCCTGGTAGCAGCGTCACGGTGCATTGCTGAATAGCACCTGAGCAAACGCATACACACGCACAATTATTTCCCGAAACGGGTGTTCGTTCAGTGTATGCCATGTGCTTGGACCTTGGTCCTGTATGAAGAATTTGTCACGTGAATGGACTTTAAACTATGGTTTGGGCTGGACATGCCTTTAACCTATAATGTAGTTAGGGTAACCACCTTTGCCCTTAAGACCCGAACATGTTTTAAATATACATGCTGCACTACTAATTGCCATTGTATTAAATACGTGCATCATGCTTCTAATAGAAATACTAACCAGTACATGTTGGGTCTTAAAGGTTATCTCCACAACCCAAACTAAGTTAGTTTTGTAAAAAAACCAAAAAAAAAACAGATCACCTTTCGTTCTGTCCGCTCTCTGCTTCCTGCTTGCCAGAAGTTGCAAACGAGCTGGACCGGCAGCCGCATCTGTGATTGGCTGAGAGACAATCCCAGATGCAGCTGCCAGCTATGCAGAGAGCCAAGAGAATGAACAATTGTAATCATATTTTGTGTATGCAGTTTTTTTTTTTACAACACTAACATGGCGGTTGAGTTTTAATGGTAGGGGAGAAAGCTTCATGAAGGGATCCAGAGGGTGGGAAGAATGGATAGGGGGAGGGATCCCCTGCACCTGCCAGAGTCCTCCAGGGGGACAAGGAAGAAGCAGGCACCGGATGACACACAAACAGCTTCTACTCTTCACTTTTCTGAATGTTGGACAGGCACTGCTGGAGAACCGTAAGGAGCTGAGGTGTAAGTTTAGGATTTTTGGAGGTGGACATGCCCTTTAAAGGCAAACGTGGCAACGTTTAATGATGCAAATTTTGCCTCAGTAAATCAGATGTTAGCTTACAAATGTTAAATAAGATCTGATTGGTTGGGGCAAATTTAGCACCATTTTAAACGATAAGAACTTCTATTGAATAACCTTGATAGTATTTCAAAGATTTTGTATCGTATTTGGAGGAACAAGCTAATATTGGGAATTGTGTCACTGGAATGAACTTGTATATAAAACATGTAAACTCAAATCAACATATATGGGACAGGCCCTATTCCCAATGCCAATTAACCAAGAGGAAGGGAAAAAATTCCATCTAAAGTTGTATCCTATTGCACCATAGGTCCAAGTTGTTAGCAGGGCCGTTTCTAGCCATTTTAGTGCCCTAGGCGCCCTCCCCCCCTACATGCACGCCCCCCCCCCCCCCCCAAAAAAAATTGGTCTGTCAAACTACAGCTGGGTTTCCTCCTTCTGCTTCTGACACTGTCTACTGCAACTGTTCTTTATAGTGGAACCGCTTTACTAGTTGGTAAGAGGCACACACTGTACCAGGTGAGGCGGGCATGTATACATACTTTTGTATGAATGCAGCGACACTGGCCACAAATGAAATACTGATTGGAAGGACAGGATAGGTTTCAGTGGATGTGCGGTATGTGGCACCAGTGGCAACAGAAATGTTTCCAGCAGGGTAGGGCAGAACAGGGAAATTTACAATTTCAGTGCCATGAACCATTCAATGCTAACAAACTTTCCTATTAACACTTTCAGTGCCAGCAGAGTATTACCTTTAACCCTTACAGCTGCCAGCATTGACATGATACACAGTATGTACCTGCTTTCTGTGTCTCCTCCATTGAATTGTTCACTCCTCACCGACTCTGAGTTCTAATTGGAGAGTTGGATGGAAGGAAGAAAGAGGCAGGGATAGGGATCTCATGGCTGCTAGTCACAGGGTCACTGTTATAAAGTCTGCAGCAGCTTTTACCTGGCATTTTAGAACTGTTCTCCTCAGTACTATTAGCTGAGCTCATCCTCCCCCCTCCTTCCTTCACCTTCAGTTCAATTGCAAATTGCAACGTTTGTTGCTATGTAGAGTGTGTGGAGTTCAGGCTCTGTACTAGATACAATATTGCAGATTACAGCTGAACAAGGAGAGCAGTTCTAACACAGCAAGTAAAAGCTTCCTGAGAGATGCCAGGGAGAAGAATGGAGGCCCTGGATCAACATAGGCGCCCTAGTTCTTTGCCTAGGTGGCCTATGCCTAAAAACAGCCCTGGTTGTTAGGGAATTTACCCGGGGCCCAAATTCCCCAACAAAGAATATCACTCAGAGGCCAAATTAGAGTTGTGGAGAAATTTACTAGCACACGTAAATCAGTCACTTGTGCCAGGTTGTAGCTTATATACATTTTCTATTGATGAATTTTCTCCAAAGTGTTTCCCTAGGCTTTAATGCTGTTCTAATACACCATGAACACTCTGCTTTCTGTTAAGCCGAGTACACATTATCCAAATATTTCAGCCCAACCTTCATTTCAGTGTATCGGTCAATCAGGCCAAACTTTTGGATGGTTTCTTACCGTTCATTTGTCCAAATCAGCCGAATGGGCGATGGGACGGGTCGAAAAACCGCGGCTGATCGTGTGGTCCTCCATGACCCTCCACAGCTACCTTTGGCTAGCTTCATCCTGGCTGATTAGTCAAAAGTGTCCAAAGGTAGGTTGGGACAAAGGATCCGAATGTGTGTACCCAGCCTTAATTTATAAACATTGCCTGAAAACCATTAACCATGCACAATATCTGATCCTATAGTATATACAGAGTCTAAAAATCCACCATAAATTATTCCAGGTAGAGGTTTGAATACTAAAAGACTCAGCCAGATGCAATGAAAAACATGTTTAGGAGTGATGAATCTTCATGTTTAAGGGCTCCATAGGAAGCTGAAAACAGATTTCTGTTTGCCATGTACTGTATCCTATTGGGCACGTTACACTTGCTAATTTCAGTGGGATCACCAAATGGATTTATTTTCTTGTTCTGTTTAATTTGTTCTTTCCCCTTGTCCCAGAAAACTATACGGTAATGGTGATATGAGGCTAGTAGTGTAGGTGTTTGCCTTGGTGATTACACCATAATGGCTCGTTCTCACTAGATGAGTGTTTTTCTGTTTTTCTAACATTACCCATTTTTTGAAAACCACAAGTACATTTATCTCTTATAGGATTACATATTACCGCTCACAATACTGAATTCCGATATTTGAGTTCTGATCTGGTCCATTTGAGTTCTGATCTGGTCCAATTGAGTTCTGATCCGGTCCATTTGAGTTCTGATCCGGTCCATTTGAGTTCCGATCTGATTCGTACTGCTGCACAGATTTCTGTCCAGAAATGCACATAAAAAAGCATACAGACACATTCCAGTGATTAGAATCACAGACAATCCTACCAGTTCCATGATTTTTTTGAACAATTTGTAACACTTTGTTCTTTACTTGTTAATTTAGGTTTATAATGATGTGTGTGCACAACAAATAAACTGAATAACAAAAGCACCATACAGAAATGCATGTACAAACATATACAAACAGGGCCAGATTTACCATTAGGCACAGTAGGCACGCTCCTGCCACCAATCCAACCCCTTTATAGTCTATTTGGTTCCCCAAGAAAGAGGAAATGGGTGTGGTTTGGGGGTGTGGTCTGTGTTTAGGGGTGGGGCTAAGGGTGCCAAGCTCTTTGGGCCTACAGGCTCCTGAGGTGTAAATCCGACCCTATGTATAAACGAGTAAGAAACTCATCAGCAGCTGAAGAAAAACACATTGAAAATCAACGTTGTGTTGTGCAGTACATTGTTGTAGATCACACAAGAGTCCAGCATTAAGATGACAGATGTGCTGCAGCAGAAATCAGTGCCACATTCCGAGAAAGTTTAAGAACCAATGGTTCTGTGATGTGCTGCCCTTCAGCCTGTAAACTATAACTATCAGTCTAATTAGAAAAGGCAGCTGACATTGTTTGGATTTATCAAATGTGGTCATGCTTAAAGGGCAAGTTAATTTACCCCCTCAAACCCCAAGTCAGCTATACTCCACCTTTCCCACCATGTTGCTGCTGGAGACGGATGAAGATCTATATTTAGGGGCATTGTGGGGAAAGGTATGTATTGTGAACTTGGGGTTCGGGGGTCTGCACCTAAAGATAAGTTTGAATTTTGGGGAGTGAACTCGCCCTCAGGTTTGAAAAACAAACTTCTACTTGAGTAATTTAAAAATTCTGTTTTCATTACAGTGCAGTGACCCCTAGTGGCTGTTGGGTGAAAAACAGTTTAGATTTGTGAGGTTTCTGGTACACTTGCAGTCTTTAACTCTTTCTTTACAGTGATCATATAGGGATGCTAGTTTCCCCTTTGAAAGCAGAGCTGCAGTGCTAAAGGAGTCCCCATTATGCCAGAGAACTTCATATGATGTTGAACAGGGGTGTTCCTAGGGTTTTTGACACCTGAAACAACTTTTAAATGGTGCCTACAGGCAGGGAGGGAGGGGGAGGCTCTCCTACGCATGCCACAGTCCTCCAGGAGGACAAGGAGGAGGAAGAAATATTTTCACACACAGAGAGCTCCTACTCTCCAGTTTCCTGGACTTTCACAAGGCAATGCAGGAGCACCATATGGAGTAGAGAAGAAAATAAAGGATTTTTTTTTTAAACTAGGCAGTGAGGCCAGTAGTGGGTTAAATTTAATTTTGGGGGTGGACAAACCCTTTAACAATGGTGAACTGGAGTGCTGACATTACACTGGTGAACTGGAGGGCTGAAGTAACACTGGCTGGTAACATAGTAACATAGTAATTAAGGTTGAATAAAGACATACGTCCATGAAGTCCAACCTATTCACCCCTTTTTTTTTTTTTTTTAACCCTACCTAACAGTTGGTCCAGAGGAAGGCAAAAAAATCCAGCTAAAAAGGGGGAAAAAATTCCTTCCTGACTCCAAACGGCAATCGGAAAGTATCCCTGGATCAACCAGATCTATATGTATTAATACCAGTAATTCTCATATTTTTTAGTTTTAGAAACTTATCCAGGCCTTTTTTAAAGCTATTCAATGAATTTGCCATTACCACATCTGCTGGAAGACAGTTCCACAGTTTCACTGTTCTCACTGTAAAGAAACCTTTCCTAACCTGAAGATGAAACTTCTTTTCTTCCAACCTTAAAGGATGTCCACGAGTCCTCTGATATGACTTATTAATAAACAATGCACCAGAGAGTTCATTGTATGGCCCAATAATATATTTGTATAAGGTTATCATGTCCCCACGCAAATGTCGCTTCTCCAATGTAAAACAGCCCTAACTTGTCTAATCTGCCTGCATATTCAAGCTCCTCAATTCCCCTTATTAGTTTAGTTGCCCTTATCTGAACTGCTTCAATTTCCAAGATGTCCCTTTTGTATATGGGATTCCAAAACTGCACCGCATATTCCAAATTAGGCCTTACCAGTGCCTTATAAAGAAGGAGAATAATATTTTTCTCTCTTAAATCTATTCCCCTCTTTATACAAGATAATATCTTGCTAGCTTGGGGCTGACTTAACACTGCTGAACTGGAGGGCTGACAACGCTGGCTAGTGAGCTGACAATACCGTCTGGATAACTGGAGGGTTGAGTGGCCTAACTATTGCCCCCCCCCATACTGCGCAGGGGGGGGCTTGGACGGTAGTAGGGCCCGTTCAGTTCCTTCATCAGCTGTTTAAAAATGGCTGGTCGCTGCAGAGATCGTGGAGAGGGGGTCAGGGACCCAGCCTTCATTCTAGCAGGGGTGCCCAGGCCCCTGCAGGTATGCCCCTGTTGACTTAACAGTGGTTGGTGGACTGGTATATATAAGGTGCCTTCATGCCCTGCTCACAAAGATTTGTACATATAAGATGCTATTGCGTACAGCTTACACAGATTGGTAAATATAAGATGCCTTCATGCCCAGGCTCATACAGACTGATATATATAAGGTGCCCTCATGCCCTGCTTACAAAGCTTTGTACATATAAGATGCTCTCGTATACAGTTTACACAGATTGGTGATATAAGATGCTATTGCGTACAGCTTACACAGATTGGTACATATAAGATGCCCTCATGCCCAGCTAACACAGACTGGTACATATAAGGTGCCCTCATGCCCTGCATCTTAGGGCATCTTATATGTACTCTTTCCCAATGCTGGCTGATTGAGATTACTAAGCATGCTCAAAGTTGGGTCAGATGAAAAGAGAAATGGAAGGAAAAGATATTTATGGTGGATTGTGTTTTTATTGCTCATTTCTGCAAACTATTATTTTTCTCCAACTATCACTGTACCATTTCTTTGATCCGCCTCCTAGTTATTTAAATATCCAGTTTGAAGTATGTTACATTTCAAGTGTCATTCAAGTGCATTATTATCATAAATTATTTTGCTGTGTGCAGTTTTGCTTTAACAGGAATATTGACATTTGGTATGTGTGAATTGTATGGTGGAAAATCCCCTCTTCCAGTGCTTGCTCAGTGTGATTACTGAGCATGATTGTCCTCACAGAAAGTCAGGATAAATGGAAGGAGGCATCAGTTAAAAAGGGAGGGATACTGATCCCGAACAAACAAGTACTGGATTGAAGGCATGCAGCTACAAAGTATCTTCCACATATGTGTGCCTTTAGGAAAGAGTGCTAATCAGTTTTTTAGAAGGATTAAGCATTGCGCTGGCAGATAAGTTTACACTTCAACACTTCATCGGGTAAGTTCTTTTGAGCACAAGGAGGTAGGAAAAAACTATCCCACCCCATTTTAAATTATAGGTGCAGATGGCAGCAATTAAAAAGTCACATTAGGTCCCTTTAAAGGGCATGTCCACCCCCAAAACTATAATCCCCCCCACTACTGGCCCCATCATGTAGTGTAGTTTATTCCTTACCTCACATCCCAGCTCCATAAGGTTCTCCTGTAGTCCCCCCCCAAAGTCCCAAAACCTGCCCACCAGGAGGAAAGCAGAGTCCATATAGGACTCTGCCTTCTACCTGGCCTCCTGGAGAAGTTTGGCATGCGTACTGCAGCCCTTCTCCCCCTCCCTCCCCCTCCCGATTAGGATTCCTTCCCCCTAGTGTAAAAACCCTTTCACCAAAGATTGCCCCTGTCCCCCCAGTCCCAACCGCTATGTTAGTATTATTATAAAATGCCCGAAACATTACTTACCTTCCCTCTTACCTCCGCCGCACTGAGCTCCCGGCAGCCATGTCCGTGATTGGCTGCCGCTCAGCCAATCAGAGATGCGACTGCCGGTCCCGCCCCTCTGCTTGCATTTACTCGCAAGCAGAGGGCCTGGCAGCGCGGCGGAGGCAAGAGGGAAGGTAAGTAAAGTTTGGGGCATTTTATAATAATACTAACATAGCGGTTGGGGCTGGGGGGACAGGGGGAACCTTTGGTGAGAATTTTTTTTTAAGAGTGGACATACCCTTTAAGGCAGCTAATATTGTCCAATCCTTTATATATAGATAGGATATTTATTCTTTCAACCAATACTATATTGTAACATCATCAAGAGGAATATCCAGGTTCTGTTGGGGATGAAAGGATTACCACGGTTTTCGATACCAAGGATTATAGATGTGTCTCACGTAAAGTACCAACTTGGCTGCATCTCTCTCACTTAGCCTTTTTCTAGTAAATTAGGTGAGAGCCTCTTAGTTGAAACATGTGGGTGTGTTTTAAATGTGGGGCCACTAGATGTATCACCTGCTTGGTGATTCAGATAGGTTACCAGTACCAGAATACAGTGTTGGGTAAAAATTACCCTATTATGGAATTTATCAACTGTAATTCCAGGCGGGTCATATATTTGCCAACTTGTGGTCCTGCAAGATCCAATATGTGGGTTGTACATCCAGAGCTTTGAAAGCACGAGTGCGGGAACATATTAATAACATTAAGAAACAGGATAGTAATAGCCCAGTTGGAAGACATTTTGCGACTTGCAATGGGGGAAATGCAAATTTGATACAGATACAGGGGATTAAAGAATTGCCCTGCTAAAATTAGGGGAGACCTAATAGCCTCCCTTTTAAGATGAAGCAAGGCTGATTTTTGAACTAGGTACAGAGTACCAAAAGGTCTAAACTTTGAGTTTGTCAGTGACAGTCCGGGAGGCAGCCAATGGGAAGACACGCCTCTTGCAGAGGCATCTTCCCATTGGCAGCCTCGCGACCTGTCACTCAAGTGCCAATGGGGAGGATTGGACCGGACGACGAGGGAGATTACAAGTAAGTAGTTGCAGGACTTTTGTAAAGTACCCAGAGGTGAGGACTTAAAGTTTTAGGTCCTCACCCTGGGCACTTTGCAGGAGTGGGGGGAAGGAACGAGGGGGAGGTGAGTATAATTGTCCTTTAATTAAGGGGTGTGCCTTGGGGACGTAATATGGAGCGCCGGGCACACCTATCTTGTATGGCCTAAGAGTAAGTGCTAGGTGAAGCATGAAATGCTAAGGCAAAAAATTTTTAGCTTTTACAATAAAGATGTGGTTTTAACTTAAGATGTGAGTGTATCGCCTTTCCTGAGAGCGCCACTATTCGTATGTCTTTCGTTTTTTGTTGGTTGAGGATCCAGCGATGTGTCAGGGCGGCTTCACACGGACCACCAACGCAGCCCGGTGAGAGAAACTATATGCTGTCTGTTTCACTATGGTTTACGAATGCCATTGGGAATTGTGATAGGTCCAGGGCATAGTAGCCCCCGGATCTCCACTTGCTCAGCAGTGAATGGATTGTTTACACACTGCTGTTTATTAGAAACAGTGTTTCTATTCCTTAAGGCTTGTGTAAGGGTGGTTATCTAGCTATCTTATTGTTTGTGTATATTGCGTGGTTAAGTCTGCTCATAGCTGATGAAATCAAGAGAAAGGTATTCAGTGCTGATTATGTATGCTCACAGACTTAATCCGCGCGTGATTAGGTTTGCTTACAGGTGATACAATCAAGAGACAGGTAATCAGCACTGATAAATCTCACAGCTGGTTGCAATAAAGAGAAAGGTAATCAGCGCTGATTAGGTTTGCTTACAGGTGATACAATCAAGAGACAGGTAATCAGCACTGATTAAATCTCCTCACAGCTGGTGTCAATAAAGAGAAAGGTAATCAGCGCTAATTAGGTTTACTAACAGCTGATACAATCAAGAAACAAGTAATCAGCACTGATATGGTCTATTCACGATGAATGCAATTAGGAGATAGGTATTCAGTGTTGACTGTAAACTCACAGGTAAGTCGGAAACGCTTTCACAGCTAGCTAAAACCGCAGGAGGAGTTACAATCAAAAAACAGGAGGAATAAAAGGAAGAATGAAAGATCTGTAATTCCAGTTGATTGACTCCACAGTTTTTTTATTTAAATTATCATATTTTAAATTAAAACTGAATCCATACATTAAGAATATATAATTCAGAGCGCACACCAGTCTTAAACCACCAAACTGTGTTTATTAACACGTGACGTTTCGGTGCCCGTGTGGCACCTTCCTCAGACAAACAATAATTAAACAAAGTGCAAGTGCAGTTAAATATCAATTGGAGCCTTAACCCCTTAGTAGTATTTCAATCTAAAAACCAATACAAGTAAATTGTGATAGTGACCTCTAGTGTGCAATAAATATATGGTATAATAACCAAAGTCTATCTTATACATAGACCCAGAACAACAATAAAAAATATACATTAAAGGGCATGTCCACCCCCAAAACTATAATCCCCCAACTACTGGCCCCACCATGTAGTGTAGTTTAATCCTTACCTCACATCCCAACTCCATCTGGTTCTCCTGTAGTCCCACCCCAAAGTTCCAAAAATTGCCCACCAGGAGGCCAGCAGGTCCATATAGGACACTGCCTGCTACCTGGCCTCCCGGAGATTCCTGCCATGCGTGTGCAGCCTTCTCCCTCTCCCTCCCGTTCTACTATCCCTCCCCCTAGCGAAAATCCCCCTTAATATGTGCTCCCCATGTCCCCCAGCCCCAACCGCATGTTTTTTTTAAAAAAGCTCCCAAACTCTTACTTACCTCTCCGCTTTCCTCCGCTGCAATGACTGACCGGCAGCCGCGTCCGTGATGGCTGCCGCTCAGCCAATCACAGACGCGACTGCCGGTCCCGCCCTCTGCTTGCATTCTCGCAAGCAGAGGGCCGGCAGTGCGGCGGAGGATCGAGGGGAGGGAAGTAAGAGTTTGGGGGGCTTTTTAAAAAAACTAAAGAAGCGGTTGGGGCTGGGGGACATGGGGGAGCATGATATTAATTTTATTTTGTGGGTGGACATAGCCTTAATGTACATCAAAGTGTATATCATAATATTCAAAGTGCATGTTACATTTTAGTGTTATCCCGTAAGGGAATATTGATATATTAAAACATGTGCATCCCAATAGGTATATTAAATATGTTTTAAAAATAAATATCTGAATAAAATATAGTGAAAAAGTAAAATACAATAAAAATACCATGAAAACTAAAACAGCACTCTGCATATATATATAGTATGAAGTCCAATATTGATAAAACCTACAAACACCAAATAGTACAGTATTCATAACTATCGTTGAGGAAACACCTTATCCTAAATTGGTATTTAACCCTTTTGGTTGTAAAGCATTCAGTTTGTAAATCCAGTAGGCTTCCTTCTTAATGGGCGTTATCCCTGTTACCACCCTCTTTAATATGGGAACATGGTCAATGACCATCCCTTTAAGATC
Source organism: Hymenochirus boettgeri (assembly GCA_019447015.1). Classification (NCBI taxonomy): domain Eukaryota; kingdom Metazoa; phylum Chordata; class Amphibia; order Anura; family Pipidae; genus Hymenochirus; species Hymenochirus boettgeri. The sequence goes on from CM033469.1 coordinate 372,581,402, forward strand.
ACAAATTAAGTGTTAGATTCTATGAAATGTGTGGCTACTGGAGATGTTTCTATTTTAGAAGATGAAGACTGATTAATTCTTTCATATGCCAACCTTATGTCGCTTCTATTGCGGTTGGAACCTTTTCTTGAATGGGCCAATTGTTTTCCCCACGTATATCTTGGTACAGGGACATTTCAGTAGATATACACAGATTCAGTATTACATAGTATAGAATTCTTTTACTGTAGTTATTACCATTCCATGGGTGAGAGAAAATTTGACCTGTAATCAAGCATTACACATGTTGCAATTAAAGCATTTATAATACCCAGTTTATTGGATAACTGATCTTCGTTTTTGATATTTGTATACAGGATCAGCTTTGTACTAGTTGTGTGTTACCCTTTTGTATGTCATCATAGGTTTGTCCTTTATCTGTACTAAGGTCCACATCTCCCTGTATGATTGGCCAATATTTATGTGTGGCAAATTTGATTTTTTCAGATGCCACAGTGTATTTTTGGTGAAGGGTAAGCCCTGTTTTTTGTGCCTTTTGTGACACTGTATGTCTAGCGGCTTCAAGTTTGGCTTTTGTAGTGTTTGTGGATTATAGCCCCTCTCAAGAAATTTATCTGTCATCCTTTTTAGTAACTCCTGTTCCTTAGTCTCATCACAAATCCTATGTATCCTGAAAACTTTATTTGGGTAAATGTGATAATATGTCTGGGATGGAAGCTGTCGGCTCTAAGTAATGTGTTCCTGTCAGTTTGTTTGGTAAAAAGTGTTGTATGTAACCCAGTATCTTTAATTTCGATACAGACATCCAAATAATGAGGGATTTTTTGTGATTAGGTGGCAGTAAAAATGAGATTCTTACATAGAAATAAGAAGTGTAATGAATTCCTGGGCTTGTGCTTCCTGCCTTCCCATATTACCAATAAATCGTCTATGTAACGCAATCATTTCTTACAATATTTGGTATAAGTCACTAGGGTATATGAATTTCTTTTCGAGCCAACCGACATACAAATTAGGTAGGACGGCGCAGCTGGACTGCCCATAGCCGTACACAACGCTCTGTATGTAGAACTGGTTCTCGAATTTGAAATATTGTTATGCAATATTAATTACAAACAGGCAATGTAAATTCGCTAGGTGGTGTCCCACAGTGTTCCAATGATAGGAAGTGTCCGATTGCTTCAAGTCCCCATTCAGTGTAATCGATGTGTATAGTGTGAAGAAATGGCCAATGTAATTATAATCCAAGTGGGGTCCCATGTCTCAATTGTCTTAAGTTGTTGCAGGAATTCTTGTGTGTCTTTTATGTAGGATGGAAGTCGTCTGACCAAAGGATTAAGGAAGAAGGCTATAAATTGGGCCAATGGTTTGTAGTGCAGATCCAGAGTGCGGATACGATTGGTCTGATGGTGGTTTCTTTATCCTTATGGAAGGTGCACACGGGCACCGAAACGTCACGTGTTAATAAACACAGTTTGGTGTTTAAGACTGGTGTGCGCTCTGAATTATATATTCTCTGATCTTACAGACCATTGGGCTATGGTCTTCTGAGTGGCACCCAGCAGTACATTACCTTGCAGGTGTGCGGGAGAAACAAACAACTTGGTGAATCCATACATTTAGGTCAAAAGAAAAGTGGATATTTTTCTTCTTTTTTGGACTGTATCTCCCTCAGAGGAGATACAGAGACATGAATCATAGGAGATGTGTGCTATTAGCTTGCTAAGGAAACCCATGAAAGCATGTCTGATTTATCTGCAAATTTATGGACATTTTTGCATATATACATGTGCCGCAGGTGCATCAATACTATAAACCTGTCTCTTGAATGGATTCAGCTGGTAGCAGACCAAATCAGCAGTGATTACCTGGCTCTTGATTGCGTTCACCTGTGAGCAGACCAAATCAGCAGTGATTACCTGGCTCTTGATTGCGTTCACCTGTGAGCAGACCAAATCAGCACTGATTACCTGGCTCTTGATCGCAGTCATCTGTTTGCAGCCGTTCAAGCCAAATTCAACGTTTATACTTAAACTTTCCCTTTCTAGTCTATTGTTGATTTAGGCTGTTAACAGAAACATTCAAATGGAAAGTGAATTCCATTTGTTTTATTATTAGAGCAGGCTAATCACTGGGTATTTAACTGTAACAGCTATCAGTGATCTAGTTCTAAAATAAGCATGACATGTATTGCTCTGAAATAAGCAAAACCTAATCCTGATGACTTTGACTAAGAAAAAATGCAGAAGCTTAGTGGTTATAAAAATAACAGCTTGAGGTATCCACTACACAAAACAGAAAGTTAAATGTGTAGTCCATTGTTCAAGGCAAAGTAGAACTTTTTGCTGTGACCACTGGAAGAAATTATGATTCGCACTGGATATACAATATGTGCGCCATGAGGAGAGCTTTGTGACAAGTGATCTCCAGAAAATGCGCTCTAAATCACTCGCTGTATGCAAGCCGGGCCACAATGCAGCCTCATGATCAAAACCCAGTGTAATGGAACAACCTCAGGAATTGGTGGATAAATGTGAAGAAAGGAGACATTTTAATGTCTTGTTGGAGTGTGTCCAGTTTCGCCCAGAAAACATTAATTCAGGTTCTCGATGGATGGCTTATTATTAAAGGGGAACATGGAAGTAGGATGGACGAGCATGGGTTCATTTCCAGGAGTTTTACAAGAACGTATAGATTGCCGAATGGGATTCGGTTAAAGGACTTGTCTGCTGTCCTCTGCCATGATGGGATTCTGGCTGTTGAAACCAAAAAAATGTGACTAAGACTATAAATATTTAAATATCTTCCATTATTTCATGGGATTGCACAGTGTGAATTGATGGCAAAGAGACAGGATGGAAATGTTTAGTTAATTTACTACAAAATGCTAAATCACAAGAGCTAAGAATATCTTGTAAATAATATGCTTATAAATAGGGCATAGCTGTCATCAACCATTATCAGTACAGCTGTCATCAGCTGTGTAACATGAAATAATTTCTATTTATCTATCTATTATCTATTATCTATGTACAGTATCTATCTACAGTATAATCTATCCAGTATCTATCTAAATCATTGTGAAATGGCACCCTTTTTAAAATACAAACAGTAGTATGTTGTGGATTTGACTGTCTGTCTGTCTCACGCGTTTCAACCACGTCCGTGGTCGTCATCCTGATGACGACCACGGACGTGGTTGAAACGCGTAGAACGCTATAATAAACAGTTGATTGCTTGTAAGTCCATGGAGTGCTCCGTTACTTTTACTATATATCCTTGTATCCATTATATGTGTGTTGATATTTGTGTGCAGTATATGTTTGCGTATGTTGCCAATAAATGTACTATTCTTTTTTTTATATATGACATATATATGACATGTCTGCATTTTCGGCATGTTAAAACTGTTCTCCTTCAGTACTATTAGCTGAGCTCATCCTCCCCCTCCTTCCTCTCACCTTCAGTTTCAATTGCAAATTGCAACGTTTGTTGCTATTAGAGTGTGTGGAGTTCAGGCTCTGTACTAGATCACTATTGCAGATTACAGCTGAACAAGGAGAGCAGTTCTAACACAGCAAGTAAAAGCTTCCTGAGAGATGCCAGGGAAAGAATGGAGGCCCTGGATCAACATAGGCGCCCTAGTTCTTTGCCTAGGTGGCCTATGCCTAAAAACAGCCCTGGTTGTTAGGAATTTACCCGGGGCCCAAATTCCCCCAACAAAGAATATCACTCAGAGCCAAATTAAGTTGTGGAGAAATTTACTAGCACACAATCGTCACTTGTGCCAGGTTGTAGCTTATATACATTTTCTATTGATGAATTTTCTCCAAAGTGTTTCCCTAGGCTTTAATGCTGTTCTAATACACCATGAACACTCTGCTTTCTGTTAAGCCGAGTACACATTATCCAAATATTCAGCCCAACCTTCATTTCAGTGTATCGGTCAATCAGGCCAAACTTTTGGATGTTTTTCTTACCGTTCATTTTTGTCCAAATCAGCCGAATGGGCGATGGACGGGTCAAAAACCGCGGCTGATCGTGTGGTCCTCCATGACCCTCCACAGCTACCTTTGGCTAGCTTCATCCTGGCTGATTAGTCAAAAGTGTCCAAAGGTAGGTTGGGACAGGATCCGATGTGTGTACCCAGCCTTAATTTATAAACATTGCCTGAAAACCATTAACCATGCACAATATCTGATCCTATAGTATATACAGAGTCTAAAATCCACCATAAATTATTCCAGGTAGGTTTGAATACTAAAAGACTCAGCCAGATGCAATGAACATGTTTAGGAGTGATGAATCTTCATGTTTAAGGCTCCATAGGAAGCTGAAAACAGATTTCTGTTTGCCATGTACTGTATCCTATTGGGCACGTTACACTTGCTAATTTCAGTGGGATCACAAATGGATTTATTTTCTTGTTCTGTTTAATTTGTTCTTTCCCCTTGTCCCAGAAAACTATAGGTAATGGTGAATGAGGCTAGTAGTGTAGGTGTTTGCCTTGGTGATTACACCATAATGGCTCGTTCTCACTAGATGAGTGTTTTCTGTTTTCTAACATTACCACATTTTTTGAAAACCACAAGTACTTTTATCTCTTATAGGATTACATATTATACCGCTCACAATACTGAATTCCGATATTGAGTTTCTGATCTGGTCCTTTTGAGTTCTGATCTGGTCCAATTGAGTTCTGATCCGGTCCATTGAGTTCTGTCCGGTCCATTGAGTTCCGATCTGATTCGTACTGCTGCACAGATTTCTGTCCAGATACACATAAAAAGCATACAGACACATTCCAGTGATTAGATCACAGACAATCCTACCAGTTCCATATTTTTTTGAACATTTGTAACACATTTGTTCTTACTTGTTAATTTAGGTTTATAATGAGTGTGTGGCACAACAATAAACTGAATAACAAAGCACCATACAGAAATGCATGTACAAACATATACAAACGGGCCAGATTATATTACCATTAGCACAGTAGGCCACCCAATCCAACCCTTATAGTCTATTTGGTTCCCCAAGAAAGAGGAAATGGGTGTGGTTTGGGGTGTGGTCTGTGTTTAGGGGGTGTAAGGGTGGCGGCTCAGTGGGCCAGCCAGGCTCAGGCTCCTGAGTGTAAATCCGACCCTATGTATAAACGGTAAGAAACTCATCAGCAGCTGAAGAAAAACACATTGAAAATCAACGTTGTGTTGTGCAGTATCATTGTTGTAGATCACACAAGGTCCAGCATTAAGATGACAGATTTGCTGCAGCAGAAATCAGTGCCACATTCCGAGAAAGTTTAAGAACCAATGGTTCTGTGATGTGCTGCCCTTCAGCCTGTAAACTATAACTTCAGTCAATTAGAAAAGCAGCACTGACATGTTTTGATTTATCAAATGTGGTCATGCTTAGGGCAAGTTAATTTACCCCCTCAAACCCCAGTCAGCTATATCTCCACCTTTCCCCCATGTTGCTGCTGGAGCGGATGAAGATCTATATTTAGGGGCATTGTGGGGAAAGGTATGTATTGTGAACTTGGTTCGGGGTCTGCACCTAAAGATAAGTTTGAATTTTGGGGAGTGAACTCGCCCTCAGTTTGAAAACAAACTTCTACTTGAGTAATTTAAAAATTCTGTTTTTCATTACAGTGCAGTGACCCCTGGTGGCTGTTTGTGAAAAACAGTTTAGATTTGTGAGGTTTCGGTACACTTGCAGTCTTTAACTCTTTTCTTTACAGTATCATATAGGGATGCTAGTTTCCCCTTTGAAAGCAGAGCTGCAGTGCTAAAGGAGTCCCCATTATGCCAGAGAACTTCATATGATGTTGAACGGGGTGTTCCTAGGGTTTTTTGACACCTGAAACAACTTTTAAAATGGGGCCTACAGCAGGAGGGAGGGGGAGGCTCTCCTACGCATGCCACAGTCCTCCAGGAGGACAAGGAGGAGGAAGAATATTTTCACACACAGAGAGCTCCTACTCTCCAGTTTCCTGGACTTTCACAAGCAATGCAGGAGCACCATATGGAGTAGAGAAGAAATAAAGGATTTTTTTTAAACTAGCGTGAGGCCAGTAGTGGGGTTAAATTTAATTTTGGGGGTGGACAACCCTTTAACAATGGTGAACTGGAGTGCTGACATTACACTGGTGAACTGGAGGGCTGAAGTAACACTGGCTGGTAACATAGTAACATGTAATTAAGGTTGAATAAAGACATACGTCCATGAAGTCCAACCTATTCACCCCTTTTTTTTTTTTTTAACCCTACCTAACAGTTGGTCCAGAGGAAGCACAAAAATCCAGCTAAAAAGGGGGAAAAAATTCCTTCCTGACTCCAAAACGGCAATCGGAAAGTATCCCTGGATCAACCAGATCTATATGTATTATACCAGTTTCTCATATTTTTTAGTTTTAGAAACTTATCCAGGCCTTTTTTAAAGCTATTCAATGAATTTGCATTACCACATCGGCTGGAAGACAGTTCCACAGTTTAACTGTTCTCACTGTAAAGAAACCTTTCCTAACCTGAAGATGAAACTTCTTTTCTTCCAACCTTAAAGGATGTCCACGAGTCCTCTGATATGACTTATATAAACAATGCACCAGAAGTTCATTGTATGGCCCAATAATATTTGGTATAAGGTTATCATGTTCCCCACGCAAATGTCGCTTCTCCAATGTAACGCCCTAACTGTCTAATCTGCCTGCATATTCAAGCTCCTCAATTCCCCTTATTATTTTAGTTGCCCTTATCTGAACTGCTCAATTTCCAATGTCCCTTTTGTATATGGGATTCCAAAACTGCACCGCATATTCCAAATTAGGCCTTACCAGTGCCTTATAAAGAAGAGAATAATATTTTTCTCTCTTAAATCTATTCCCCTCTTTATACAAGATAATATCTTGCTACTTGGGGCTGACTTAACACTGCGAACTGGAGGCTGACAACGCTGGCTAGTGAGCTGACAATACCGTCTGGATAACTGAAGGGTTTAGTGGCCTAACTATTGCCCCCCCCCCCCATACTGCGCAGGGGGGGCTTGGACGTAGTAGGGCCCGTTCAGTTCCTTCATCAGCTGTTAAAAATGGCTGGTCGCTGCAGAGATCGTGGAGAGGGTCAGGGACCCAGCCTTCATTCTAGCAGGGGTGCCCAGGCCCCTGCAGGTATGCCCCTGTTGACTTAACAGTGGTTGTGGACTGGTATATATAAGGTGCCTTCATGCCCTGCTCACAAAGATTTGTACATATAAGATGCTATTGCGTACAGCTTACACAGATTGGTAAATAAAGATGCCTTCATGCCCAGGCTCTACGACTGATATATATAAGGTGCCCTCATGCCCTGCTTACAAAGCTTTGTACTATAGATGCTCTCGTATACGTTTACACAGATTGGTGATATAAGATGCTTTTGCTACAGCTTACACGATTGGTACATATAGATGCCCTCATGCCCAGCTAACACAGACTGGTACATATAAGGTGCCCTCATGCCCTGCATCTTAGGGCATCTTATATGTACTCTTCTCCAATGCTGGCTGATTGAGATTACTAAGCATGCTCAGTTGGGTCAGATGAAAAGAGAATGGAAGGAAAAGATATTTATGGTGGATTTGTTTTTATTGCTCATTTCTGCAAACTATTATTTTTCTCAACTATCACTGTACCATTTCTTTGATCGCTCCCCTAGTTATTTAATATCCAGTTTGAATATGTTACTTTCAAGTGTCATTCAAGTGGCATTATTATCATAATTATTTTGCTGTTGTGCAGTTTTGCTTAAACGGAATATTGACATTTGGTATGTGTGAATTGTATGGTGGAAAATCCCCTCTTCCAGTGCTTGCTCATGGTGATTACTGAGCATGATTGTCCTCACACAGTCGATAAATGGAAGGAGGCATCAGTTAAAAAGGGAGGGATACTGATCCCGACAAACAAGTACTGGATTGAAGGCATGCACTACAAAGTACTTCCACATATGTGTGTTTTAGGAAAGAGTGCTAATCAGTTTTTTTAGAGAGGATTAAGCATTGCGCTGGCAGATAAGTTTACACTTCAAAACTTCATCGGGTAAGTTTCTTTGAGCACAAGGAGGTAGGAAAAAACTATCCCACCCCATTTTAAATTATAGGTGCAGATGGCAGCAATTAAAAAGTCACTTAGTCCCTTTAAAGGGCATGTCCACCCCCAAAACTTAATCCCCCCACTACTGCGCCCATCATGTAGTGTAGTTTATTCCTTACCTCACATCCGCATCCATAAGGTTCTCCTGTAGTCCCCCCCCAAAGTCCCAAAACCTGCCCACCAGGAGAAAGCAGAGTCCATATAACTCTGCCTTCTACCTGGCCTCCTGGAGAAGTTTGGCATGCGTACTGCAGCCCTCTCCCCCCTCCCTCCCCCTCCCATTAGGATTCCTTCCCCTAGTGTAAAAACCCTTCACCAAAGATTGCCCTGTCCCCCCAGTCCCAACCGCTAGTTTAGTATTATTATAAAATGCCCGAAACATTACTTACCTTCCCTCTTACCTCCGCCGCCACTGAGCTCCCGGCAGCCATGTCCGTGATTGGCTGCCGCTCAGCCAATCAGAGATGCGACTGCCGGTCCCGCCCCTCTGCTTGCATTTACTCGCAAGCGAGGGCCTGGCAGCGCGGCGGAGCAAGAGGGAAGGTAAGTAAAGTTTGGGGCATTTATAATAATACTAACTAGCGGTTGGGGCTGGGGGACAGGGAACCTTTGGTGAGAATTTTTTTTTAAGAGTGGAACATACCCTTTAAGGCAGCTATATTGTCCAATCCTTTATATAAATGCAGACATGTCATTAATGTCATATATAAAAAAAAGAATAGTACATTTATTGGCAACATACGCAAACATATACTGCAACAAATATCACACACACATATAATGGATACAAGTATATATGTAAAAGTAACAGGAGCACTCCAGGACTTACAACAATCAACTGTTTATATAGCGTTCTACGCGTTTCAACCACGTCCTTGGTCGTCATCAGGATGACGACCACGACGTGGTTGAAACGCGTGAGACAGACAGACAGTCAATAATCCACAACATACTACTGTTTGTATTTTAAAAAGGGTGCCATTTCACAATGATTTAGATAGATACTGTAGATAGATATATACTGTAGATAGATACTGTACATAGATAATAGATAATAGATAGATAAATAGAAATTATTTCATGTTACACAGCTGATGACAGCTGTACTGATAATGGTTGATGACAGCTATGCCCTATTTATAAGCATATTATTTACAAGATATTCTTAGCTCTTGTGATTTAGCATTTTGTAGTAATTAACTAAACATTTCCATCCTGTCTCTTTCCATCAATTCACACTGTGCAATCCCATGAAATAATGGAAGATATTTAAATATTTATAGTCTTAGTCACATTTTTTTGGTTTCAACACCAGAAATCCCATCATGGCAAGGACAGCAAACAAGTCCTTTAACCGAATCCCATTCGGCAATCTATAACGTTCTTGTAAAACTCCTGGAAATGAACCCATGCTCGTCCATCCTACTTCCATGTTCCCCTTTAATAATAAGCCATCCATCGAGAACCTGAATTATAATGTTTTCTGGGCGAAACTGGACAACATCCAACAAGACATTAAAATGTCTCCTTTCTTCACATGTATCCACCAATTCCTGAGGTTGTTCCATTACACTGGGTTTTTGATCATGATGGCTGCATTGTGGACCCGGCAGTGCATACAGCGAGTGATTTAGAGCGCATTTCTGGAGATCACTTGTCACAAAGCTCTCCTCATGGCGCACATGATTGTATATCCAGTGGCGAATCATAATTTCTTCCAGTGGTCACAGCAAAAAGTTCTACTTTGCCTTGAACAATGGACTACACATTTAACTTTCTGTTTTGTGTAGTGGATACCTCAAGCTGTTATTTTTATAACCACTAAGCTTCTGCATTTTTCTTAGTCAAAGTCATCAGGATTAGGTTTTGCTTATTTCAGAGCAATACATGGTCATGCTTATTTTAGAACTAGAATACACTGATAGCTGTTACAGTTAAATACCCAGTGATTAGCCTGCTCTAATAATAAAACAAATGGAATTCACTTTCCATTTGATGTTTCTGTTAACAGCCTAAATCAACATAGACTAGAAAGGGAAAGTTTAAGTATAAACGTTGAATTTGGCTTGAACGGCTGCAAACAGATACTGCGATCAGAGAGGGATCAGTGCTGATTTGGTCGGCTCACGGTGAACCGCAATCAAGAGCCAGGTAATCACTGCTGATTTGGTCTGCTCACAGGTGAACGCAATCAAGAGCCAGGTAATCACTGCTGATTTGGTCTGCTACCACTGAATCCATTCAAGAGACAGGTTATATGTATTGATGCACCTGCGCACATGTATATGCAAAAATGTCCATAAATTTGCAGAATAATCAGACATGCTTTCATGGGTTTCCTTAGCAAGCTAATAGCACACATCTCCTATGATTCATGTCTCTGTATCTCCTCTGAGGGAGTACAGTCCAAAAAAGAAGAAAAATACCACTTTTCTTTTGACCTAAATGTATGGATTCACCAAGTTGTTTGTTTCTTCTCCCGCCCACCTGCAAGGTATGTAGCTGCTGGTGTGCCACTCAGAAGACCATAGCCCAATGGTCGGTAGATCCAGAGAATATATAATTCAGAGCGCACACCAGTCTTAAACCACCAAACTGTGTTTATTAACACGTGACGTTTCGGTGCCCGTGTGCACCTTCCATAAGGATATAAAAAACCACCATTCAGACCAATCGTATCCGCTACTGGATCTGCACTACAAACCATTGGCCCAATTTATAGACTTCTTCTTAATCCTTTGGTCAGACGACTTCCATCCTACATAAGACACACAAGAATTCCTGCAACAACTTAAGACAATTGAGCATGGGACCCCACTTGGATTATAATTACATTGGACATTCTTCATCACTATCACATCGATTACACATGATGGGGACTTGAAGCAATCGGACCTTCCTATCATTGGAACACTGTGGACACACACCTCAATTTTATCTTTGCCTGTTTGTAATTAATATTCATAACAATTATTTCAAATTCGAGAACCAGTTCTACATACAGAGCGTTGTACGGCTATGGGCAGTCCAGCTGCGCCGTCCTACGCTAATTTGTATGTCGGTTGGCTCGAAAAGAAATTCATATACCCTAGTGACTTATACCAAAATATTGTAAGAAATGAATGCGTTACATAGACGATTTATTGGTAATATGGGAAGGCACGGAAGCACAGCCCAGGAATTCATTACACTTCTTAATTCTTGGATAAGAATCTCATTTTTACTGCCACCATATCACAAAAATCCCTCATTATTTGGATGTCTTATCGAATTAAAGATACTGGGTTACATCACAACACTTTTTACCAACAAAACTGACAGGAACACATTACTTAGACGACCAGCTTCCATCCCAGACATATTATCTCCAATTTACCCAAATCACAGTTTTCAGGATACATAGGATTTGTGATGAGACTAAGGAACAGGAGTTACAACTAAAAAGGATGACAGATAAATTTCTTGAGAGGGCTATATCCACAAACATACAGAAAGCCAAACTTGAAGCCGCTAGACATACAGTGTCACAAAAGGCACAAAAACAGGCTTACCTTCACCCAAAAATACACTGTGGCATCTGAAAAAATCAATTTGCCACACATAATATTGGCCAATCATACAGGGAGATTGGACCTTAGTACAGATTAAAGGACAAACCTAGATGACTACAAAAGGGTACACACAACTAGTACAAGCTGATCCTTTATACAATATTCAAAAACAGAAGATCAAGTTATCCAATAAGACTGGGTATTATAAATGCTTTATTGCAACATGTGTAATGCATTGATTACAGGTCAAATTTTCTCTCACCCATGGAATGGTAATAACTCAGGATAAAAGAATTCTTACATTAATCTGAATTCTGTGTATATCACTGAAATGTCCCTGTACCAAGATATACGTGGGAAAACAATTGCCCATTCAAGAAGAGTTCCAACCCATAGAAGCACTAAGGTTGGCATATGAAAGATTAATCAGTCTTCATCTTCTAAAATAGAACATCTCCATAGCCAACATTTCATAGAATCTAAACACATATTTGTGATCTTAAGGGATGGTCATTGACCATGTTCCCATATTAAAGAGGGGTGGTAACAGGGTAACTCGCCCTATTAAGAAAGGAAGCCTACTGGATTTAACAACTAATGCTTACAACCAAAAGGGTTAAATACCAATTTAGGATTAAGGTGTTTCCTCAACGATAGTTAATGAATACTGTACTATTTGGTGTTTGTAGTTTTATCAATATTGGACTTCATACTATATATATATGCAGATGCTGTTTTAGTTTTCATGGTATTTATTGTATTTTACTTTTTCACTATATTTTATTCACAGAATATTTATTTTTAAAACATTTTAATATTACCTATTGGGTGCACATGTTTAAATATCAATATTTCCCTTACAGGGATAACAAAATGTACACTGCACTTTATGAATATTATATATACACTTTAAGATGTACATAAAGGCTATTTCCACCCACAAATAAAAATTAATATCATCTGCTCCCCATCCCCCAGCCCCAACCGCTTCTTTATTTTTTTTTTAAAAAGCCCCCCAAACTCTTACTTACCTCCCCTCTCCCCTCCGCCGCACTGCCGGCCCTCTGCTTGCGAGAATGCAAGCAGAGGGGCGGGACCGGCAGTCGCGTCTGTGATGTGCTGAGCGGCAGCCAATCACGGACGCGGCTGCCGTGCAGTCAGTGCAGCGAGGAAAGCGGATTTAAGAGTTTGGGAGCTTTTTTTAAAAAAAAACATGCGGTTGGGGCTGGGGGACATGGGGGAGCACAATATTAGGGGGATTTTCGCTAGGGGGAGGATAGTAGAACGGGAGGAGAGGAGAAGGTCTGCAGCACGCATGGCAGAATCTCCGGAGGCCAGTGCAGGCAGTGTCCTATATGGACCTGCTGGCCTCCTGGTGGGCAATTTTTGGAACTTTGGGGTGGGACTACAGGAGAACCAGATGGAGTTGGGATGTGAGGTAAGGATTAAACTACACTACATGTGGGGCCAGTAGTGGTGGGGATTATAGTTTTGGGGGTGGACTGCCCTTTAATGTATATTTTTATTGTTGTTCTGGGTCTATGTATAAGATAGACTTTGGTTTTTACCATTATTATATGCACACTAGAGGTACTATCACAATTTACTTGTATGGGTTTTTAGATTGAAATACTACTAAGGGGTTAAGGCTCCAATTGATATTTTAACTGCACTTGCACTTTGTTTGAATTATGTTTGTCTGAGGAAGGTGCCACACGGGCACCGAAACGTCACGTGTTAATAAACACAGTTTGGTGGTTTAAGACTGGTGTGCGCTCTGAATTATATATTCTCTAATGTATGGATTCAGTTTTAATTTAAAATTGATATTTAATAAAAAAACTGTGGAGTCAATCAACTGGAATTACAGATCTTTCTATTCTTCCTTTTTATTCCTCCTGTTTTTTGATTGTAACTCCTCCTGCGGTTTTAGCTAGCTGTGAAAGCGTTTCCGACTTACCTGTGAGTTTAACAGTCAACACTGAATACCTATCTCCTAATTGCATTCAGCTGTGAATAGACCATATCAGTGCTGATTACTTTGTTTTGATTGTATCAGCTGTTAGTAAACCTAATTAGCGCTGATTACTTTCTCTTTATTGCACCACTTGAGGAATTTAATCAGTGCTGATTACCTGTCTCTTGATTGTATCACCTGTAAGCAAACCTAATCAGCGCTGATTACCTTTCTCTTTATTGCACCAGCTGTGAGATTTAATCAGTGCTGATTACCTGTCTCTTGATTGTATCACCTGTAAGCAAACCTAATCAGCGCGGATTAAGTCTGTGAGCATACATAATCAGCACTGAATACCTTTCTCTTGATTTCATCAGCTATGAGCAGACTTAACCAGCGCAATATACACAAACAATAATAGTAGCTAGATAACCACCCTTACACAAGCCTTAAGGGAGATAGAAACACTGTTTCTAATAAACAGCAGTGTGTAACAATCCATTCACTGCTGAGCAAGTGGAGATCCGGGGGCTACTATGCCCTGGACCTATCACAAGTCCCAATGGCATTCGTAAACCATAGTGAAAACAGACAGCATATAGTTTCTCTCACCGGGCTGCGTTGGTGGTCCGGGTGAAGCCGCCCTGGACACATCGCTGGATCCTCAACCAACAAAAAACGAAAGACATACGAATAGGTGGCGCTCTCAGGAAAGGCGATACACTCACATCTTAAGTTAAAAACCACATCTTTATTGTAAAAGCTAAAAAATTTTTGCCTTACGCATTTCATGCTTCACCTAGCACTTACTCTTAGGCCATACAAGATAGGTGTGCCCGGCGCTCCATATATACGTCCCCAAGGCACACCCCTTAATTAAAGGACAATTATACTCACCTCCCCCTCGTTCCTTTCCCCCCACTCCTGCAAAGTGCCCAGGGTGAGGACCTAAAACTTTAAGTCCTCACCTCTGGGTACTTTACAAAAGTCCTGCACTACTTACTTGTAATCTCCCTCGTCGCTCCGGTCCAATCCTCCCCATTGGCACTTTGAGTGACAGGTCGCGAGGCTGCCAATGGGAAGATGCGCTCTGCAAGGAGGCGTGTCTTCCCATTGGCTGCCTCCCGGACTGTCACTGACAAACTCAAAGTTTAGACCTTTTGGTACTCTGGTACCTAGTTCAAAAATCAGCCTTGCTTCATCTTAAAAGGGAGGCTATTAGGTCTCCCCCTAATTTTAGCAGGGCAATTCTTTTAATCCCCTGTATCTGTATCAAATTTGCATTTCCCCCATTGCAAGTCGCAAAATGTCTTCCAACTGGGCTATTACTATCCTGTTTCTTAATGTTATTAATATGTTCCCGCACTCGTGCTTTCAAAGCTCTGGATGTACAACCCACATATTGGATCTTGCAGGACCGACAAGTTGGCAAATATATGACCCGCCTGGAATTACAGTTGATAAATTCCATAATAGGGTAATTTTTACCCAACACTGTATTCTGGTACTGGTAACCTATCTGAATCACCAAGCAGGTGATACATCTAGTGGCCCCACATTTAAAACAACCCACATGTTTCAACTAAGAGGCTCTCACCTAATTTACTAAGAAAAAGGCTAAGTGAGAGAGATGCAGCCAAAGTTGGTACTTTACGTGAGACACATCTATAATCCTTGGTATCGAAAACCGTGGTAATCCTTTCATCCCCAAACAGAACCTGGATATTCCTCTTGATGATGTTAACAATATAGTATTGGTTGAAAGAATAAATATCCTATTCTAGCCTCGCCGGACTCTGATGCCTGTCAGACCCACTGAGAGACCTTTACAGCGCCGGGAGATAGAGTTGAACCACACATTTTTGTAGTAAAAATCTAACTCACTTTATTTAGTTATTACATTGGGTTTTCACAAAGAGAAAAAGGGGCGTGGCCAGACAGTGTCTGCCGATGACGTACTAAAACCTTGGAATATGAAGATACAGTCAGGCTGACACATAATGTGGGAGGCAGAAGACCTTGAGCTCAGAACATTTGGAAACAAAACATCTGCAATAACACGACAATAATATAAGACAAAATGGAGTCAGAGAACAAAATGGCTGCTATTAGGCTAAGTGATTATAGAGAATATATAAAAACCTAACATTGGTCACTAAAGGTAGTTGAGAAAATGACTGGTCTTTCCCGATTGAATCCCTGGTACCCTCTATTTTTTGTAGTAGAAGTTTCTGCTATTAGTTACTCTGTTCTATTTTTCTTGGATGCTCGATCCAGAGCCGCATCAAAATGTTGAGCTCTGTATCCTCTCTCCATAAATCTGATCTTAAGTTCCTTGGCCCGACTAAAGAACATAATATCACTGGAGCAGTTCCAGAGAGCCATTCTGTTTCAACTGTGGATGTTGTCTCTCTTTATTCATGTATCACATGATAAGGGCCTATCTTACAGTTTATATGGTATCAGTTGCATCACAACTATTTTTTATCGGTAGAGAAGGGAGCATTTATGGGGGCAAAATTTGGCCCTGTATATGCCTGCCTCTATCTTGGTTGGCAGGAGGAGACGTGTTTAACCCAACATCCCTTTAAACTATATTTGCCATATGTGATTTTTTTCAGGCGGTATGACGATATTTTGATGGTTTGGGGGGGGGATCAGAATTAGACTTTAATGCATTTGTAAAATTAATGGATATTGTGGACTTGAATCTTAAGTTCACATCCGTTTCTGGAAGGAAAAGTGTGGTGTTTTTGGATTTGAAAATTGAGCTTCAGGGCCCTGTTGTGACGGCCAGTGTCTATAGTAAAACCTTGTTCTGGCAACAGTCTACTTTGGGCTGATAACTGCCATCCCTGCCATATATCAAGGGGTATACCATATGGTCAGTTCCTCCTAGTTCCAGTGATATTATGTTCTTTAGTCAGGCCAAGGAACTTAAGAACAGATTTATGGGAGAGAGGATACAGAGCTCAACATCGTAATACGGCTTTGGATATCTAGGACTATAGATGGGATTACCTTTCTCTTGATTGCATCAGTTGTAAGCAGACCTAATCAGTGCTGATTACCTGTCTCTTGATTGCATCAGTTGTAAGCAGACCTAATCAGTGCTGATTACCTGTCTCTTGATTGCATCAGTTGTAAGCAGACCTAATCAGCGCTGGTTACCTGTCTCTTGATTGCATCAGTTGTGAGCAGACTTAATCAATGTTGATTGTCTGTGTCACAGACAGTATTTAAAACCAAATAACAGCCACATTTATACCTAAACTTTCCCTTTCTAGTTTAATCTGTGTTCTCCCTTTATTGTGATGTCAGCAGGACATGTATCAGGCCTTTTTGGTTTTCTCAAGTGCAGGATATACGGTGTCCTGTAGTTGAGCTCTGAATTTCCCAACATTCTTACCAGCTAATATATTTGGGATTTACATTGCGGCCCTGCATATACCCAAAAAGTTCAACATGTGTATATTTTCACATTGAAAAAACTTAATGTTAGTGTTTTTAGTTGGTGTGGAAAGATCCTGCCACTTTTATCTTTTCACCACTTCTCCTCCCCGATTTCCTGACTAGTACATCGATCCTCTACATCGATGCTTTTAAACAGCTGATCATGTTCATTAGTTGAAAACAGCTGATCATGTTCTCCTTTACCAACATACATGCAATCAGCTGTTTAAAAGCAGGGGATCAAGGTAACAGCCAGGAGATAAATGGGCCCTCTTAGCCCCCCCTGCACCAGTTGTAGTTATGCCACTGGTATCCTGTACATAATCCCATCAATATTAAAATAACAATTGGATGATTAAGGTACAATATTCTAATAGTGCTGGAAAACCAGGTATACAATTTCTAACATTAAAATAAAATTCACTTGTGGTTGTCAGTAAATAAAATGTGCACAATTGCTGTTTTTAGGCAATAGGGTAATAAAGAATGGCTAACACATCCTTAAAGGGTATGGACATATTTCTGTTACATTTTCAATTGACATAGGGATGGAGACCCTGCATGAAGTGGACTATACTTGCCTTGATGCCTAAAGATACAGATGTACTTTATAAGTTTTAAAGATGTCTGTGGAGCAATACTCCTTACAGCCAGCAGGAGGCCAGTTCAAGTCATTGCAGCTTCTCTTTTTACAGCAAGAAAATGTCCTGAAAATGTTGTGGCATCAATAAGTAATAAGAATTTGTTCAAATTTAAGGTGCGATCGCGGCTGCCGACCCGTGACGCACGGTGTGTGCGAACGGCCGTTTCGGACGATAATCGAGCCATGTATGGGCAACGATCCCCGAACGAATGGCCTTTTCACCCTATACAGTGCCCATACACGGGCCAATAATTGCCCGAAACGGCCATTCGTACACGTTATGCGTCAGGGGTCGACACCTGCGATTGCACGTGTGAACCTTAAGAAAGAAAAATGTACAAACAAGATAATCAGTATTATGCACCCTTTTGCACACCAACCATTAAGGTACACAATTATAATCAACATCTTATTAAAAGACAACTAAAGGAAGAGACTCCACCTATGAATAGTGAATAATAGTGGGTTTTCTGTCTAAATTTGTCCTTTGAAATCCAATGGGTTAGCCTGTAAATAATAGTATTATAACAAGCACACTGCTATGTAGCATCGCACTAATTAAAAGGAAACCAGGAAGTCCCTTGATGAAGCAGAGTCTGTGTGCGCCTCAGTAAAAGATAGCAGAATAACTAGCCTTAAACTTAAATCACAGGATGCAAAAGTGGAACACATATCTGCCGCTCTCTCTCAGTCAGGTCAAACACTGGTAGCCTCTTTCCCATAGACAGAAAGATTATAATGCATAATGTACACACTTTTTTAAATCATAAAGGTATTACAAGTCAAGTTGAAACTTTACTCAAGAACCCAACTAAAGAAACCAACAATGGTGTGAAGACTGGGCAAAAAAATATTTAGCTCTCATTTTCCCATGGTTGATAGCAGGCAGTAACCCTGATGGAAATATAGGATGCAATTCAAAATGGTTGTGCATTAGTATTTCGTTTTTTATTTTTTTATGTAGTATGTCCAACGTATTGTTAATTTTAAGCTGGGTATTAAGTATGGTTGGAAGATCGTTCAGGACTGCCACACTAGTACTATACTACAGTGCTGGGACCGTGACTGAGAGAAATTTTCAGTATGGACCAAGTGTTTCCGAGGCAGATAGCGAATGTTGTGGGCCTCGGAAATGCAAGTTTTTTTGTGACACACAATACCGGTATAGGGGAACTGACGGGATTGCCCCTTTATCATTACTGTATGTACCCAACTTTAGTGATGCAAAAGATTCTCCCTGTATAATTTTAATGCTTCATTTCTGATCCTGGAATCAGTTTGTTTAAAGGGCATGTCCACCCCCAAAACTAAAATTTAACCCACTACGGGCCCCACTCTGTAGTGTATAAAAATCATTACCTTACATCCCATCTCCAAATGGTTCTCCTGTAATGTCCCCCCAAAGTTATAAAAACTGACCACCAGGAGATGGCCACCAGGGAAATTTTTTCGGCCTCTGAGCTGTCCTCTCAGAGGTTTTTAGCTTGCTCAGAGCAGCCCTTCACATCCTCCTCCTCCCTCCCCCTAGTGTAAAAACCCTTTCCCATATAGTAGAGCTAGTTCCCCCAGCCCCAACCGCAATAATATCTTTTCCAGAGAACCCCCCCCCCATCTTTACTTACCTTCCCTCTCTTCTCCGGCGTTATGAACTGCCAGCAGCCGCGTCCGTGATTGGCTGCCTCTTCATTCCTGGCTCTCCAACAAATTATATATAATGTTAGAATACTACCTATTTCCAAGCTACCTTCTGTTCCTTTCCAATGCTCCACTCTTGCATCCAAACTTTCCAATTAAACAGAGTTAGGTAGGAACTGAAGGACTACATGACAACATAAATTGCCAAACTGTGCTTTTTATTGTGCTACACACACGTTTCAGAAATAATCCTTTATCAAGTGTCTCCAACAATTTATTGAAGAACGGAAGGTAAGGCATAGCTCCTTAACCTCCTGGGCTTCAATCAATGTTGTAAAGGAATAGGTGATTGAAGGGTACTCCACTGCCAATCTATTTATAGACTACCGATTCCCGTCACTTTATGTCTCACCCCTATTTCCTCTAGACTATAAGCTCTTTGCTTTTGTATCATGGTATTGCTGCAAATAACTCATCACTCTGTGTACTTACAGTATATTACATGCATTACCTTTGTATGTAATACCGTATACACTCGAGGTCAAGGTACCTATTTTTACCTAGAAAATTAGTAAAACATGATTGACTCAAGTATAAGTTGAGGGTAGAAATTATGACCACTACTACCTTCTGATTCTGTAGTTGAGGCTTTAGTTGCCCTTTAAATGGACAGCAGAATTCCCATACAGTAATAGCCAAATCCAGTATGGCTATTACAGTATGGGACTACTGAATGGGAATTTTGCTGTCCATTTAGGGCAACTAAAGCCTCAAAACAATACAGAATCAGAAGGCATCTTTTTAACAATAGATAAAATGCTCCTGGTTCTGTATTAAGCCATTAGTTGGCCCTTAATCTCATACAGTAACCCCCATTCCTTGGCACTCCAGATGTTTGAAAAACTACAACTCCCAGCATACTTTATTTGCTGGGAGTTGTGGTTTCAGAACATCTTCAGTGGCAAGAATTGGGTTTACTGTATGGGACTACTTGTCCCCACCCAACCCCACAGCGAAAGTACATTTGCAGAGAAGACCGTTGGATTAGTGCAGTATGTACACTAACCTCTTATCCTGTAACCCGGCATCCACTGCTCTGGCGCCTGACGTCACTACTTGGCGCCGGGAAATTAGACCGGCACCGGGTATTGACGTCACCCATCAGAACAGCGGAGCGGAGTGTGTGGATGCCGGCTTACTGGATAAGAAGTTAGTCACTCGAGTATAAGCCGAGGCTGGATTTTTAGGCTTTTTTTAAAGCCTAAAAAGTACCCCGACTTATACTCGAGTATATACGGTATGTATGACTTAGTATAATATGTACAGTATTACCCAAGTATGTAATGTATGATTATGTCATTGTAAAGCACCATGGAAGATGTTGGCGCTGTGATGCCTGGAGTCCCCGAGGAAGAACTGGCCCAGTAGGCGGAGGGTCAAATGCCCCCCGGGCTGGTCTCCAATGAAAAATTTGGGTTGCCACAGAAGCGACTAGTAAGTTACGTGCCTGAAAGGCACAGCTCACACCTCTAGCTCTAACATGTGCAAGAATCAGAAAACCCATCCTCCCTTCCTACTAGTCAGCCCTCAAGTTCATTAGCCAGTGTTTTCAGCCCTCCAGTTCATTAGATAGTGTTGTCAATCATCAAGATCATTAGCCAGTGTTGTCAGTCCTTCAGATTGCTAGCCAGTGTCATCAGCCCCCCAGTTCATAGACCAGTATTGTCAGACCTCCAGTTCATTAGTCAGTGTTTGTGAACCCTCCAGTTCATTAGGAACAAAGGAAACTTTGGGCAAGTATAACTTGACTTAAAAAATGTACCATGGGGTGAGAACAGGGGTGAGCGATATAGGTCCTCACCCCAGGTACTTGTATAGGGAAGGTAATTGGTTGTCCTATAACCATATAATACACTTGAAAATGTTGCAGGTATCAATGTAAAATGGGAATAGTGGTCTTAAAAGTGGGCATAACTTAAACAGTGTGACCTTAGCAAAGTGAGCGTGGTTACAAATGTTGCAATCTACTGTGAAAGGGCCGTTTGGTTGAATTTGCCCCCCAGGCCAAAAGGTCCCAGTCCTCCCCTACCCCGAGTACACCTTCAGCGCCTATGCCCCAATCTACAGCCGCTGTCTTCACCTATAGACAAGACCCCGATCGTCAGGAGACTTGTTGCGCCTCACTGTACACGGTTACCCCCAGATCTTAGAGAGCATGGTATAGACGCTGAGGCCGTGTATAACACTAATGGAGCTGAACAGGGACTGGAAGACAAGAAAAGACAATAATACAAGGATAACAATGAATGAAGAGAACAATGATAATATGACAAGACTTGGCAACTTAGAACAAGATATGGCTACTAGAACTAATAGCAGGGACCACTAGCTTGGCTATACCAAAAAGGCAAAGAAAAATGTCTGAAAACAGGCTTAAGAGCAGAGGAATGGGGAATGGAGGAATAGAATTCAAATGCAGGGATAGGCTGAGTAGCAAGTTTAAACGGATTTGCTCTCCTCCGTCCCATTAACCTATCAGCAGGGACGGATGAGATAGGAAGAGGTGCCTGCGCAGCACCAGGAGAGACCAGCAGCGGCGCTTGCCCTGGGGGGCCTACCCACTGGGGGGCTGGGGGGCCTACCCACTGGGGGGCCTACCCACTGGGGGGCTGGGGGGCCTACCCACTGGGGGGCTCAATGGCGGAACAAACAACCACCAACCGAACGCATACACGAGCACGCGGATCATGGATACAAGTACCCTACATTTTGAGCCTATTCTGAGGTAACTGGTTGTGCTGTTGGCTTTGTTGCGGACATATGCTTAATGTCATCATGCCTGTTCTGCTCATTGGAGGTTCTGTGTCCTATGCAGTGGTGTGCAGCTTGGCAGGAAGAAGATCTTGTTGATTGAATTGGGTACCTCTGGTTGGGCCTGTGGAGGTGGGATGAGAGTGATTCTCTTTCATGTGCACTGTGACAGTCTGAAGGCCTGCCATGAGCAGTGGAGACAACTTGCCTAGATATTCCTCTCCATGGAGGGGGAGAAAGAATGATGAGAGGGGGTGGGATGGAGAGGGGGAGATCGGAGATGAACTTCTATGTGGTGGAGAGGGAGGCCTAGTAACACGCTTCTTGCTACAATGGTGTGTCGGAGCTGATGCTTTTTTCCTGTACCTTTTTAGGTTGGTGCGCACTGGTGGGCTGGGGCGATTAGGGGATATGGATCTCCTGCCTCCCCGAACGGTGATCTCAGCTGTATGTTCTGAAACTGCTGGTTGAAGTGAAGAGAAAAATTGCTGGAACCCTTCCAGACCTTTGTTGCCCCTTGCAGCACGGACCTGAGCTAGGAGATAATCATTCAGAGGTTGGCTGGGGGACGCCATGTGAAATTCAGAAGGAGTAGCACGCTCAGCAATTAGCTGAACTGCCCGTCTGACTGGAACGATCCCTCCACGTGTCTGGCAAGGGAACTCTTAGCTTATGCCCCTCCCCTCACTGTCTTTAGAATTGTTAACTCCTTCCTACCATATTGCTGAAATCCTGCACGTCTGCCCACACCTTCCTTGCCTGTAGGAGGCTTGCCATGTATTCTTTACTGCTGCTCATCCTGTATCATAGAGATTCTAAGATGCCTAAACTAGGAAGTGACGGGGAGGAGCCAGGTAACCAGTAGTTAGAGAGTGAGGAAGTTAGGGGGAGGAGCCAGATAACCAGGAAGTAACCAGTAGTTAGAGAGTGAGGAAATGAGGTGAAAGTAAAGAGAGAACCAGCAACAGATAAAATCAGACTACAGAATGGTAAAGGTGTAAACAGAAAGAAGGAAACCCTTGACAGGAAACTGTTTTCTCTCCAGTAATACCCTCTCTGGTTCTGCAACACTCACTCCTGGCTGGCAGATTGTAAATACTGTTACAAAGCTGATATCTGCCTTAAATAAACTTTTCTAAGGAGATGTGGTACGGTAGGGCGCTGGACGCTGTTTACAGAAGCAGATTCTATTTGAATCTTCGGTGGTTGAGGGAATTGCCAAAATGTGAAGCGCATACTGTCTCACAGCTAGCACAGCGTGTTCCAAATAACGTTTTGCAGACAGCGCGCACATTTACAACCGGATCACCATGCTGCAAAGCAAAGAAGTCATCCGGAAGCGATTACATTGACACTGAGGATCTGACGGCCGATGAGGATTATTGGTTGGAGGATGAGGAACTCCAGGACTTTGATTTATCTCCTCACACCGTTTCCCTCCTTAAGGGGGAAAACAAAATTTTTATTGTACACCCAGAGGTTAAATGGGGATCCAAAAAGCAGCACCTCACCAATGCTGATTTGCAGGTTGCTGAAGCTGTTGCCTTGGTTCACAGTCTACCTAATTGGACAGTTGTTGACAAGATAATAATGTCAACAAAATCTCCTGATAGCAAGCTAATTTTTGGCAAAGGGAATTTTCAGCTACTAACAGATACAATTAAAAGAAAGCCTCAAACTACTGCAGTTTTTGTGAATATAGAAAGACTTTCTTCAGTGACTGAAAAAGAAATGGAAGCAGCCTGGGGGGTGAAGGTTTTTGATAGATATACAGTTGTACTCAATATCTTTCGGTTTAATGCTCGCACAAGGGAAGCCAAGATGCAAATTGCATTAGCAGAACTTCCACTTTTAAGATCTCGTCTGCGAAATGAAATTGCACATTTGGATCAACAGGGGGGTGGATCGAGATACATCATGGGCTCTGGTGAAACATTCTTAGAAGTCCAACAAAGATTATTAAAGGAAAGAGAGATTAAGATTAAAAATGCTTTAGTGAAGCTAAAGAAAAAGAGAAATTTGCTCAGAACTCGACGCAAGCAGTGTGAATTTCCTATAGTATCAGTTTTGGGGTATACAAACAGTGGGAAAACCACTTTAATTAAGGCTCTGACCGGTGATGAAGGTCTCCAGCCACGTGATCAGCTCTTTGCCACCCTTGATGTCACTGCTCATGCAGGCTTACTCCCTTGTCACTTGGCAGTCATTTATGTTGATACAATTGGGTTTTTGTCACAGCTACCACACAATCTGATTGAGTCTTTCTCTGCCACACTTGAAGATGTAATCCATTCGGATTTATTGATTCATGTGAGGGATGTCAGCCATCCAGAAACCGACAATCAGAGGACAAGCGTGTTGTCTGTTCTAAAGAACCTCAGTTTGCCACAAAAACTTCTAGACACAATGATTGAAGTTCATAACAAAATTGATTTGATTGACAAGCCCAAGGATGAAGAGGTTTCTGCTGTGTCTGTGTCTGCTCTTTTTGGATATGGCATGGAAGGCCTAAAACAGCAAATAGAAACTGCAGTTATGATGAGCACGGGGAGAACTGTTATGACAATCAATTTGGACCTGGAAAGCCCTCAGTTAAATTGGTTGTACAAAGAGGCATCTGTACAAGAAGTGAATGTTTTACCAGAAGAGGGCACAGCCAATGTAAAAGTAGTAATAACTAGCTCTGCCTATGGAAAATACAAGAAACTGTTTTGCAAATAACAGCACCTGACATGACAGCACTGGTTTCTCCCCATATTACCTGATGTTTGGAAGAGAACCACGATTGCCAATTGATATACAGCTAGGGGTTTCCCATTTGAGAGAAAGTTTGAAGGCAGCATACCACTTAGCTGATGAGAATGTTATCAAGCTGAATACCAGTAATTGGCAAGATATGATCTTAAAGTTAAATACAGTGAATTGCTACCAGGGGACAAAGTACTATTAAGAAATGTAGGGATACCTGGTAAACATAAGCTTGCTGACCATTGGAGGCCTGAGTTATTTGAGGTTGCGAGCAAGTTGTGTATAAGATAAAAGTGCCTGAAGGATGGGTTAAAGGGCATCTACTCTGACAAAAAAAAAGTTATTTTAAATTGACCATTTCTGGAAACTATAATTCTTCCCAACTCCCACCGTAGAATTTTTTTGTTGATCTGCCCCCTGTTTTGTTAGATATCCAGTCTAAAGCTAGGTACACACTGTACAATCTTTCCTCCTGACCGACTGTTCGAGGCTTTTGATTGGTCGGCCAGGAAGACGTACTGACAGTCACGGCAAAAGCAGCCGGGTCCGACAGTTAGGCGCGACCGATAGTGCAGTCCTCTATGGATGTTGTGGTTTTCCAACCTGTCTTGGATGAACGAACGGTTGGCAATTGGTCGCGGTTGCAAAAAGCCGCCATACAATAATTTGGCCTGACCGCCCAAAAGACTGTTGTGATTTTCCGACCTGTCCGATCGTTTGTTCGTCCGATTTGGACGAACGATCGGCAATTGGGTGCGGCCGCAAAAAGCCGCCATACGATAATTCACCCCGACCGACCAAAACACTGAAATGATGATCGGGCCGAATTATTGCATCGTGTGTACCTATCTTTAAACATCTAACATTTCAGCTATCAAGTGCCTTGCTGTCACACTATTCTTCTGTGAGTAGTTTTACTGTAGCTGGAATGGTGACAGAGTTTTGACAGTTGGAATGCTGTGTGCAGGCTTGACAGTTGGTTTGTGAGAAAAAAGTCAGGTCGGATGGAAGTGGGAGTGGTTAAAAGAGGGAGGGGGGGATACTGCTCCTAAACAAAATGTGTGCTGAATTGAAGGCATGCAGCAACACACGCAAATCAGAGTAAGTGCTACTTACACATATTTATAGATTTAAATAATGAAAAGTCATTTTTTCAGTATAGTGTCCCTTTAAGGCCTGGCACAGGAATCATCCTCTTCCAGTACCCCAAATAAATGACACTTGTCCTTCCACTGCTGACTTAGAAGATGCTGTTTCAGTGGGCATGGATGAATGTTGTGATGCTGCTAAGACACTATCCCATAATCAGCGTGATACTATGAATTTTGAATGGACTGAATCCCCTTCTGAGGAACATAATGTTGCTGTGTCTCAAAACGACTCTGGTCCTTCTGGAGATTGGGATATGTCAGCTAATGGACATTTGAACCCTGCATCTCACGAGTTTGTACCAAGGTCAGAAGCAAGCCTGAATGATGGATCTAACATAAACTTACTTAGACAACTTCCCCAGCGAGAAGTAAGAAGGGGTACAAGGATAAGGCAACCTCCACCTCTATTGACTTATGACCATTTGGGGAATCCATCTTATATAACACTAGCAGGACTGTATCATGCTTGGGTGGGAGCAGTGTCCACTTTGGTAAATCTGCTTCCAATATTTGCACCCTGCACTATACCGTTATTACCTTGTTCAGATAATAACTTTATAAGCATATTATTGATTTTATGTTCGATTCTTACAGTTAGTATTGTTAGATACCCCGACTGTCCAGATGAACCCAGTATGACAAAAAGGTTTAAACAGAAAGAAGGAAACCCTTGTCAGGAAACTGTTCTGGTTCTGCAACACTCACTCTTGGCTGGCAGATTGTAAGTACTGTTACAATGTTGATATCTGCCTTAAATAAACATTCCCAGGGAGCCTGTCTAAATCCTGGGTGGAGGCACGCCAATCTGTTATTACTGCTCTCTCATATAGCGGAGACACAGGACTCCTGTAGTGAGTAAGGATTCCTTCTATTCTGTGTAACCAGAGGGCTACACCAGTAAGAATTAACATCAGCTAAATACAGAAGTGCGATTTCACACGTGGCAGTTGACTAACGAGCGGCAGACGAATGGCCGTCCCACAGAATAATCATACATGTATGGCTATTCAGTCAGACATTGCTGGTGGTCCAACCCTGCAAAGAATTACCTGACTACGCAGCCATACACATGTTATTAACATTCGGTACTGTCGTTTAATCGGCCTGTCCATTGTTGATTGGTGTTTGTGAAATCGCACATCTGTACCAACCTTAAACAATGGAAAACTCTTTACTGGTCTAGGTGACCTTAGTGTTGGCCATACATTATTTAGATGTGAACTGGACATGATTATGATCAATATAACTTCCTACCTTATGATCGATGTAGTATGATTGACAGCTTTGTATGATTGACACATTGTATCGATGTAGTATGATTGACATTACTTAATGTGATATCAATCTAATTTTAATTGAAATGATAATTTTGATTAAAACGATAATTTTGCAATTACTGGTACTTCTACAATCATTTACTGTCCCAGACACTGTGGAGCTTAAAGGGTTTTCAAAAGAGTTGTATTGAGCATTAAACAGAGTAAAGTAAGAATAATCTTTTCTAAGAAACCGTATCCATTTTCCATTTATGGTGACATATGCACTGTCTCATTATACCAAAATGCCTGGCTCTTTGTTTATACAATTCACAAAGCCTGAGATTTACATTAATATTATTTCAATGAATACAAACAATATGACACTTATCCAAACTTTGTCTATTATTTAAGGATCAGAATTGAATTAAACAGGGCTGTACTACAATGGAAACCCTCCATTGTAGCTGTATGTTTAGTTTGCAGATGTAGCTGATTGGATTTGGACCAATCAATCACTCAGTGCTTTAATAGTAAAGCTAACCACTAAGCCAGAAGTGTCACTGGAAACTTCCATGTAAGTATTACAGCTGATAGGTAGTACCCAGAGGTGAAGACTTATTTAGTGGTTTAGGTCCTCATCCAGGTCCTGGGATTATTTACTGAACTAGATCGCCCAATGTAAAGCTGTGTTGATACCATACAGTTTTTTAGCCCAATCAACCAATAGTTCATTGTATCGGTCGATCGATTGCATCAGTTTGCGTCGGTCTGTGACCAATGTCCAACTGTTCTTTGGTCAAATCTGAGGAATGGGTGATCGGACTACTTTTGCCAGGACCAACAGTCCTTCATCCTGGCCAACTGGAGGAAAGTGGCAAAAGGTAGGTTGGGAAGAATGATCCCATGGTGTGTACCCAGCTTTAGAGAAAAAGAAGTGTCTGGTTTCATAGCCATGTTATAATTGTGGCCATTCTGCAT
Source organism: Hymenochirus boettgeri (assembly GCA_019447015.1). Classification (NCBI taxonomy): domain Eukaryota; kingdom Metazoa; phylum Chordata; class Amphibia; order Anura; family Pipidae; genus Hymenochirus; species Hymenochirus boettgeri. The sequence goes on from CM033469.1 coordinate 372,609,716, forward strand.
TAGCTAAACAATGTTTGCATGTGTAATGTAAATCTTTGGTTGGGTGTTGTTCACAAAAGTGTTTTGTATTCCGTATTTATGATTTTTTTCCCCCATTAATTTGTAAAAAGCTACTCATTATGTTTATCTGTTGTATTCAATTAGATAAACTGGACTTGAAGCCACGACCCCTGACACCGACGGCTACATGCGACGCACAGCCGTTTCGGGTGAGAATCGTCCATGTGTATGCATTTGGTCGGGTGCGTGTAGCCGTCGGTGTCTAATGGATAATTCCAATGGAGCACTTGCTCCTATCTCCCAAACTGACCCCTAAGCTGAGTTATCACTACTTACCAAACTGCAATACTGCAGCGGCGCTGTGTCTATCCTGTCAGTTCCCACATGCTCTCCCCTTCCCCTCACGTGCAAGCATGACTTTGTCAAGAAAGTCACGCTTGCACACAACGATGATGGGAAGGGTGGAGCGAGGGGGAACTGACTGGAGAGACCCAGCAGCGCTGCAGGTAAGTAGCGAGATCTCAGTTTAGGTCATTTGGGAGACACAAGCTGGGCATACACTGCAAACTTCCCTTGACATTTAGAAAACTGACCGGCCTAATCAATTTGTGGCCAACATTACGGCTTTAATGTCAATAGCGAATGCTGATTTGGCCAGGGAACATTGAAATGAAGCTTAAAAATAAACATCCTCCAAGAGGAAGATCATCACCTATGACTAATGCTAGGTACACATGTTACAATCTTTTCACCTGACCGACTGTTTGAGGCTTCCAACCGGTCAGCCAGAACGAAGGACTGTCGGTCCAACAGTTAGCCGCAACCAATGCTGCAGTCTATAGACGATTCATCTGAAGGAATGGTCGGTGCCACCATACAATATTTTGTCCCGACTAACGGAAACACTGACAGTTAGTTGGCCCAAATTATTGTATGGTGTATACCCAGCTTAAGGTAATGATTCCTGAAAGGTGTCTGGTGAGAGGATCTTTGCCTGTGTGATGCTGTGTTTTTAAAATGTTAAAAGGGCGTATCTATCCAAGTCATTAGCCATTTATTTGCCCCTAACTATTTTTTTAGTGCTTTATTACATATATTTCTAACCAGATATTTAATGATAAGTATTGACCCATTCTCCCTCTTTCTGGTAGTTTTTTTAGGGTGGACATACCCTTCAAATAAAAGTCAAGTAATAGTATTTGTCAGTGCTTGTGAATGTTCTCATTCATCCAGGTCATGTTGTATTCAATTAGATCAACTGGACTTGAAGTTTAGTTCTTGAAGACGTTTCGCTAGTCATCCGACTGGCTTTCTCAATTCAGAATGACTTGTATAAGAATCTGTGGCAATTATGTACCCTGGAAAATCCCAATTAGCATATCACAGCCAAGTGTTATGGGCGTGATTGGATAGTGGCTAAGAGGTGTTATAGGAACGCCCAGAGTAAGGTGTCAAAACAGCATTGTACATGGCAGACAGTTGGTGTCGAACCCCCCCACCTCTATTTAGGCTTGGTTTCTTTATTTTCACATAAATGGCCGCCTTAACACCAGTATTTGTCAGTAAACTTAACCTTAGCTGAACTGCACAATTTTGCAGAAGAAAAGAAAAGATGTAGAGAACCAGGCAAATATTTCTAGGGTAATCCCATGTTTATTACAAAATCAACCTACAAAACAAACACAGCACAATGTTTCGGCCCGATGGTGCTTAAAGGGCATAGCCATGTGTTGGTATATATGCCAATAGTGATAGTGCCTCTAGTGGTGAGCTGTATAGTACAAGATGACCCCCTCTAGTGGTGGAGACCAACACAACACAGCATGAAATAACCCATTAAATATAAGAAATTAACAGGGTTATTCAATAAAGGTTCTTATTGTTAAAAATGGTGCTAATTTTGCTCCAACCAATCAGATGTTAGCTTTCAAATGTTAAATAACATCTGATTGGTTGGGGCAAATTTAGCACCATTTTTACTGATAAGAACTTTTATTAAATCTGCCTGTAAGTATAAGAAAATAGTCCAAGATTCTAGAATATCCTGCAGTGTTCTTGAATCCACATGATATGCTTCCATTTTAAAGTCCATACAAAAGTTCATAAAAGAGGCGTATGTACATTTTTTTAAAGTACATTTTAGGACCCCACTAGGCATCTGGAAGAATAAAAAATTAGACACATTAGTTACATGAAACAAGCACGTCCAGTAAGGCAGAGACTTAATGAACATAGAAATGACATCAGAAACCCTGACACAGTAAGTAGACACTTAAAGGAGAAGGACAGCGTGAGCCAATTAAGGTAGCTAATAATAGAGGTGGTGAGAGATAAAATAAAGAACTCCTACAGAGAGAATTTGGGTATGGAGGTTTGAAACTACAATACCTAGTAAATTTACCTGGACATCCTTTAAGATTAGAAGCAGGGTTGGATTCCCCGTTAGGAAAGCTAGGTATGTGTGATTTTTTTCAATCTGTCCCCCAATTTCAATCCCCCACTATTGGCACTTTCATTTGCAGCACATCAAGTTTGAAAATCAACTGACATCCCCCTGGGTTATAGTTAAAGGGCATGTCCAGCTTAAAAGTTTGGCCATATTATAGATCCCCCCTGCCCACCCCCATCCAATCGCTACTTACAGAGCCTTCTCTCCCGCTGCATTCTGTTCCGCCTCCCTGCTTGCAAGCAGGGGACGGGTCAGCAGCCGCATCTGTGATTGGCTGAGTAGCAGCCAATCACAGACACTGCTGCCATCAATGGAGACGCAGCGGGAACGAAGGTCTGTAAGTAGCGATCTAATCTTTTTTTTAGATATACCTCAGTGGTTAAGGATGGGCAGGGGAGATCTATGATATGGCCAAATGGTTACATGCTAGGTGCAACGGCTGCAGAGGATGGATCCGGAGGTGTGAAATATCAGAGACGGCAGGCAGAGCTCACTTTAGGTTTTTTTGTTTTAGAAAAATGTCAGGCAGAGCAGAAGGAAAATAAAATCATGGGTGCGTGAGCATGTGCACACTCGCGGGCCCACAATTTTCCCCTAACTGCCGCCTTTATGCAGGCCCTGCTCTGATCGTCATAGGCTAAGTGGGGTAATTATCTGTGTTTGCAGAGTCGGGCACATCTTATTTTCAATTTTGTTTGGGTGATCTGGGTATTAAGGCATGATCTGGGCTTTAGGGCATTTTATATGTACCATGCATTTGATCTGGGCATTAGGGCATGTAAAATGTGCCAATCTTTAATATTAATTTTTATTATATTAAAGAACATTTATTTTATTAATCAATATTTTATTAAAGAATGTTTATTTTATTAATGAATATTTATTTTATTAAAGAATGTTTATTTTATTAAAGAATGTTTTATTTTATTAAGAAATATTTAATTAATGAATATTTATTTTAGAAAGACGTTATTTATTAATGAATGTTTTAGTAAAGAACGTTATTTTATTAATGAATATTTATTTATTAAAGAATGTTTATTTTATTAATGAATATTTATTTTATTAAAGAACGTTTATTTTATTAATGAATGTTTTATTAAAGAACGTTTATTTTATTAATGAATATTTATTTTATTAAAGAATGTTTATTTTATTAATGAATATTTATTTTATTAAAGAACGTTTATTTTATTAATGACTGTTTATTTTATTCATGAATATTTATTTTATTAAAGAATGTTTATTTTATGAATTAATATTTATTATATTAATGAATATTTATTTTATTAATGAATTTAGTGCAAAACTATGGCTAGCCAACAGTGTAAAAGGGCCGGACTTTCATTTTTAACACAGAATAAGCTTTTTCTGCCCAGAGAACAGATTAAAGGGGTCTCTATTTAACCCTTTATGATCTTAATAATGGGTGTAGATTTCCAGGGTGCAGGATTTACATGTTTAATCTTATTTAATAAACTGGTTAAGGTAAAACAAGTGTCTAGTCCCCATAAAAGTGTTAATAAGAAGACCAATTGGAATTTGCATTGCATGTTCACAGTTTATCATAATACGGAATTCATTAAATGATAATCTTTTCTGATCAATTTGTCTTGGGCTAATAATTAGGAAGACAATTCCTCCTATTATTATTACATTTCCACTGGTTGCCTAATAAATAAAGAAGGAATGGAAGTAGGGCACAGATTTGCATTTTATGTGACCCAAACATTATTAATTGCGACATCCAGCAATAAACCACCTCTAATCACTTCTCTTGTATAAAATACACCCCAGCCTGTGAATGTGCCGTCCTGAAATGGGATTAGTAAAGTATTGTACTGGCCATAAAGCAAAAATATAAATATAAACCAAATAGTTCATCAACACAAAATAGCTTTTGCAGTATTTTTGTTGGTATGTTGATTCCTTGGCTGTGAGTGTCAGAACTGTCCAGCAAAAATGACCGAATACTGCTGCGCAGACCTGATATTGCAGGTAAAGACGAGTCTAGGCTTCTAAGCAAACCTGGTTTAGTTTCAAAACTGACAGTCTTAAAAATCCGCCGATCCAGAGGAATTTTTGGAAATTCAAAAAGTCGGTTATTATTAGAAAGTTAGAAAACAGCATAGAAATGCTTTTTGATTTCTATGCTGATTTGGGAAAATCAAATATTCCACTTGAAAATTAGAAATGCTAAATCAAAAAATCTGAAATTCTATTGAAAATTCCTAAATAAAGATTAAGAATTCTGTTTCAATTGTGTTTGAATCGGACATGTGACCTTGATCGTTCGGGCCAAAAATTTTTAGCAAAATGTTTCCGGGGCTGAGCTTTTCTGCAGTTTTTCTTACCAAAATCGGACAAAAAATGGATCAGACTTGGAGTTACTTTTCACCCAATCGTATTGGTTTAAATGGTGCTTGTGATTAGTCACGGTGAAATATCAGCAGAGCCACTTTATTCCCACCAGATGGGCTAGTAATTTTGTTTTCCAATCATTAGTCTCTCTGATGAGGTACACACATGCAATCGCAGGGCCAGACCCGCTACGCACAATGGTGAACGAACGGCCATTTTCTGGTGGATTTTACTGTATGGGCACTCGGTCTGGGGAAATAGCTCTATCTTTTCAGAAGGATAAGAATTTCAGAGTATGTGACATGGAGGATTATTTCTGTCACCCAATTGTATGGGACATGTAATTATGTTCCTACGAATTGGGTAATATGAGGTATACATATACTAATACATACTAATAGTTTCTAATAGTAATTTTTTTGCCTTTAGAATATGAACCATAATTTGGGCTATTTTCACAATGTTGTTTAAGGGCTAGGCCACACTAGAGCGTTTTAACGTGGGATCTGATCGAATGTTAAAAAGTACATGCTAGTCACAGCACAAGGGAATGGTAAGGCCGAGGCCACACTACAGCCTTGCTGTGCATGTGTGATGTGATTGCGCAATGTTGTGCAATTGGAGCGCATATGATTGCATAAAAAATTGCAGATTACATGCGCTCCAATTACAGTATAATAGCGCGCCGAGTGTGGCCAGAGCAACTGGGTGCTTTTGCTGCACTTTACCATCCGGCGTAGTTTGGCATCAGCCTAACACCACACTCCGCTACAGAAATGTTTGCATTTTATATTTATAAAAAGGCAAATTTTAGCAGTATTTATTTTAGCCAAGGAAAAATCCATCATTACCATTGCCAAAAATCTAACACGTTTTCGTCTTTTTGTAAAAATAAAACAAAAACATGAGAAATCTTTTTAAACCCCCCAGGACAATTAGTATTGTAATAGTATTAATATGGGAACAGACCATGGGGGATTTTTAAAATTTCCAGCTAAGGAAAGGCCTGAAATGCATTGTCACCACTGCAGATTTGGAGAGGTTTACTGAACAAATTTTCACCAAAAAAAATCCGATTTTGTATCTTAAACCCAAGGTTTAACACCAGGTAACGCGTATATGCGATATAGGGGAAATATTTCACCTAAAGACAGAAAAAGGGAAGAAAAGCCAAATTTTTGGCTTTTATAGAAAATCAACCTTGCCACTTGTCCCTATTTTACAATGTAATTGCATAGATATCTGAGCCGTCCAGAAACATTTTAACTGTTTATTTAATCATATTTAATATTTTGTTTCTGCTAATTTTGCTCATGGCGTGCGCCCCTGTGACAAAGAATAAAGGGGACATGATTATAGTGTAATAAAATGCTTACTGTTACTTAAAAGCTTTATTTTCTTCTGCTCCGTGCATGTGTATGTGTGGGTGAGTGCGGGTTGGGGGGATGAATACAGCAGTACAGGAGCACCTTATTTTTGTTTTAAAAAATCCATGGTGGTCCGTGGAGGTGGCGTGGCATGTTTCAGGTGACAAAAGGTCTAGGAACACCCCTGACGGTCTGGTTTGTTTTCTGTCCCAAGCAACCAGAACCCTTCATCAGACAGACTAACTGGGTGAGGAAGTGGAGACCTTTAACTGAGTGAGGACCAACTTTCTCCTACTTTCATTAGCTAATTAGACTTTCAGTACGTAATCCTCTGAAGAGGAAACATTATGTAAAATATGGACATTATTTAATAGCAACACTGTGGTCACCTCCTGGACATGTTACTCTAAAGATCAATGTTATGTCTGTGATATCGCTGTCTCTTTTTCAAATGTGTTATATGTCCCCATAAACGGCATCAATTAATCAAAATATTGAAGACATTTTTCCAATAGACCGATCAGCAATATCGATTAGTCTACTGAAAAAATTATGGTGGGGCAAGGCGGAAAATCTTTTTGACCCCATGGTCCAGAACCTATATTCTGTAGTTATCAATCTGGATTTACAATATTTTCCGCAGAATGTAAATCTCAAACCCATTGGCCCGTGTATGGCTAGTGATAGTTTATGCTGCAGGAAGCACTGATGCCTGCAGCGATGAGGTCCTGAGTTCGATTCCAACCTTGGACACATCTGCAAGGAGTTTGTATGTTCTCCCCATACTTAGGTGGGTTTTCCCTCCGGGCACTCCGGTTTCCCTCACAATCATAAAGACATACTGATAGGTTGTATGTGTACATAAAGTGATTAGGTTGTAAGCTCTTCGGGGCAGGGCCTGATGTGAATTGAGTAAATAATTGTAAAGCGCAGCGGAATATGTACAGATACAGATTACTGATGTATTTATTCCTACCATACCGTTAAGCAGCTCAAGACTGACACCTTGTGGCATGTTTATGCACCTTGACCCTAGAGGGTTACTAGTACAAAAAAAATATTTTTTTTTTCAGATTAACTCTATTAATTGTACCTAATAGTAAGTAAATTCTGTTTTATATTTCTATATACTAAATAGCATTTTCTTTCTCACTGGGAAAAGACATGCCAAAGTGTTTTTTTGCTGCTAACTTCCCCTTTTTACCCAGGGCCTAATTAATGAGAAGACACACTCTGCAATATTCCCCCTTCCTATTGGATAGATCCCAGACTGAGGTGAGGGGTGGAGATTGGAAACTACAATTGTCCTTTAATGTTTACCACCTGGATGTGCACTGAGACCTTCCTTTCCCACAAGTTGCTGAAATGCACCGATCTGTGTGCCATTGTACTATGATTGGTCTGATTTTTTTTGTTGGCCATGCTGGAATGTATTTTGGTATTGTTCTTTGTATGGCCAACTTTAGCCACTTTTGTCTTCATTTTATTTATAAAATATATTCTAAGAATTTTTTTTAATTCTAGTTTTGAAAGCACAAAAGGAACAATAGAAATAAATACAAAGTAACTGCTTAAATACAGTGTGTAACCTGGCCAAGTTACCACCTCTCTATACAGAGCCAGGTTCTCACCACCCTGTACAGTGCCAGGTTACACACACCCTTATATAGAGCCAGGTTATCAACGCCTATACAATGCCAGGTTACACATTGCCCTATAAAATGCCAGGTTATAAGCCGCCCTATCTAGAGCCAGGTTACACACCACTCTATACAGAGCCAGGTTACACCTCCCTATTCAGAGTAGATTACACACTGCCTCATACAGAGCCAGGTAAACCACTAACCTATATAGAGCCAGGTTACACACCACCCTATAAAGAGCTGGGTTACCACACTCTCTATACATAGCCAGGTTACACACCTCCCTATACCGAGCCAGGTTACACACCAACCTATACAGAGCCAGGTTACACACTGCCCTATACAGAGCCAGGTACTCACCTCCCTATACAGAGCCAGGTACCTCACCTCCCTATACAGAGGTAGGTTACACACGCATATCAGTGCCAGGCTACACACCACACCCTATACAGAACTAGGTTACTTACTGCCCTATACAAGCGGTTACACACTGCCCTATACAGACCGGTTACTAACTCCCTCTATACAGAGACAGGTTATCACCTCCCTATACAGAGGTAGGTTGCACACCGCCCTATACAGAGCCAGCCTACACATCGCACCTATACGAGCCACTTTTTTTTTTTTTTTTTTTTTTTTTTTTTTTTTTTTTGTTTGGTTTTTTTTTTTTTTTTTTTTTTTTTTTTTTTTTTTTTTTTTTTGTGGTGTTTTTTTTTTTTTTTTTTTTTTTTTTTTTTTTTTTTTTTTTTTTTTTTTTATTTGGTTACTACGGCCCTATACAGAGCCAGGTTACCACAGACCTATACAGAGCCAGTTTACGCACAGCCTTACAGTGCTAGGGCATTGAGTAACCTGGCTCTGTATAGGGCATTGAGTAACCTGGATATGTATAGGGCGGTGTGTAACCTGGCTATGTAAAGGCGAATGAATTTTGTGATTTTGGACTTTTTTGCCAATGATTTACAATATGGAGTGCACAACATTTATCAGAGTACGGTGCCCACATATTATACCCTCAGTCGTGTGCCAACCATTTATCAGATCTGTGCAATGATTTATCAATCTGGGTGCCAACCATTTATCAGAGTCTGCTGCAATGTTTTATCAGTCTGTGTGCAACCATTTATCAGAGTCTGTGCCAATGATTTTATCAATCTGGGTGCCAACCATTTATCAGAGTTGGGCCAATGATTTTATCAATCTGGGTGCCAACCATTTATCAGAGTCGTGCAATGATTTTATCAATCTGGGTGCCAACCATTTATCAGAGTCTGTGCCAATGATTTTATTCAATCTGGGGCCAACCATTTATCAGAGTCTGTGCCAATGATTTATCAATCTGGGTGCCAACTATTTATCCAGTCTGTGCGATTTTATCAGGTCTGTGCCAACCATTATGCAGAGTTGTGCCAATGATTTATCAGTCTGTTTGCCAACCATTTATCAGAGATCTGTGCCCAAAATGATTTTATCAGTCTGTGTGCCAACCATTTATCAGGAGCTGTGCCAATGATTTTATCAATCTGGGTGCCAACCATTTATTCAGATTGTGCGCACTGATTTATCAGTCTGTGTGCCAACCATTTATCAGAGTTGTGCCCAATGATTTTATCAATCTGGTGCCAAACATTTATCAGAGTCGTGCCAATGAATTTATCAGTCTGTGTGCCAACCATTTATCAGAGTCTGTGCCAATGATTTTTATCAATCTGGGTGCCAACCATTTATCAGAGTCTGTGCCAATGATTTATCAATCTGGGGTGCCAACCATTTATCAGAGTCTGTGCCAATGATTTATCAATTTGGGTGCCAACCATTTATTCAGAGTCTGTGCCAAATGTTTATCAATGGGTGCCAACATTTATCAGAGTCGTTGTGCCAATGATTTTATCAATCTGGTGTGCCAACTATTTATCAGAGTCTGTGCCAATGATTTTATCGTTCTGTGTGCCAAAACCATTTATCAGAGTCTGTGCCAATGATTTTATCAGTCTGTGTGCCAACCATTTATCAGAGTCTGTGCCAATGATTTTATCAGTCTGTGTGCCAACCATTATCAGCGTCTGTGCCAATGATTTTATCAGTCTGTGTGCCAACCATTTATCAGAGTCTGTGCCAATGATTTTATCAGTCTGTTGCCAACCATTTATCAGAGTCGTGCCAATGATTTTATCAGTCTGTGTGCCAACAACCATTTATCAGAGTCTGTGCCAATGATTTTATCAGTCTGTGTGCCAACATTTATCAGAGTCTGTGCCAATGATTTTATCAGTCGTGGTGCAACCATTTATCAGGTCGTGCCAATGATTTATCAATCTGGGTGCCAACCATTATCAGAGTCTGTGCCAATGATTTTATCAGTCTGTGTGCCAACCCATTTATCAGGTCTGTGCCAATGATTTATCAGTCTGTGTGCCAACCATTTATAGAGTATGTGCAATGATTATTTTCAATCTGGGTGCCAACCATGATCGAGTCGTGCAATGATTTGATCAGTCTGTGTTGCCAACCATTTATCAGAGTTCGTTCCAATGATTTTATCAGCTGTGTGCCAACCATTTATCAGGAGTATGTGCCAATGATTTTTATCAATCTGGGTTGACAACCATTTATCAGAGTCTGTGCCAATGATTTTATCGTCTGTGTGCCAACCATTTATCAGAGTCTGTGCCAATGCTTTTACATCTGGGTGCCAACCATTTATCAGAGTCTGTGCCAATGATTTATCAATCTGGGTGCCAACCATATCAGAGTCTGTGCCATGATTTTACCAGTGTATGAGTTCCAACTATTTAGTGTAATTAAATGTATTGTGTGTGCTAAAGTGTAATAGGTGTCTAAAGTGTGTGTTTAATGTGTGTTCTATCTGTGGTGTAATGTGTGAGTTGGTTGCGTGTTATGGGGGGCCCAGTAATTTACCCAATATGGGGCCCAGAAAGTCTGATGGCAGCCTGCCCTTTAAGGAAGGGTTATAAAAATATAAGTTAATATAGTTACTGAATATAGTGTCATTGCTTATTGTTCACATAACTAATAGCAAAACTGCAGGGCCCCCCTGCAAGTTTCCAGACAGGCCCTGACATGCCCCCATCTCCAGCAGCTGATCGTACCTGTGGTGTAGCTGAACGGGCCCTCTTAGTTCGGGGGCCCCCGCTGTCATGGGGTCTTTGGTTACTCCACTGAACATAATGAAGAACATAGTGGGATTTCAGCCATCTTCTAGACCTGGGGCTAAAGTATATGCAAGTGCATCTAATGTAATGTAGATATTGCACAAAAAGCCCAAAAACTCTCTGTACATCACTAAATTAATTTTGTAAATAATGTGGCTTTTTCCCCTTGTTTTTACAAAAAAAATAAAAAATGAAACAGCCTGTAAAGATATGAAATGATAATGGAACCTTCCCTTAATAGTAAATAGGTCCATTCACCTGCGAGTGTTACCATAGGAGGAATAATTAGGTCAATTAGAAAGAATCAGGAAACAAGTTAAAAGACAGCAATCAGCCACTCAGGCCATGGAATGGCAACAAAATGCACATAATGTGCTAATGGAAATAGCTTTAACCTTTATCCCTTCAAAGAAACCAGGATAATAGGTTTACTGTGTGAATGTTCGCAACCTGGTTTAAAATTAACTGAAATAATGACATTGAATGGAAGAGACTGACACAAAGAACATTACACCTCCTGCACTAGAGCAAAGTAGCTTCCTCCTCCACACCCACATGTGGAGGGACAAAATCTTAATGCTCTGCCAGTTCCATGTGTTTGCGCCACCCTAGGACTCACCTTCCAACTGCCCCCCCATCTAATCCCAGGTTTCTCTGAATTTCTCGTCTGGGGGGTTGTATGATCTCATAATCAGTCCCTATGGTAAACCCTGTTTTAATGAAATTAAACCAAATAAAAATCCCCTCACTGACAATATCATTGCTCGGAACATGAGGAAAAGATGCAATGGAAGTTATAATGCAGCGGAGGGTTGATAAATAACTGCATTGACTTTAAACCAGCCATGGTAAAAGTAATCCCTTATCTTAAATTTCTCAATGTCACCTGACCAAATCTACAGGATGATTCAATAAATGTTCTATTCGTTAAAAATGGTGCTAATTTTGCCCCAACCAATCAGATCTTATTTAATATTTGAAAGCTAACACTGATTGGTTGGGGCCAAATTAGCACCATTTTTAACGATAAGACACTTTATTGAATCTCCCTGCTAGTTCTTAGATGGGTACACACATTCCGATAAAGGGCCAATACCGTCGGTATCAACAAGATTGGGCCCTTTATCGGTAAAGTGTGTACAGTCGAATGTACCACGTTGGCATTGGTCGCGGTTGGCCCCCTATACCAAAGTATACTACAGTATACTATAGGGAGAACGATCTTGACTACCTTGTACTACCTTGTACTTGACCATCTTGTACTCCCATCTGTCACAAGGTGACAGACAAATCTTGCAGATTCTATCTGTATCTTAGACAGATTGGTACATTGTGTACCCGTGATTGCGCGTGTAATTAGAACCTGGAATTATAGATATTTACCTTATCCTACCACTTACCACATTGTGGATCCTTTTTCTTTCTTTTCATACTTCTCTGTAACATTTCAACCTAACAAATCTTATTAGGCACAGTCCTTTATTTATTAAGTATAGGTCACATCACCAGCTGTAGAGTGCTATTGGTAAAAAAAACATAGACACAACTATAATTATATTGGTTTAACGTAAAGAATTTATTTGTGTTTAATTATTATACATGGAGAATTATCTGAACTCAGTCTGCATTTGTATTTGCACTGTTCAATTCATCTCTAGTGTTTGATCTTTACTGTTCCTATGTATATATAAGTCTGATTTCTCAGTTTTGATGTAACATCCAGCCTGATGAGAAGGGGGCTTGGGACTCCTGAAAGCTTGCTTTATTTTTTTTTGGTCTAGTTAGCCATAAAAGGTATCACAGCTCTACTTTCTTTCTCTTGTTTATGGCTAAACACAGTAAAAACGTCAACTATTGCTGAACTTAAAGGATAGTACACTCCAAAAACAAATGAAGTTTAAATGGAAGCTGAATCCCTAACTAACCTTTCCGCCTTTTTTTTTTGTTTCTCTAGCTGTCTTTGGAGCCTACCTGTGCCCCAGTAAAGTGCTGGCCATCTGGTTCGTGTCTGCCAGTAGGTAAGCTCCACCCCCGAGAAGCTTGTGCACCTGTTTCTGGCTTGGGTCTATAAATCCTGTAGCAGTTCCCCCGTGCGCGAGTGACGTAATGACACCGCACAATGTAACTTGTAACAGAGCGTGTGTCATGCCGTTATTAGGGATTCAGCTTCCATTTAAACTTCATTTGTTTCTGAGTGTACTTATCCTTTAAGGCTGAATTTTTTTTAATAGTTAATATGAAAAGTACCTGGGGTACTTCTGTTACATGGTTCAAGCACTTGTATACTAATTATGCACCTATTTATACAGTTATATATTTTTGTATTCTTTATATTTTTGTCCCCCTTGTACAGCTTTTTGTATTATATTGTACAATGCTGCGTCCCCAAGTGGCGCTCTATATAAATAAACTAATCTAAAAAGCAGGGCCTGATTACAACCATTCAAACTCTGCCAATGGGCTGGCTAACTTTGTCCATGAACCTTCTGTGCCCCGCTAAGCCCTGCCCTTATCTTGACAACGCTCAGGGATTTTAGACAGCAAGAAATGCTTCTGACCCATGAGAAAAGGGGAGGTGGAGGTATGTATACATCTCTATACCAGACAGTCGCCACAACTCTGGTCAGTGTACCTTCCTGGATAAAGAACACGGTAGTGTTCAAAACATGTCGCATTAAAACATATGCAGTTTAAACTGGCCTGGTTGTCCTCTTCCTTTTTGCTTTCCCAGTGTTCTTTCCCCCCCAGTATTAGCCTCTATGATTTATGTCTTCACAGCAAACATGTTATTTAGTTTTCAGGGCATACTGCACAATGGTCGACCAGAGTCAATATTTGTAACTGACCCAATCTGTAATATGTCAGTTGTAAATGAAAGCGGCCATGCTATTGCCTTAAATCTACTGACATATCCAATTTCCTTTGTGACAAGTTTTTGTGAAGAATTAGATAAAATTGATTGGTTGGTAAATTTCAGCCAATATTTCTTCCAGATTGACCAACATATCAGAGATCTAAGCCTAACTATAGTGTGACCAGCCCTATGTGTCCTCCTCTAATGCTGACTGTCTTACCATAAAGCTGGGACAACACAACAGACCTATATTTAGAATTTTCTAAGAAATTGTAGTTTGAAAACATTGCCTTTTATGGAAAACAAACCATGTGGATATCTGAATGTAGCGTACTCGTGTAGTCTGTGAATGAAACTACCCACAAGCGCCGCCATAGGGGGGAAAGGGGTGGGTACTCCAGTATGGGGCCCAGACTTGCCAGGGGCCCAGAGAGTGAGAGAGGAAGAAAAAAACATTTTTCCTGCATTCAGCCACTAGGTGAACTCCATTCCTAGATAGAGAAGACAAACAGGGCGTGCTGCTGCATGGCCCATGACTACAGTCAGTAGGGGGCTTTCCTGGTTTATGTGGCTCCGCCCCCTCCCACCTCTTCCCTGACCTTTGTAGCTGTTCTGTGCTGAGATCTCCATAGAGAGCAGGAGGGGAGTAACTGTAGTTATACTGATCCCATTTCTACTAGTGAGAGGGGGACATTGTTACCTTCTGTCTCACTGTTGTGTACAGGGACTGATCTGGGGGGCTGCTGGTGCAAGTACCTGTATGAAGTGATAGCAAACCTTGCAAAGTGTGGGTACTGGACACGGGTACATTTTATATATACTGGTCTGTGTGTGTCGGGGAGGTGAGCATGCCAGCGCCCGTTAATGTCTAGTTGATATATAATATGCAGGGACAATGTAAAGGGAATAATGGCCTTTAAAATGGTGTAACCTTAACAAAGTGGTGCTGGTCTTAACAAAGTGAGCGTGAAAAAAAAATCTGCATTCACGCTTCTTTCTCCCCATGTTTCCCTCTTTTGCATTTTAAAATGTTGGGAGGAATGCGTGAAATGTCTAAGTTGGTTCATGTTATTGGGGGGCCAGAAATGTACCCAGTATGGGGCCCAGAAAAGTCTGATGGCGGCCCTGCTACCCTCTACATACTGTATGAACAAAATAGGGAAAGTCTAAGCAAAAACCAATTGGCCTTTGGTACATTTAACAAGAACTATTCGAGGCAAACAAAGAAACTGCTAGATAAAAATCAGCGTGTTCATTAAAGCAAGTCATCCATAGATGGAAACGTAATCTCTTATTATCCTGTTAACTCCTTCAAAGGGAAAAACCCAGTAGCGACTTCCTTCTCAGCCCCACAGAACATAAACAAGTCAGAATAAAGTGGTTAAACAGCAAAACCAAATCCCCCTAACGTCAACCACTACTGTATCTGCAGTCTGATACCAGCAGATTTTCATCCAGATTACAGCTCCAAGCCCAGATTTATACCACTCAGTGAAAATCATTCCCATAAAATATTAGCCAACCAAGCATGTGGTATCAGTTAATATAGAAATATATTCAGCCGAAAAACAGCGCTTTTTCTAGGCTTGGGTTCAACCTTTTTAAATAAAGAAAAACACTTAATGCAGAGAGATAATGGTAGATTGAAGATAATAGGGAAAAGCTTATGGCAAATCCAAACGTTTTTGCCCATAACATTGGGATGAGGGCCCGCGACAGCTGATCATACGCATGCATATAGTTGCGGGCATGCAGTATAGATATGCACACGATCAGTGGTTAAAGAAATGGTTCACTCGAAAAGTGAACTATCCTTAAAAGAGAACTTAAAGGGCACTGTGGACTCCAAACAAATTAGGGTTAAATGAAAGCCTGCAGTATTTCTTTTATAATGAGCCGACAATCACATCCCTGGTTTCAGCCTGTGAGAAATGACATTGGGGTGAATATTCAAACTTCCTGCTTCCAGTAGGTTGAGTGACATCACTGCTCAGTAAAGACTAATGCTGGGGATATCAGAAAGTACCTGGGGGAAAAATTGACAGTTGAGAAAAGGGCTATTAATGCAGACGACTGGTCACATGGCTGAAAACAGGAAGTGTTCAAGCAGGAAAGTAATATTGCTGAACCTTTCCAGCAATAAACTTCTCACACATTTTATCTAGAGATGTGATTTAGGTTTTAATTTGAAGGTATGGTGGATGCTCTTTATATAATCCTTACTAGTTTGGAAGACTTGGAGACCACAGTTACCCTTTAAATCAATTTTTACACTTTAGAGTCTGAAAATATCCCCCCTAAAACACCACTAACTGAGAAATCCCACTACAGTAAATAGCATTAAAGCAAATGTAACCCCCTGAAGAACTGGATGAAATAACTGTGTAGTACAGTGACTGGCCACACCCTCCGGCTCAGTCACATGCTCCCTTGCCTAATCCATTGATGCCCAACCCGTCGCATTTTTTCGCAGCCTGCAAGGAGCCCCAGGTGGGAGTAGACAGGGAGGGTCAGGGTGTTTCTGAGGGCATAACGGGTGGGCCAGGGGCAGAGCTGCTCCCACGGCCCACACAGTGCT
Organism: Hymenochirus boettgeri; assembly: GCA_019447015.1. Lineage (NCBI taxonomy): Eukaryota > Metazoa > Chordata > Amphibia > Anura > Pipidae > Hymenochirus > Hymenochirus boettgeri. Next base: position 372,626,141 of record CM033469.1, read on the forward strand.
CAGTTCTGCTAGTGAGGCCCCCAGCGTTGGCTGGGTTGGGCACCCCTGGCCTAATCTGTCCTGAAAAAGGATTAGCAGAGGTATATATAGGTATAGTACAAGTCATTCTGAATTGATAAAGCCGTCCAGTTGACTAATTGAATACAACAGAAATACCATGACCTGGATGAATGAGAACCTTCACAAGATTAGCTAGAGGCTACTTGTGGGTGTGACCAACTGTACCAACTATAAAAAGTTCCTGCAGTATCTTTGGACTGAGCATATGCAAAGAACACAATGGTCAGTGACCACACTGGGTGATAAAACACAAACCCTAATCTAGAAAGGTAAATATCCTAACAACCATATCCAATAAGAGGTGAGAAACAGATTATTGCTTTTATATTAAGGTACTCTTCCTTCTGAAAGAGAGTTGTCTGAGGCTTTAGTTGTCCTTTAATGTATTGTTAAAGACTAGAAAGTTAGAAGGTTAAGGAGCTATGCCTAACCTTCTATTCTTCAATCAATTCACCAGGAGTGGCAGAGAAGAAAAATATATTTACCTTACACACGATCCACCGCTGCCAGCAGTGAAAATCCCAGACCGCTTTGTTCGAGTAACTATAGCGTGCATTATTGTGCATGCGCGCTCTAGTTACTCTGAACCAGGAAGTAGTCGGGACCTGTCTCTGCTGCAGCGGAGAATCGAGTGTAAGGTAATATCTTCTATCTACGTCCGTCGCTCTGGTGAATTGATTGAGGAACGGAAGGTAAGGCATAGCTCCTTACCTCCTGGTCTTCATCAATAAGGAATAGTTCACTTTGCCGGTTTGGTACCTGGCTTTTAAACAGCTAATCTATAATGCCTATAGCTGTTTAAATCCAGCCCTGCAGTACCTGCCTGTAAGTAAGTGCACACCAGGGGCTTGAGAAACAACAAATTGCTAAAGTTCTTAAGGAACGGAGAGATGCAGAGATGTGTACCTGACGAACGTGAACCTTTATTGGGCATCGGTTGCATATCTTTGGAACCAGCATCCATTCATTCTTACAGTTACACTTCTAATTAACCAACTGCGCTACAAGTGCTTTTCTATGGAGGTTGAAACTTGGTCATTAACTGACACGAAAATAGCCATGTAGGAGAATTTTAACTGGGTGAGGAACAGCTAAACTCTGCTACCAGGGTGACGTTGTGGAAGGTCCATTGCAAAAATAATCACAGCAACAAGACACAGTTCTCTATACTACATAAGCAAGTTCTCTCCCAGGCAAAGATTTCAAACAGACTGTGGCAATGTTAAGGATGTAGATGATGTTGCCAAGCAAACTTAGGGTGGTAGATGAAAACACATCATACATTGGAAAATGTTTATCACAGCCCTGAAAAGCCCAGGTTCATCCATTACTGTCCAGAGATGTCAAGCCAGAAGACGTCTTCTTTCAAGAATTGCGGACAAATGAATTACCTCTGACATGAAACAAGTGACTCAATGTGTGTCAATTAATTAAACAACAATGCGCCCTTACAATGAACTTTCCGGTGAACAATATTAACATAGTAATTGAGGATGTTTAAAGACATATGTCTCCATTTAGTCAAGCCTTTATAACCTTCCATAATGCCTGTCTTAAAGTTACATAGTAACAGAATTGGAGGATGTATAAAGACATACGTCCATCTAGTCCAACCTTTATACCCTACCCATATTGCTTGGGTATAGTACATAGTATTGGAGGTTGAATAAAGACAAACGTCCATCTAATCCAACCTTTAACCCTACCCATAATTCCTGGGTATAGTAACAGTATTGGAGGTTGAATAAGACATATGTCCATCTAGCCCCACCTTTATTCCTAATCATTAACCCTACTTAACAGTTGATCCAGAGGAAAAAAATTCACCAATAGGTCAAATGTAGAAAGGGTTTTTTCCAGCAAGAACTGTAAAACTTTGGAACGGTCTCCTGTAGATTGGGTAATGGATAGTTTCAGAGAGGACTGGCTCTGCATGTTTCTGTAAAACTGCTATTGGGAAAGCATCGAAAGAAGATCTCTCCCTCCGCTCTTTAAGGAGAATGAAAGTCTAAAATAAATAAAGAGAGTTGCTATATACACACATTTATTTTGCACTTTTATTTTACTTTTGGTACCTTTTTTTGCATACTGGCGCCCTCTGGAGTTGGACTTGGAGCAGCAGTGGTTCTGCAGTTGCTATTTAAAAAACTATCCAATGAACCTCCCATTACCACTTCTACTCTCTATATCTCATTGTAGGTGCATGTTTACCTTATTGACATATTGCAAATGAAACACCTGCAGTTATTTTCTTATTAATTTGGCTTAAGAGGAAGTTCAGTGAAATACATATACATACGAAAAAAGCAGTATTCTCCTTACTAATGACCTTAACCTGCCCATTCAGCATTTTTCTGTGTATAAATATATGCAACCGAGGTACTGACTTCCTGTTAGCAGGACCCCTAGTAGAGACCATTATGGTCTTGTCCTTGACCAGGCCTGACCATCTTTGACCCATCCAATAGCCAATCAGTAAAATTACTGTTAGGAAGATTCCACGTATAATGAATGTAAATTTCAAAAATAACCAGGAAAGCAATTCCTGCCAACTTATTATTTTTGGACCACAGTTACCTTTAATTTATTATTAGACTTCATTCTCCTTTAAGAGTGGGGAAGTTCTTAGATATTTCCTCACAGCAGATGGGACCTTGATGAGACAATCAGTGGAGTAAAGTCTTTGTAAATGATCTTATGCGGTGAAATACAGAAGGTAAATTCACTTGGTTCACAAGGTATTGTACCTAAAATCTGGAAGCACTTTTTGATGATGTCAGTATTAGATTGTTAGAAACTAGTACAAGTGTGTATATTTAACAAAAAGTAAAAGGCTCTGTAGAGATGAATGTAAAAGTGGGCCGTACACGACTAGAATAATCTCCTTTTGTATTCTCATGTTAATTCCCTTGTAACTGGACATGTAACCCTCCCTGTGCTTCCCACAGCTCATTAATCATAGCCGAGAGTTTCCTGTCCTGGTAAAGGCAGCGTAGGCTTTACAGTATTTCTCAGTAATAACATTATTATAAACAGCTGTGACCAATCTTACAAAATACATGTAGCATATAGAAGGCAATAGGTGGGTAAAGCTTTTATACCAAGCAAATATGTTATGAGGGATCTAAATAAATGACCCTCTATAGTGGTGGTCCAGAGATCGCTAGTGTTCCCCAAGAGATTGCTATGATTCCTCAATAGAATTGTAGCAATCCCATCAGGGGTGGTATTTACACACCACCCTATAAGGAGCCAGGTTACTCTCCACCCTGTACAGAGTCAGGTTACTTACCGCCCATACAGAGCCAGGTCTTACTACTGCCCTACACAGAGCCAAGTTACTTATCGTCCCTATACAAGGGTAGGTTACAAACCGCCCTATACATAGCCAGGTTACTCAATGCCCTATACATAGCCAGGTTACACCACCACCCTATTAAGAGCCAGGTTACTCATCGCCCGTACAGAGTCAGGTTACTTACCGCCCTATACAGAGCCAGGTTACTTACTGCCCTATACAGAGCCAGGTTACTTACCGTCCTATACAGAGGTAGGTTACACACGCCACTACATAGCCAGGTACTCAATGCCCTATACATAGCCAGGTTACACACCGCCCTATAAAGAAGCAGGTTACTCATCGCCCTGTACAGAGTCAGGTTACTTACTGCCCTATACAGAGCCAGGTTACTTACTGTCCTATACAGAGGTAGGTTACACACCGTCCTATACATAGCCAGGTTACACACCGCCTTTACATAGCCAGGTTACACACCGCCCTATACATAGCCAGGTTACTCAATGCCCTATACAGAGCCAGGTTACTCAATGCCCTATACAGAGCCAGGTTACTCACTGCCCTATACAGAGCCAGGTTACACACTTTCCTATACAGAGCAGGTTACATACTTTCCTATACAGAGCCAGGTTATGCACCACCCTATGCAGAGCCAGGATACACACCTCCCTATAGTGAGCCAAGTTACACACTCCTATACAGATCCAGGTTACTCACCTTTCTATACAGTGCCAAGTTACACACCTCTCTATACATAGCCAGGTTACTCACCACCCTATACAGTGCCAGGTTACACACACCCTTATATAGAGCCAGGTTACTCACCGCCCTATACAATGCCAGGTTACACATTGCCCTATAAAATGCCAGGTTATAAGCCGCCCTATCTAGAGCCAGGTTACACACCACTCTATACAGAGCCAGGTTACACACCTCCCTATTCAGACTAGATTTCACACGCCCTATACAGAGCCAGGAACACATGCCCTATATAGAGCCAGGTTACACACCACCCTATAAAGAGTGGGTTACACACCTCTCTATACATAGCCAGGTTACACACCTCCCTATACCGAGCCAGGTTACACACCAACCTATACAGAGCCATGTACACACTGCCCTATACAGAGCCAGGTTACTCCCTCCCTATACAGAGCCAGGTACTCACCTCCCTATTCAGAGCTAGATTACACACTGCCCTATACAGAGCCAGGTAACACACTGCCCTATATAGAGCCAGGTTACCACAACGCCCATAAAGAGCTGGGTACACACTCCCTATAATAGCCAGGTTACACACCTCCCTATACCGAGCCAGGTACACACCAACCTACACAGAGCCAGGTTACACGCTGCCCTATACAGAGCAGGTTACACACTGCCCTTACAGAGCCAGGTTACTCCCTCCCATACAGAGCCAGGTTACTCACTCCCTATACAGAGGTGGTTACACACCGCCCTATACAGTGCCAGGCTACACACCACACCCTATACGAGCTAGGTTACTTACTGCCCTATACAAAGCCAGGTTACACACTGCCCTATACAGAGACAGGTTACTCACCTCCCTATACAGAGGTAGGTTGCACACCGCCCTATACAGAGCCAGCCTACACATGCACCCTATACAGAGCTGGTTACTTACTGCCCTATACAGAGCCAGTTACACACCGACCTATACAGAGCCAGTTTACGCACCGCCTATACAGTGCCAGGTTACACACTGTATTTAAGCAGTTACTTTGTATTTATTTCTATTGCTCCTTTTGTGCTTTCAAAACTAGAATTAAAAAAAATTCTTAGAATATATTTTATAAATAAAATGAAGACAAAAGTGGCTAAAGTTGGCCATACAAAGAACAATACCAAATACATTCCAGCATGGCCAACAAAAAAAATCAGACCAATCATAGTACATACTTTACACACAATTAATCATCATACAGTAGGTATATCCTGATGTTGTTGGTGAATTACAAGCCAAATATCTTGGGTCCAATGACACACAGATCGGTGCATTTCAGCAACTTGTGGAAAGGAAGAGCCAGGTTACTCATCGCCCTGTACAGAGCCAGGTTACTTACCGCCCTATACGAGCCAAGTTACTTACTGCCCTATACGAGCCAGGTTACTTACCGTCCTATACAGAGGTAGGTTACACACCGCCCTATACATAGCCAGGTTACTCAATGCCCTATACATAGCCAGGTTACACACCGCCCTATAAAGAGCCAGGTTACTCATCGCCCTGTACAGAGTCAGGTTACTTACTGCCCTATACAGAGCCAGGTTACTTACTGTCCTATACAGAGGTAGGTTACACACCGTCCTATACATAGCCAGGTTACACACCGCCTTTACATAGCCAGGTTACACACCGCCCTATCATAGCCAGGTTACTCAATGCCCTATACATAGCCAGGTTACACACCACCACTATAGAGCCAGGTTACTCATCGCCCTGTACAGAGTCAGGTTACTTACTGCCCTATACAGAGCCAGTTACTTACTGTTATATACAGAGGTAGGTTACACACCGTCCTATACATAGCCAGGTTACACACCGCCTTTACATAGCCAGGTTACACACCGCCCTATACATAGCCAGGTTACTCAATGCCCTATACATAGCCAGGTTACACACCGCCCTATAAAGAGCCAGGTTACTCATCGCCCTGTACAGAGTCAGGTTACTTACCGCCCTATACAGAGCCAGGTTACTTACTGCCCTATACAGAGCCAGGTTACTTACCGTCCTATACAGAGGTAGGTTACACACCGCCCTATACATAGCCAGGGTTTATCAATGCCCGATTATACATGCCAGGTTCCACAACCGCCCTATAAAGAGCCGGTTCTCATCGCCCTGTTACAGAGTCAGTTACTTACTGCACTAATACAGATGCCAGGTTTACTTAACTGTCCTATACAGAGGTAGGTTACACACCGCCTATACAAATCCAGGTATACACACCGCCTTTAACCCAAAGCCAGTTACAACCACCACCGCCCTAAACATATCCAGTTACTCAATGCCCAACAGGCCAGGTTACTCATGCCCTACACATAGACCAGGTTACTCACTGGCCCTATCAGAGCCAGGTTACAAACCCACTTCTATTACAGAGCCATGTATCACCACCCTATGCGAGCCCGGTTACACAACCTTCCTATAGTAGCCATGAGCCAGGTTACCACACCCCTCCCCTAACAGATCCAGGTTTACTCACCTCTCTTACAGTGCAAGTTAACACACCTCTCTATACAGAGCCAGGTACTCACCCCCTTTAACAGTGGGCCAGTTACACACAACCCTTATTATATAAGACCAAGTTTACTCACGCCCTATACATTCCAGGTTACACAGGCCCTATAAATGCCAGGTTATAAGCCGCCCTATCTAGAGCCAGGTTACAACACCACTCTATACAGAGCCAGGTTACACACCTCCCTATTCGAGCTGATTACACCACTGGTGGCCCTATACAGAGCCAGGTAACCACTACCCTATATAGAGCCAGGTTACACACCACCCTATAAAGAGCTGGGTTTACACACCTCTCTATACATAGCCAGGTTACCAACCCACCTCCCTATAACCATCCCAGGTTACACACCAACCTATACAGAGCCAGGTTACAACAACACACTGCCCTATACGAGCCAGGTTACTCACCTCCCTATACTAGCCAGTACCAACCTCACCTCCCATACGAGTAGATTTACACACCGCCCTATTCCATGGCCCGGCTACCACACCACAACCTAACAGAACTCGGTTAACTTACTACTACTTACACATACTGCCCTATACAAGCCGGTTTACACCCATCCCTATACATAGACAGTTTACACTCCCCTCCCTATACAGAGACAGGTTACTCCCTCCCTATACAGAGGTAGGTTGCAACCCCGCCCTATACAGAGCCCAGCCTACACATCGCACCCTATACAAGAGCTGGTTACTTACTGCCCTACAGAGCCAGGTTTACACACCGACCTTATACAGAAGCCGAGCCATTTAACGCACCGCCCTATACAGTCCAGTTTCAACTGTATTTAAGCAGTTACTTTGTATTTATTTCTATTGTTCCCTTTTGGTGCTTTCCCCCCCTCCCACTTCCACACCTTCTTCAGCCTACTCTTATTCTCCCTCACCCTGCCGCCCCACGTGCTAACGTTGGCCATACAAGAACAATAACCACACAATACATTTCCAGCATGGCCAACAAAAAAATCCCGACCCTCCTAGTAACAATGTCACACATCATCGGTGCAATTTCAGCCACTTGGGAAAGGAAGGTCTCCGTGGCCCTCCAGTGGTAAAATTAAAAGGACAATTGTAGTTTCCATCTCCACCCCTCAACCTCATCCTGGATCTCCAATTAGGAGGGGAATAGTGCAGAGTGTGTTCTTCTAATTAATTAGGCCCTGGGTAAAAAAGGGGAATTTAGGCAGCCAAAAAAACCCTTTGTTGGCATTCTTTTCCCCATTGCGAAAGAAAATGCTATTTAGTAGATAGAATATAAAACAGAATTTACTTACTATTAAGGGTACAATTAATAGAGTGATCTTGAAAAAAAAATATTTTTTTTTGTACTAGTAACCCTCTAGGGTCAAGGTGCAATAAACATCCACAAGGTGTCAGTCTTGAGCGCTTATAACGGTATGGGAGTAATAATACATCCAGTAATCTGTATCTGTACTATTCCCTGCGCTTTAAACAATTATTTACCTCAATTCACATCAGGCCCTGCCCCGAAGAGCTTACACCTACTCACTTTATGTACACATACAACCTATCAGTATTGTCTTTATGATTGTGAGGGAAACCGGAGTGCCCGGAGGGAAACCCACCTAAGTACTGGGGAAACATACACTACCTTGCTATGTGTCCAAGGTTTGGAATCGAACTCAGGACCTCATCGCTGCAGGCATCAGTGCTTTCCCTGCAAGCAATAAACCTATCACTCACTATCCATACACGGCCATTGGGTTTTGTCGATTTACTTCTTGGCGTAAAAATAGTGTAAAATTCCAGAATTGATCACTACAGAATATGGTTCGGGACCAATGGGTCAAAAAAGATTTCCCCGCCTTTGCCCCCCCCTAATTTTTTCAGTATACTACCCGATATGCTGATTCGTTCCTATTGAAAAATGTCCCTTCAAATATTTTGATTACTTGAATGCCGTTATGGGGACATTACACATTTGAAAAATAGAAGCGATATCACAGACATAACATTGATCCTTTAAGTAACATGTCCCATGAGGTGACCCGTTGGTTTGCTATTAAATAATGTCCATATTTTAACATAATGTTTCCTCTTCAGAGGATTCGTACTTGAAGTCCCTAATTAGAGCATGGGAAAGTAGGAGAAAGTTTGGGTCCTCACTCAGTTTAAAAGGTTCCATCCCTCACCCAGTTAGTCTGTCCTATGAGGGTTCTGGTTTGCTTGGGACAGAAAACAAACCATACCGTCACGGGGTTTTCCTAGAACCTTTTGTCACCTGAAACATGCCACTCCCACCTCCACGGACCCCCATGGATTTTTTAAAACAAAACTAATGTGCTCCTGTAACTGCTGTATTCATCCCCCAACCCCCGGGGAACCCCACCCGCACTCACACCACACATCCATGCACGTAGGCAGAGAAAAAAGCTGTTAAGTCAGTAAGCATTTTTTATTACCCTATAAAAACATTCCCCCCTTTATTCTTGTTACAATCAGGGGCGCAAGCCATGAGCAAATTCGCAGAAACAAAATATTAAATATGATTAAAATAACAGTTTAAAATGTTTTCTTGGACGGCTCAGATATCTATGCATTACATTGTAAAATATGGCAAGGTGGGCAAGGTGATTTTTCTATAAAATGGCAAAAATTTGGCTTTTCTTTCCCCTTTTTCTGGCTTTAGGTGAAATATTTCCCTCTAGATCGCATATACGCGTTTACCTGGGTGTTAAACCTTGGGTTTAGATACAAAACGGATTTTTTTTGGTGAAATTGATTCAGTACCTCTACCAACTGCAGTGGTACAATGCATTTCAGGCTTTCCTCCTTAGCTTGGAAATTTTAAAATCCCCCATGGTCTGTTCCCCATTATTAATACTCTTACAATATCTATGTCCCCTGGGGGGTTTGAAGATTTCTCATGTTTTTTTTTTTATTTTTACAAAAGAACGAAAACGTGTTAGATTTTTGGCATGGTAATGATGGATTTTTTTCCTATTCCTTGGCTAAAATAAAGTACTGCTTAAAAATTTTTTCCTTTTTTATCAATATAAAATTCAAACATTTTCTGTAGCGGAGGTGGTGTTAGCTGATGCCAAACTAATAAACCGAGCCGGAATGGGTTAAAGTCAGCAAAAAGCACCCAGTTGCGCTGGCCACACTCGGCGCGCTATTTAACTGTAATTGGAGCGCATGTAATCTGCAATTTTTTATGCAATCATAATCGCTCCCATTGCCCAAAACTTGCGCAAATCAACGCTCACACATGCACAGCAAGGCTGTAGTGTGTCCTCGGCCGGTTACCCTTCCCTTTTGCGGGTTACAGACTAGCCATGTACTTTTTTTATAACCATTCGTCAGATTCCCACGTTAAAACGCTCTAAGTGTGCCTATCCCTTAAACAACATTGTGAAAATGCCCAAATTATGGGGTTCATATTCCTAAAAGGCAAAAAATTACTATTAGAACTATTATATGTCTTAGTATAAATGGTTATACCTCATATTAACCCAATTTCGGAGGAACATAATTACATGTCCCATCCAATTGGGTGACAGACAATAATCCTCCATTTCCCATACTCGGAAATTCTTATCGTATCTGAAAAAGAGAGAGCTATTTCCCCAGACCGAGTTGCCCCATACATAAATCCAACCCTAACATTGGCCGTCATCGTTCCCATTGGGCGTACGGGTCTGGCCTGCGACTTGCATGTGTGAACCTCATCATAGAGACAATGATTGGAAAACAAATTAACTAGCCCCATCTGGGGGGAATAAAGTGGCTCGGCTGATATTTCAACATTCCACACAACCCCCCACGTTTTTTTTTCATTCACACAGCCATTCACCACCGTGACTAATTCACACACAAAGCACCATTTCAACCAATACTATTGGTAAAAGTAACTCCAAGTCTGATCCATTTTTTGTCGATTTTGGTAGAAAAACCTGCAGAAAGCTCAGCCCCGGAAACATTTTTGCTAAAAATTTTTGGCCCTAACCGATCAAGTCACTGTCCATTCAACAACAATTGAAACAAGAATTCTTAAATCTTATTTAGGAAATTTTCAATAGACTTTCAGATTTTTTGTGATTTAGCATTTCTAATTTTCAAGTGGATATTTGATTTTCCCAACTCCAGCAGAGAAAATCAAAAAGCATTTCTATGCTGTTTCTAACTTTCTAATATAACCGACTTTTTGAATTTCCAAAAATTCCTCTGGATCGGCGGATTTTTAAGACGTCAGTTTTTGAAACTAAACCAAGGTTTGCTTAGAAGCCTAGACTCGTCTTTACCTTCCATTCAAGGTCTGCGCCGCAGTATTCGGTCATTTTTTGCTGGACAGTTCGGACACTCCAGCCAATGATCAACATAATACAACAAAAATACTGCAAACGCTATTTTTTTGTGATGACCTAGTTGGTTTATATTATTTTTTGCTTTAATGGCCAGTACATACTTTTCTAATCCGCATTTCAGACGGCACATTCACAGGCTGGGGTGTATTTTTAATACAAGAAGACAGTGGAATTAGAGGTGGTTTTATTGTTTATTATTGCTGGATGTCGCAAATTATAATGTTGGGTCACAAAAATTCAAATCTGTGCCCTACTTCCATTCCTTCCTTTAATTATTAGGCAACCAGTGGAATGTAATATATAGGAGGAATTGCTCCTAATTATTAGCCCAAGACAATTGATAAAAAGAATTATCATTTAATGAATTTCCCGTATTTGATAAACTGTGAACATGCAATGCAAATTCCAATTGGTCTTCTTATTAACACTTTTATGGGGACCTAGAACACTTTGTTTTTTATTTACCTTACCATTTTAAATCAATACCATGTAAATCCTGCACCCCCTGGAAACTACAACCCAGTATGTACTATCATAAGGGTTTAAATATGAGACCCCTTTTAATCTTGTTCTCGGTGGGCACAAAAGCTTATTCTGTGTTAAACAATGGAAGGTCCGGGCTTTTACCCTGTTGGCTAGCCATATTTTGGGGCAACTAAATCATTAATAAATAAATATTCATTAATATATAAATATTAATTCATAAATAACATTCTTTAATAAAATAACTAGTCAGAATAAAATAAACAGTCATTAATAAAAAACGTCTTTAATAAAAAAATCTTCTTATAAAATAAACATTCTTATAAAAATACATATCATTAATAAATAAACGGTTCTTTAATAAAACATTCATTAATAAAATAAACTTCTTTAATAAAATAAAATTCATTAATCATACCATTCTTAATAAATTAACATATTCATTAATAAAATAAACGTTCTTTATAAACATCATTAATAAAATAAACGTTCTTTAATAAAAAAAAAATATCTTAATTAAATATTTTTAATAAAATCAAACCTCTTTATAAAATCAAACATTCTTTTAATAAAAATAAATATTCATTAATAAAATAAACAATTCCTTTTAATAAAATATTGATTAATAAAATAAATGTTCTTTGAATATATAAACTTAATATTAAAGATTGGCACATTTTACATTCCCTAATGCCCAGATCAAATGCATGGTCCATATAAATGCCCTAAAGCCCAGATCATGCCTTAATCCCCGAACCCAGATCACCAACCCAAACAAATTGAAATAATGTTCCCCGACTCCTGCAAACCAGATATTAACCCCACTTACCTATGACGATCCAGCAGGGCCTGCATAAAGCGGCAGTTAGGGGAAATTTGTGGGCCCGCGAGGTGTGCACATGGCTCAACGCACACCCATTATTTTTTTTCTTCGCTCTGCTGCACATTTTTCTAAACAAAAAAAACCTAAAGTGAGCTCTGCCTTGCGTCTCTGATGATTCACACTCCCCGGATCCTCCTCGGCCGACAGGTGATACAATCAAGAGACAGGTAATCAGCACTGATTAAATCTCCTCACAGCTGGTGCAATAAAGAGAAAGGTAATCAGCGCTAATTAGGTTTACTAACAGCTGATACAATCAAGAAACAAGTAATCAGCACTGATATGGTCTATTCACAGCTGAATGCAATTAGGAGATAGGTATTCAGTGTTGACTGTAAACTCACAGGTAAGTCGGAAACGCTTTCACAGCTAGCTAAAACCGCAGGAGGAGTTACAATCAAAAAACAGGAGGAATAAAAAGGAAGAATAGAAAGATCTGTAATTCCAGTTGATTGACTCCACAGTTTTTTTATTTAAATTATCATATTTTAAATTAAAACTGAATCCATACATTTAGAGAATATATAATTCAGAGCGCACACCAGTCTTAAACCACCAAACTGTGTTTATTAACACGTGACGTTTCGGTGCCCGTGTGGCACCTTCCATAAGGATATAAAGAAACCACCATTCAGACCAATCGTATCCGCTACTGGATCTGCACTACAACCATTGGCCCAATTTATAGACTTCTTCCTTAATCCTTTGGTCAGACGACTTCCATCCTACATAAAAGACACACAAGAATTCCTGCAACAACTTAAGACAATTGAGACATGGGACCCCACTTGGATTATAATTACATTGGACATTTCTTCACTATACACATCGATTACACATGAATGGGGACTTGAAGCAATCGGACACTTCCTATCATTGGAACACTGTGGGACACCACCTAGCGAATTTATCATTGCCTGTTTGTAATTAATATTGCATAACAATTATTTCAAATTCGAGAACCAGTTCTACATACAGAGCGTTGGTACGGCTATGGGCAGTCCAGCTGCGCCGTCCTACGCTAATTTGTATGTCGGTTGGCTCGAAAAGAAATTCATATACCCTAGTGACTTATACCAAAAATATTGTAAGAAATGAATGCGTTACATAGACGATTTATTGGTAATATGGGAAGGCACGGAAGCACAAGCCCAGGAATTCATTACACTTCTTAATTCTATGGATAAGAATCTCATTTTTACTGCCACCATATCACAAAAAATCCCTCATTATTTGGATGTCTGTATCGAAATTAAAGATACTGGGTTACATACAACACTTTTTACCAAACAAACTGACAGGAACACATTACTTAGAGCCGACAGCTTCCATCCCAGACATATTATCTCCAATTTACCCAAATCACAGTTTATCAGGATACATAGGATTTGTGATGAGACTAAGGAACAGGAGTTACAACTAAAAAGGATGACAGATAAATTTCTTGAGAGGGGCTATAATCCACAAAACATATTACCTGTCTCTTGATTGTATCACCTGTAAGCAAACCTAATCAGCGCTGATTACCTTTCTCTTTATTGCACCAGCTGTGAGATTTAATCAGTGCTGATTACCTGTCTCTTGATTGTATCACCTGTTGTAACCTACCTCTGTATAGGACAGTAAGTAACCTGGCTCTGTATAGTGCAGTAAGTAACCTGACTCTGTACAGGGCGATGAGTAACCTGGCTCTGGCACGGTATAGGGGGTGCGTAAACTGGCTCGTATAGGTCGGTGTGAACCTGGCTCTGTATAGGGCAGTAAGTAACCTAGCTGTATAGGGTGCGATGGGTAGGCTGGCTCTGTATAGGGCGGTGTGCAACCTACCTCTGTATAGGGAGGTGAGTACGTCTCGTATAGGGCAGTGTGTAACCTGGCTTTGTATAGGGCAGTAAGTAACCTAGCTCTGTATGGGTGTGGTGTGTAGCCTGGCACTGTATAGGGCGGTGTGTAACCACCCTCTGTATAGGGAGGTGAGTAACCTGGCTCTGTATAGGGAGGTATAACCTGGCTCTGTATAGGGCAGTGTGTAACCTGGCTCTGTGATAGGGCAGCGTGTAACCTGGCTCTGTGTAGGTTGGTGTGTAACCTGGCTCGGTATAGGGAGGTGTGTAACCGGCTATGTATAGGGAGGTGGGTAACCCAGCTCTTTATAGGGCGTTGTGTAACCTGGCTCTATATAGGGCAGTGGGTTACCTGGCTCTGTATAGGGCAGTGTGTAATCTAGCTCTGAATAGGGGAGTGAGTAACCTGGCTCTGTATAGGGAGGTGAGTAACCTGGCGCTTGTATAGGGCAGTGTGTAACCTGGCTCTGTATAGGTTGGTGTGTAACCTGGCTCGGTATAGGGAGGTGTGTAACCGGCTATGTATAGAGAGGTGTGTAACCCAGCTCTTTATAGGGTGGGTGTGTAACCTGGCTCTATATGGGCAGTGGTTACCTGGCTCTGTATAGGGCAGGTGTGTAATCTAGCTCTGAATAGGGAGGTGGAACCTGGTCTGTATAGAGTGGTGTGTAACCGGCTCTAGAGGGCGGCTTATAACCTGGCATTTTATAGGGCAATGTGTAACCTGGCATTGTATAGGGGGTGAGTAACCTGGCTCTATATAAGGGTGTGTGTAACCTGGCACTGTATAGGGTGGTGAGTAACCTGGCTATGTATAGAGAGGTGTGAACTTGGCACTGTATAGGAAGGTGAGTAACCTGGATCTGTATAGGGAGGTGTGTAAATTGGCTCACTATAGGAGGTGGGTATCCTGGTCTGCATAGGGTGGTGCATAACCTGGCTTTGTATAGGAAAGTATGTAACCTGGCTCTGTATAGGAAAGTGTGTAACCTGGCTCTGTATAGGGCAGTGAGTAACCTGGCTTGTATAGGGCATTGAGTAAACTGGCTCTGTATAGGGCATTGAGTAACCTGGATGTATAGGGCGGTGTAACTGGCTATGTAAAGGCGGTGTGTAACCTGGCTATGTATAGGGACGGTGTGTAACCTACCTCTGTATAGGCAGTAAGTAACTGCTCGTATAGGGCAGTAAGTAACCTGACTCTGTACAGGGCGATGAGTAACCTGGCTCTTTATAGGGCGGTGTGTAACCTGGCTATGTATAGGGCATTGAGTAACCTGGCTATGTATAGGGCGGTGTGTAACCTACCTTGTATAGGACGGTAAGTAACCTGGCTCTGTATAGGGCAGTAAGTAACTGGCTCTGTATAGGGCGGTAAGTAACCTGACTCTGTACAGGGCGATGAGTAACCTGGCTCTTAATAGGGTGGTGGTAACCTGGCTATGTATAGGGCATTGAGTAACCTGGCTATGTATAGGGCGGTTTGTAACCTACCTTGTATAGGGACGATAAGTAACTTGGCTCTGTGTAGGGCAGTAAGGAACCTGGCTCTGTATAGGGCGGTAAGTAACCTGACTCTGTACAGGGTGGAGAGTAACCTGGCTCCTTATAGGGTGGTGTGTAAATACCACCCTGATGGGATTGCTACAATTCTATTGAGGAATCATTAGCAATCTCTTGGGGAACAACTAGCGATCTCTGGACCACCACTATAGAGGGTCATTTATTTAGATCCATCATAACATATTTGCTGGTATAAAAGCTTTACCCCACCTAGCGCTTCTATATGCTACATGTATTTTGTAAGATTGGTCACAGCTGTTTATAATAATGTGTATTACTGAGAAATACTGTAAAGCCTACGTGCCTTTACCGGACAGGAAACTCTCGGCTATGATTAATGAGCTGTGGGAAGCACAAGGGAGGGTTACATGTCCAGTTACAAGGGGATTAACATGAGATACAAAAGGAGATTATTCTAGTCGTGTACGGCCCTACTTTTACATTCATCTCTACAGAGCCTTTTACTTTTTGTTAAATATACACACTTAGTACTAGTTTACTAACAATCTAATACTGACATCATCAAAAAGGTGCTTCCAGATTTTAGGTACAATACCTTGTGAACCAAGTGAATTTACCTTCTGTATCACCGCTAAGATCATTTACAAAGACTTTACTCCAATGATTGTCTCCTCAAGGTCCCATCTGCTGTGAGGGAAGATATCTAAAGAAACTTCCACCACTTAAAGGAGAATGAAAGTCTAATAATAAATAAAGGGTAACTGTGGTCCAAAAATAATAAGTTGGCAGGAATTGCTTTCCTGGTTATTTTTGAAATTTACATTCATTATAACGTGGAATTTTCCTAACAGTAATTTCTACTGTTGGCTATTGGATGGGTCAAAGATGGTCAGGCGCTGGGTCAAGGACAAGACCATAATGGTCTCATAGGGGTCCTGCTAACAGGAAGTCAGTACCTCGGTTGCATATATTTATACACAGAAAAAATGCTGAATGGGCGGTAGGTTAAGGTCATTAGTAGGAGAGAAAACTGTTTTTCGTATGTATATGTTTTCACTGAACTTCCTCTTTAAGCCAAATTAATAAGAAAATAACTGCAGGTGTTTATTTGCAATATGTCAATAAAGGTAAACAATGCACCTACAATGAAGATATAGAGAGTAGAAGTGGTAATGGGAGGTTCATTGGATAGTTTTTTAAATAGCAACGCAGAACCACTGCTGCTCCCAAGTCCAACTCCAGAGGGCGCCAGTATGCAAAAAAAAGGTAACCACAAAAGTAAAATAAAAGTGCAAAATAAATGTGTGTATATAGCAACTCTCTTTATTTATTATTAGACTTTCATTCTCCTTAAGAGCAGGAGGGAGAGATCTTCTTTCGATGCTTTCCCTAATAGCAGTTTTACAGAAACATGCAGAGCCAGTCCTCTCTTGAAACTATCCATTACCACATCACAGGAAGACCGTTCCAAAGTTTTACAGTTCTTGCTGGAAAAACCCTTTCTACATTTGACCTATTGGTGAAAATTTTTTTCCTCTGGATCAACGTTAAGTAGGGTTAATGATTAGGAAATAAAGGTGGGGCTAGATGGACATATGTCTTTATTCAACCTCCAATACTGTTACTAACCCAGGAATTATGGGTAGGGTATAAAGGTTTGGATTAGATGGACGTTTGTCTTTATTCAACCTCCAATACTATGTTACTATACCCAAGCAATATGGTAGGGTATAAAGGTGGACTAGATGGACGTATGTCTTATACATCCTCCAATTTGTTACTATGTAACTTTAAGACAGGCATTATGGAAGGGTATAAAGGCTTGACTAAATGGAGACATATGTCTTAAACATCCTCAATTACTATGTTAAATGTAATTCACCGGAAAGTTCATTGTAAGGCGCATTGTTGTGTTATATTAATTGACACACAGTTGAGTCACTGTGTTCATGTCAGAGGTAATTCATTTGTCCGCAATTCTTGAAAGAAGACGTCTTCTGGCTTGACATCTCTGGACAGTAGATGGATGAACCTGGGTTTTCAGGGCTGTGATAAACATTTCCAATGTATGATGTGTCTTTCATCTACCACCCTAAGTTTGCTTGGCAACATCATCTACGATCCTTAACATTGCCACAGTCTGTTTGAAATCTTTGCCTGGGAAGAACTTGCTTATGTGTATAGAGAACTGTGTCTGTTGCTGTGATTATTTTTGCAATGGACCTTCCACAAAGTCACCCTGGTAGCAGAGTTTAGCTGTTTCACCCAGTTAAAATTTCCTACATGGCTATTTGTGTCAGTTAATGACCAAGTTTCAACCTCCATAGAAAAGCACTTGTAGCGCAGTTGGTTTAAGTTAGAAGTGTAACTGTAAGAATGAATGGATGCTGGTTCCAAAGATATGCAACCGATGCCCAATAAAGGTTCACGTTCTCAGGTACACATCTTGCATCTCTCCGTTCCTTAAGAACTTTAGCAATTTGTTGTTTTTCAAAAGCCCCTGGTGTGCACTTACTTACAGGCAGGTAACTGCAGGGCTGGATTTAAACAGCTATAGGCATTAAGATTAGCTGTTTAAAAGCCAGGTACCAAACCGGCAAAGTGAACTATTCCTTATTGATTGAAGACCAGGAGGTTAGGAGCTATGCCTTACCTTCCGTTCCTCAATCAATTCACCAGGAGCGACGGACGTAGATAGAAGATATTTACCTTACACTCGATTCTCCGCTGCAGCAGAGACAGGTTCCGACTACTTCCTGGTTCAGAGTAAATAGAGCGCGCATGCACAATAATGCACGCTATAGTTACTCTGAACAGAAAGCGGTCTGGGATTTTCAATGCTGCAGCGGTGGATCGTGTGTAAGGTAAATATATTTTTCTTCATCTGCCACTTGGTGAATTGATTGAAGAATGAAGGTTAGGCATAGCCCTTAACCTTCTAACTTTCTAGTCTTAATCAATACATTAAAGGACAACTAAAGCCTCAGAACCACTCTCTTTCAGAGGAAGAGTACCTTAATATAAAGCAATAATCTGTTCTCACCTCTTATTTGGATATGGTTGTTAGGATATTTACCTTTCTAGATTAGGGTTTGTGTTTTATCACCCAGTGTGGTCACTGACCATTGTGTTCTTTGCATATGCTCAGTCCAAAGATACTGCAGGAACTTTTTTGTTGGTACAGTTGGTCACACCCACAAGTAGCCTCTAGCTAATCTTGTGAAGGTTCCATTTATCCAGGTCATGGTATTTCTGTGTGTATTCAATTAGATCAAATGACTGGTGGCTTTATCAATTCAGAATGACTTGTACTATACCTATATATACCTCTAGCTAATCCTTTTCAGGACAGATTAGGCCAGGGGTGCCCCCACCCAGCCAACGCTGGGGCCTCCTCATGCAGAACTGAGCACTGTGAGTGGGCCGTGGGGAGCAGCTCTGCCCCTGGCCCACCCGGTTATGCCCTCAGAACACCCTGACCCTCCCTGTCTACTCAAACCTGTGGCTCCTTGCAGGCTGCGAAAAAATGCGAAGGGTTGGGCATCAATGGATTGGCAAGGGAGCATGTGACTGAGCCGAGGGGTGTGGCCAGTCACTGTAAATACACAGTTATTCATCCAGTTCTTCAGGGGGTTACATTTGCTTTAATGCTATTTACTGTAGTGGGATTTCTCAGTTTAGTGGTGTTTTTAGGGGGGTATTTTCAGACTCTAAAGTGTAAAAAATTGATTAAAGGGTAACTGTGGTCTCCAAGTCTTCCAAACTAGTAAGGATTATATAAAGAGCCATCCACCATACCTTCAAATAAAACCTAAATCACATCTCTAGATAAAATGTGTGAGAAGTTATTGCTGGAAAGGTTCAGCAATATTACTTCCTGCTTGAACACTTCCTGTTTTCAGCCATGTGACCAGTCTGTCTGCATTAATAGGCTCCTTTTCTCAATGTCAATTTTTCCCCCAGGTACTTTCTGATATCCCCAGCATAAGTCTTTACTGAGCAGTGATGTCACTCAACCTACTGGAAGCAGGAAGTTTGAATATTCACCCCAATGTCATTTCCACAGGCTGAAACCAGGGATGTGATTGTCGGCTCATTATAAAAGAAATACTGCAGGCTTTCATTAACCCTAATTTGTTTGGAGTCCACAGTTGCCCTTTAAGTTCTCTTTTAAAGGAATAGTTCACTTTTCGAGTGAACCATTTCTTTAACCAGCTGATCGTGCATATTATACTGCATGCCGCAACTATACTGCATGCGTATGATCAGCTGTCGCGGGCCTCATCCCAATGTTATGGGCAAAAACGTTTGGATTGCCATAAAGCTTTTCCTATTATCTTCAATCTACCATTATCTACATCTGCATTAAGTGTTTTTCTTTATTTAAAAAGGTTGAACCCAAGCCTGAGAAAAAGCGCTGTTTTTCGGCTGAATATATTTCTATATTAACTGATAACCACATGCTTGGTGTGCTAATATTTTATGGGAAATGATTTTCACTGAGTGGATAAAATCTGGGCTTGGAGCTGTAATCTGGATGAAAATCTGCTGGTATCAGGACTGCAGATACAGTAGTGGTTGACGTTAGGGGGATTTGGTTTTGCTGTTTAACCACTTTATTCTGACTTGTTTTATGTTCTGTGGGGCTGAGAAGGAAGTCGCTATGGGTTTTCCCTTTGAAGGAGTTAACAGGATAATAAGAGATTACGTTTCCATCTATGGATGACTTGCTTAATGAACACGCTGATTTTTATCTAGCAGTTTTTTTGTTGTTGCCTCGAATAGTTCTTGTTAAATGTACCAAAAGGCCAATGGTTTTTGCTTAGACTTCCCTATTTTGTTACATCAGTATGTAGAGGGTAGCAGGGCCGCCTCAGACTTTTTGGGCCCCATACTGGTACATTTCTGGCCCCCCAATAACATGAACCAACTTAGACCTTTCACGCATTCCTCCCAACATTTAAAATGCAAAAGAGGAAACATGGGGAGAAGAGAAGCGGTGAATGCAGATTTTTTTTTCACGCTCACTTTGTTAAGACCCGCCCACTTTGTAAGGTTACACCCATTTTAAAAGCCATTATTCCCATTTTACATTGTTCCCTGCAATATTATATATCAACTAGACATTAACGGGGTAGGCATGCCCACCTCCCCGACGCACACACAGACCAGTATATATAAAATGTACCCGTGTCCAGTACCACACACTTTGCAAGGTTTGCATCCTTCTTACAGGTACTTGCACCAGCAGCCCCCAAGATCAGTCCCTGTACACAACAGTGAGACAGAAGGTAACAATGTCCCCCTCTCACTAGTAGAAATGGGATCAGTATAATTACAGTTACTCCCCCTGCTCTCTATGGAGATCTCAGCACAGAACAGCTACAAGGTCAGGGAAGAGGTGGGAGGGGGCGGAGCCACATAAAACGGAAAGACACCTACTGACTGAGTCATGGGCCAGTGCAGCAGACACGCTGTTTGTCTTCTATCTAGGAATGGAGTTCACCTAGTGGTGAATGCAGGAAAAAAGTTTTTTTTCTTCCTCTCACTCTTGGGCCCCTGGCAAGTTGGGCCCCATACTGGAGTACCCCCTTTCCCCCTCTGATGGCGGCGTTGTGGGTAGTTTCATCACAGACTACAGAGTACGTACATTTCAGATATCCACATGGTTTGTTTTCCATAAAAGGCAGATGTTTTCAAACTACAATTTCTTAGAAAATTCAAATATAGGCTGTTGTGTTGTCCCAGCTTTATGGTAAGACAGTCAGCATTAGAGGAGGACACATAGGGCTGGTACACACTAAGTTAGGCTTAGATCTTCTGATATGTTGGTCAATCTGGAAGAAATATTGGCTTGAAATTTACCAACCAATCAATTTTATCTAATTCTTCACAAAAACTTGTCACAAAGGAAATTGGATATGTCAGTAGATTTAAGGCAATAGGACTGGTCCGCTTTCATTTACAACTGAATATATACAGATTGGGTCAGTTACAAATATTTGACTCTGGTCGACCATTGTGCAGTATGCCTGAAACTAAATAACATGTTTGCTGTGAAGAACTAAATATAGAGGCTAATACTGGGGGGGAAAGAACACTGGGAAAGCAAAAAGGAAGAGGACAACCAGGCCAGTTTAAACTGCATATGTTTTAATGGACATGTTTTGAACATACCGTGTTTCTTATCCAGGAAGGTAACACTGACCAGAGTTGTGGGGGAGCGACTGTCTGGTATAGAGATGTATACATACCCCCACCTCCCCTTTCTCATGGGTCAGAAGCATTTTTGCTGTCTAAAATCCCTGAGCGTTGTCAAGAATAGGGCAGGGCTTGAGCGGGGCACAGAAGGTTCATGGACAAAGTTAGCAGCCCATTGCGAGAGTTTGAATGGTTGTAATAGGCCCTGCTTTTTAGATTAGTTTATTTATATAGCGCCACTTGGGGACGCAGCATTGTACAATATAATACAAAAAGCTGTAAAAGGGGACAAAAATATAAAGAATACAAAATATATAAACTGTATAAATATGTGCATTAATTAGTATACAAGTGCTTGAACCATGTAACAGAAGTACCCCAGGTACTTTTCATATTAACTATTAAAAAAAATTCAGCCTTAAAGGATAAGTACACTCCAGAAACAAATGAAGTTTAAATGGAAGCTGAATCCCTAATAACGGCATGACACACGCTTGTTACAAGTTAATTGTGGTGTCATTACGTCACTCGCGCACGGAGGGAACTGCTACAGGATTTATAGACCCAAGCCAGAAACGAGGTGCAGCAAGTCTCGGGGGTGGAGCTTACCTGACTGCAGACACGAACCAAGATGGCCAGCACTTTACGGGGCACAGGTAGGCTCCAAAGACAGCTAGAGAAACAAAAAAAAAGGCGGAAAGGTTAGTTAGGGATTCAGCTTCCATTTAAACTTCATTTGTTTTTGGAGTGTACTTATCTTTAAGTTCAGCAATAGTTGACGTTTTTACTGTGTTAGCCATAAACAAGAGAAAGAAAGTAGAGCTGTGATACCTTTTATTGGCTAAACTAGAACAAAAAATAAAATAAAGCAAGCTTTCAGGAGTCCCAAGCCCCCTTCATCAGGGCTGGATGTTACATCAGAAACGAGAAATCAGACTTATATATACATAGGAACAGTAAAGATCAAACACTAGAGATGAATTGAACAGTGCAAATACAAATGCAGACTGAGTTCAGATTTCTCCATGTATAATAATTTAAACAATCAAATAAATTCTGTTAATTAAACAATATAATTATAGTTGTGTCTATGTTTTTTTTACCAATAGCACTCTACAGCTGGTGATGTGAGACCTATACTTATAAATAAAGGACTGGTGCCTAATAAGATTTGTTAGGTTGGAAATGTTACAGAGAAGTATGAAAAGAAGAAAAGGATCCACAATGTGGTAAGTGGTAGGATAAGGTAAATATCTATAATTCCGGTTCTAATTACACGCGCAATCACGGGTACACAATGTACCAATCTGTCTAAGATGACAGATAGAATCTGCAAGATTTGTCTGTCACCTTTGACAGATGGGAGTACAAGATGGTCAAGTACAAGGTAGTACAAGGTAGTCAAGATCGTTCTCCCTATAGTATACTGTAGTATACTTTAGTATAGGGGGCCAACCGCGACCAATGCCAACGTGGTACATTCGATGCTACACACTTTACCGATAAAGGGCCAATCTTGTGATACCGACGGTATTGGCCCTTTATCGGGAATGTGTGTACCCAGCTTAAGACTAGCAGGGAGATTCAATAAATGTTTTATCGTTAAAAATGGTGCTAATTTTGCCCCAACCAATCAGGTGTTAGCTTTCAAATATTAATAAGATCTGATTGGTTGGGGCAAAATTAGCACCATTTTTAACGATAAGAACATTTATTGAATATCCGTAGATTTGGTCAGGTGACATTGAAATTTAAGATAAGGGATTACTTTTACCAGTGGGCTGGTTATAAGAGTCAATGCAGTTATTTATCAACCCTCCGCTGCATTAATAACTTCCATTGCACTTCTTTTTCCATGTTCCGAGCAATGATACATTGTACAGTGAGGGGATTTTTATTTGGTTTAATTTCGTTAAAACAGGGTTTACCATAGGGACTGATTATGTAGATCATACAAACCCTCCCAGACTGAGAAATCAGAGAACCTGGGATTAGATGGGGGGGCAGTTGGAAGGTGAGTCCTAGGGTGGCGCAAACACATGGAACTGGCAGAGCATTAAGATTTTGTCCCTCCAATTGTGGGGTGGGAGGGAGGAAGCTACTTTGCTCTAGTGAGGAGGTGTAATGTTCTTTGTGTCAGTCTCTTTCCATTCAATGTCATATTTCAGGTAATATTTAAACCAGGTTGCGAACATTCACACAGTAAACCTATCTGGTTTCTTTGAAGGGATAAAGGTTAAAGATATTCATTAGCACATTATGTGCATTTTGTTGCCATTCCATGGCTGAGTGGCTGATTGTGCTCTTTAACTTGTTTCCTGATTCTTTCTAATGACCTAATTATTTCCTCCTATGGTAACACTCGCAGGTGAATGGACCTATTTACTATTAAGGGAAGGTTCCATTATCATTTCATATCTTTACAGGCTGTTTCATTTTTTATTTTTTTGTAAAAACAAGGGGAAAAAGCCACATTATTTACAAAATTAATTTAGTGATGTACGAGAGTTTTGGGCTTTTGTGCAATATCTACATTACATTAGATGAACATTCATATAACTTTAGCCCCAGGTCTAGAAGATGGCTGAAATCCCACTATGTCTTCATTATGTTCAGTGGAGAACCAAAGACCCCATGACAGCGGGGGCCCCCGGGAACTAAGAGGGCCCGTTCAGCTACACCACAGGTACTGCGATCAGCTGCTGGAGATGGGGGCATGGTCAGGGGCCTGTCTGGAAACTTGCAGGGGGGCCCCTGCAGTTTTGCTATTAGTTATGTGAACAATAAGCAATGACATAATCAGTAACTATATTAACTATATATTTTTATATACCCTTCCTTAAAGGGCAGGGTGCCATCAGACTTTTCTGGCCCCATTTGGGTAAATTACTGGGCCCCCCATAACACGCACAAACTCACACATTACACACAGACTAGAACACACATTAAACACACACTTTGAACACCTATTACACTTTAGCACACACAATTACATTTATATTACACTAAATAGTTGGAACTCATACACTGGTAAAATCATTGGCACAGACTCTGATAAATGGTTGGCACACAGATTGAATTCAATAGAGCCATTCTCATTGACACTCTAACGGTCTGGTCACACTCCTTTACTATGCACATTTCTAGGCACTTTTCACACAACGGGGTTTTCAGAAGTGTGTGAGAATGTTTTTCCCATTCAAATACATTTAGCATTCCATCTATATCCATAGCAAAGCAGAAGGTTATTACAATGCGCTGCCACATGCATTTATCCTGTAACGTACATGTTTAATTTTAATTATACAGAGAAAAGAAATGCACAGGAAAAACGCACACGCTTTTTGATTGGTGCATCTTTGCTGGGTTGTGTGGTGGCATTCTGGACGAAGCCTTCAAGGGGAGTGTTTATTCAAGGGGCGTGTTTATAAAAGTGCAGTATTCTGGACACAATAGATATCTTTACGTATAGTATTATATATTTAGATATCTATTGATATACATAGTATATATTTAGATAGTATTGGGAATAGTACACATAACTACTGAACTACCTGACCATTCCCATAGCAGACAAAACTTAAAGGGTAACTACAGTCAACAAACAAATTTTGTTTCAATCATCCAAAATGTTTCTAAACATAAAAAACACCTACTTCCTAACCTGACACAGGTAGACACACACCAACTGACCTACCCTTTCAATAGTGGCAGCCATATTTAAAGGGAAACTATAGAAGAAACAACATTGTCCCTCATTGTCAATATTGAGTTTTAAAATCTGCAGCACAGACAAAAATTCCCTCCTAAATGTAGCCTTTCAATCCACATTCAAACTTTATACTTAGGCTTTCCCTTTGGTTTAATTTGATGTTTCTGCTGCAATACCTGACCACGTGCCTTTGTGTTGTTTATGTGATTTGTTAGTTGAGCAGAACATAAAGGGGCTTATTTAATTAGGGCTAGGCTCACTATGTCCAAAATGCGCAATGCAATCTTTCATATCGCATCTGCTTTGTGCATTGTATGGACACCCATGTCCACTACCTGCGCTATGCTGCACTCCTTTGCTATTTGATTTTGATGCACATCGCCTGCATTGTCATTCGACATCATTTTACTAAAAGTGGGGCGCACAAGATAGCACATCCTACTGCTCCAAAATTGTGTTACAGCTTTATATATGGTAGGAGGTGCGATCAGTGGGGCCATGACCTAGAGGTGCAACATTTTGGCTCTGCTGTTAATCTGCAGCAACTAATTCACATTATTAGATGTTTTCTAACTGTATAAAAAATATATCTGATTGGTTAATTAAACTTTATGGGGAATTTTTCCCCTCCTATTAAACTCTTCTTTAAAACACTGACATGGAAAGGGATTTCCAGTAATGGTTTTATGTACAAGCATTGGAGACCAGATCACATGATCCTCTGCTCCAGAAACTGGTAATGTGACCATGACCAACTGTCATCTTGGCAGTTGAGTTTGGTGGTTTTTGGTGGTAGAGTGCTCAATTTGCTCTTGTGAGATTTTGCGATTTGGTGAGTTTATCTTACTGGAAAAAGATATTAAAGAGAAGAAAAAAAAAGAAGAAGAGAAACCGAGAAAGAAAAACATCTCGGCTGAGAAGAAGAAGTCGACAAATAACACCTCGGCTGAGAAGAAGCCGCCAAATAACACCTCGGCTGAGAAGAAGTCGACAAATAACACCTCGGCTGAGAAGAAGAAGCCGCCAAATAACACCTCGGCTGAGAGAAGAAGTCGACAAATAACACCTCGGCTGAGAAGAAGTCGACAAATAACACCTCAGCTGAGAAGAAGAAGCCGACAAATAACACTCGGCTGAGAAGAAGTCGACAAATAAACACCTCGGTGAGAAGAAGAGCCGCAATAAAACCCTCGGCTGAGAAGAAGTCGACAATAACACCTCGGCTGAGAAGAAGTCGACAAATAACACCTCGGCTGAGAGAAGAAGCCGAAAAATAACACCGCGGCTGAGAAGAAGCTGCCAAATAACACCTCGGTGAGAAGAAGCCGCCAAATAACACCTCGGCGAGAAGAAGCCGCCAAATAACACTCGGCTGAGAAGAAGTCGACAATAAACACCTCGGCTGAGAGAAGAAGAAGCCGACAAATAACACCTCGGCTAAGAAGAAGAAGCGCAAAAACACCTCGGTGAGAAGAAAAGCCGTCAAATAACACCTCGCTGAGAAGAAGAAGAAGCCGCCAAATAACACCTCGGCTGAGAAGAAGCCGCCAAATAACACTCGGCTGAGAGGAAGAAGCCGCCAAATAACACCTGGGACTTGCAAGAAGCCGACAAAGAATAAACACCCTACTGAGGAGAGAAGAGCGATTGCAGGAAAGCATGGAGGACGGCCCTGTAAGAGACATCTAGAGAGACAAGCTGAGGATGGTAAGAGACTATTTAGACATTTATTTTCTCACAGCTCTGTCCCATCTGTAGTAAAATAAATGATGTCAATTCGTGCCCTGGTAGCTCCCCCTTCCTGTAGTGGTAGTTTCTATTATACTAACTGTCCCATCTACCACATACTACAATAAAGCTAATATTAATGATAGGGGTTTCGAATATTAAAGGGACTTTCTGTGAAATCAAGCAAACCACTGTCAAACCTGCAAACAGCACAAACCAACTGTCAAATCGCTGTCAACCTCCCAGCTACAGCAACACTGGTTTACAGCAGTAAAGTTCTGATTACTTGATTGACAATTGAATGGTACAGTGGTGGGTTGGAGGGATTATAGTTTCCAGTAATGGGGCAATATAAAATACCATTTTTCAGTATAGATGCCCTTTAGGGTTAGTAGCTAGAAAAAGTCCCTTCACCTTTTTTCTTGAAAAAACAACCCTAGGATTAAAACCAGAAGAGATTTTCAGACAGAGATGGATTACCATCAAATTGGGCCCTAGACAGAGCTGTCATTTGGGGCCCCTTGTTCTATATTCTTTATTGTATTGGCTGTAATACTGTAGCAGGGCCCTGATGTTTACGGGCCTAGGCAGGTGCATTGTGGACTATCTGGTCTGTTCAGACTGTCTCCTGAAATCCTATTCCTTCTCGGTGCTAATATCACACTGTATACTTGTTCTAAAACATTCTCTCTACAATTATCTATAATTTATTAAAAATGACCATAACATATCCAATTATTAAGATTAAAATATGTTTTAATTGGGCTATAACGCTATTTCTGTTTCAATATAAAGGTGCTGCTGTGAAGAGGCTTTGTGTGGACATTGAAAGACCCTCCGATGGACGTCCGGAATTACAGGTTTTTACACCAAGCTGGGAGAAGGTGCGTATGGAAAGGTAATGCTGGCTTCTTTATTTTCCAGCAAGGAGTTCGTGGCTATGAAGATCCTGAAGAAGGAAGAAGAAATCTGGAGGAGGCCCACCTTATGGAGAGAGAGGCACGAGTACTGCGAGCGGTTGCTGGATGCTCCTTTGTGTGCCATGCTTATGCAACCTTCCAGACGCAGGTAGGGAAAACTGTTTGTATTGGAGGCAGTGTAACCAGTTCCATTATATAAGTGGAGGTCAATCAGTAAATAATAGGTATTAAGATAACATGATAATATAATGTTCTCTCCATTAGGGTAAGTGTAATGTAAAAGGTGTGTTAGACATTATCAGCATTTTTTTAATCACATTTCTCATTGATGGTATAAGACCCACTGTTACTTTGGTCCATGTGGTAAAGGAAAGGATTATATGTCCGTCCCAACTGTTGCCATTGAGTATTAAAACAACTCAACTAAAAGTCGCAGACTGGAAGCTTTTGTTTATTTGTGCCATCTTTATTACATTTGTTGTAATTATTATTAGGGTTAGTCACACTTGTATGCTCTATTCTGTACCACTATTGAATGTTTCTGTCTTTGTACACAGAGGAACGCCTTTTCGTTATGGAGTTTGCCGGGAGGAGGAAGCCTGGAAGATCTTTTACAGAACTAGGCCACTGGAGATCAACGCCATCAAGTAAGTGTGAATTCCTACCATATTGCCAATGTATTGACAACTGCACAGAGATCTTAATACTCCTGTAGATTACTGTACAGTGACAATTATAAGGAGACTTTTAATAGGAATTACACATTGATGTATACAAAATTGTATTCTAGTAACAGGGAGAGATCTCCAATCACAAGATTGTGTGTCAGAGCCTCAATGTTATTTACTGATAGACACTTG
Organism: Hymenochirus boettgeri; assembly: GCA_019447015.1. Classification (NCBI taxonomy): domain Eukaryota; kingdom Metazoa; phylum Chordata; class Amphibia; order Anura; family Pipidae; genus Hymenochirus; species Hymenochirus boettgeri. Next base: position 372,655,253 of record CM033469.1, read on the forward strand.
TGTGAATATTGTGTAGTTATGAATTTCCTAAAGAAAGTTATGGAATCCATTAGGTATTAATACAGGGATAGGCAACCAGTAGACCTCCAGACGTTTGAAAAACTACAACTCCAGAACTGTAGAGTTTGAGTGCTTTGTAGAGGAATGCTGGGAAGTTGTAGTTTTATAACATCTAGAGATCTATGGTTGCCTATCCTGCAGTAATATATAAGCGTTTCCCATTATATAGAAATTGTCTATTTATAGTTTTCCAGTGTAATGAATTATTGTTATTGTCTTGAAAATGTTGGGAATGGAAGAAAAATAGATAAAAAAATCTTCATTCCCTAGATTTTAGCCGTGCTGAAAAAATCTGCTGAATGACTTTGGTTAAAGTGGTCAGATTTTTACCATTTATAGATGTTTTTTTGGATGATGAAATATTTATATAATCTCTCTCACGTTTTTCTAGATGCTACAAGGTAAGGAATTACGTTTTTGCTGTGGATTTTTGGTCCTTAGGTGTCACCGTCTACAGGATGGCTGTCATGGACGTTTCCCTTTATGCCGGAGAGGAGGAAAATAAGGTGAAAAGATCCATCTGAAGTCCAGACCAAAGTACCAGCAGGACTCAGTGATGACCTGAAAAGACTCTCATGAGCAAGGTGGTAGCAGGATTTTAATGAGAAAGGTTGTATAGTATTATACGCTTCTCTGGTAAATTGGCTATGATACAGGAAGATGTTACTAGTCAAGTGTAATTTACCTTGCCTGGTATTAAAAACTGTTATTGTTCTTCCAATAGCGCCTGAAGAAGAATCCATCTGTGCCGCCTGGGAACAGCTGGAGATATCAGGCAACATTATTCTTCAGAGGAACAGACGGACCCATTGGAGAGTGGTGATACCACCGTCCACTTTCACACCAGAGACATGGATCAGAGAAGATGCTGAACCAGCCTATGTCTTCATGGAGATGCTGAGGACGTTACGAGCAAAGGGAAAAGCTGCAGGACTTCTCCTTCTCTGCACCAGTGGCGGGAAGACGAATGCTTCATCATCCTCGGTAAGAAACACCAACTCCCACCACCCCCAGCCACAGGTAAACCCCTTTATATATTATGTATAGTCTTTATTTGGAAGAGTAAGACAGTGTTTTCAACCTTTTATCCGGGGAGAATCAATTTTAAATGTGTTGGAAATTACATAAAAAAAATATTATAAATTGTTTCCATTTTAGTTATCAATAACCAGAATACATAATTCATACAAGATAACAGATCAATAAGATTGTTATATTGGAAATGAACAGAAATTTATCACAAGGGCGGATATGTACAGTTCCGTCAAAAGGAATCCTCAGTACCCTCCTGGGAACCCCAGGGGTAGAGAAACACAGGATAACTTATGATAATTATATTATAATAGTATGTTTTACAACTTCACACACATATAAATATATTGTATATATGTATAGTACATGTTATATATGTATAAATATTATGTAGTGGAGAGAGGAAGATAGACCAGTATACTAGATTGATTGGATAAGATTAGATAGATAGGTAGATAGATTAGATATATAATAGATTGACAGGACAGATAGATAAGATAGTTGACACACATATATAGATACATTGGTTATATATGATAGATATGTGCTAAACAAGTAGCCATTAGTTAACATATAATATGTTTATTAATATGTCATTATAATATGATCCAGGGACAAGCCGTTGCCAATTGGAATCGGAAGGTCTTTTTCCCTTTGATCCATGTCTAAAAGGGTTTTTTGCCTTCCTCTGGATCAGTAGAAATGGTTAAATTAAGGGACTCTGCTTCCTTCAACCTTAATAGTAAATGATAGTCTATAGTTAGAGGATAGGTAGGTTAGGGACCTGCTCAGAGAGTCTAAACTGACGTGGTGGAAGGCTTGTTATCCTTTGGCCAATTCTATTTATTGCAGGGTCCTAGAGCACTAAACAGAGTTTATATGGGGAATTAAGGATGTAATGAGACCTGTGTGTCTGTCTTCATCAAGTCTTACCATTGTCTTAATTTCTGCCTATGAAACTTCAGCACTATTGGGTCAATCTTAACGAAGAACCAAATGTCTCCGCTAGATGAACGTAGGGAAACATTAGCTATGAAATGGGGGGTTGGTTGGTACGGAGGATGATGGTCTAGAAGGGGATTTTAGTGCTGATCTGTTTTGTTGGCCCTGATCCTGGTTTTAATCTTATATTTGACTATTGGACTAAAGGATAAAACTAAAGGACTCTCACTAATTAAATTTCAATTAGAAACTTGGTTACAGTAGAGGTAAAAACCACATAGGTTAAACCAACAGAATAAAAATATAATATACCTGGATAGATACAATAGGATAATAAAGTTGAGGATGTAAAATCTTTAAAGGAAAACTAAATGTTAAAAAGTAACTTTAAAATACTCACTAATTCATTTTTTTATGTATTAACACAACAATCCCACTGTTAACATTAGATATGAAATATAGACAGGGGATACATGGGCAGTGTGAACACCCTTGTCTGGTTTGTGATCAGTAGTAATGTTCAGGAGAAAGCAGTTACCAATAAAGTGTTATAACATGTATAGCAGTGGTGTTTATGTCTGGTATTAGGGATACAAGGGGGGGTAAAAGGAAATATGGATCCTGTAGAAAAGACCAAATAACTAATTAAACCCTTTAACCATTTAACCTTTAACCTTTTTAGAATTTTTGCTGTAGTGTAGTGGGGCCAGTAGTGGGTATATTTAGTTTTGGGGGTGGACAGTGCCTTTAGGCAGGGTTGTCGAGCCTGTGGCCTTCTAGATGTTTTTGCTGTAGTGTAGGGCTCCCCCCCCCAGGACCCAAACCGTTATGTGATTTTTGCAGAAACTCTCCAATCATTACTTACATTACCTCTCTCTATCCGACGTACTGTAACGTATGAAACTGCAAGCAGGGGGCCAGACGGCAGCGCATCCGTGATTGGGAGCCAATCACGGATGCGGCTTCCGGCTATCCAGAACGTCGGAGAGAGAGAGTAATGTAAGTACAGTCGGGGGAATTTCTGCAAAAAATTACTATTTTTGGGGTGGTGGGGCTGGGGGGGGAGGCCAACCTACAGAAATTGCGTTTTGTGCTAGAGGGAGGTAGAGGAAAAAAGGGAGTGAGAGGGAGGGATGGAGGGCTTAAAGTGCGCATGACATTTTTTCCCAGAGGGGAGGACCAGGAGGCGCGAGGTCCTTATATGGCATGGCCAGGCTCATGGTGGTCAGTTCTTGGGAACTTTACAGGGGACAGTACAGGAGGCCCATTGGGGGATGTAAAGAAGGATTTTATTACACTTACACAGTGGGGCAGTAAGTGGGTTTATATTCCAGTTTTGGGCGGTGGACATGTCCTTTAAGGAGGGTTGTCGACGCCTGTGGCCCTCTAGATGTTTTAAAAACTACAACTCCACCATAAACTTGCTCTGCAGAATGCAACCAACTCCTACCAAGTTTTTATGCCCAGTGGCAAGATCTAAAATTATTACCGTCAACGGTGACTGAACTCTACAGTGGACAGTGGCATTACCATCTCTTATGAGGGTAGGACAAAGGCTGGAGGTGTAAAGTGGTGCTCTGAGTGCTGGAATAGCACTTATTGAATATTTGCACTTACCTGCAGCGTTTCTGTTAAACACTGGTTGTGCGAAGTGGGAGAAGAGAAAAAACATGTCAACGCAGATTATAAAAAGTTGTGTCACCAAAGCAAGAGTGCGCCCCTTATTAGGTTATATACTAATAAGACACAAGTCTCTGCAACTTTCAATGGAGAGCCTGTAGTGGCGGAGAATCCTATTAGGAATCACTCAAGTGATAGTTCAATTATATGCAATGCAGCTCTCCATTACTAATATAAACTAGAGATGTTCGACTTCGCCAAAATTTCCCAGTCCGATCGAGGGCGGCTCGAGCGGGACCCATTATAAATGAAAAAAAATCCTCGCAAATAAGAGAAATCTAGTTAATTTCGAAAATATTGGGCGAAAAAACGGTATTCCCGCCATTTTCAAAAAATACGAGAAATCCTACGTAATTTCGAAAATTTTGAAAATACGTATTTCACAACATTTCAAAAACTACGAAGAAAACCTCCTCGTATTCGAAAACGCGGTTCGGAAAAGTTGCGGAAGCGGGAAAAACCCGCGATATCCGCAGTTCGCGACGTGGTAAAGGTCGTGCGGATCGTGTTGGATTCCGCAAACTGGGCCATCAGACTATATAGTACATAAAAATCAGTGTCATACCTCTTATCCAACCACCCGGGGAATCGAACATTCCACAAAATCAGATGTCACAAAGAGCTGGAAGGAAAAGGATCAGTCGTGCATACACGGCACAGAACACCTGGCGCGCATGCGCATTACCATTCCATTACGGCACATGAGGGAAATTCAATACAAAGTACTAGACGGGCGGGCTCAGGAGCAGCGGGCACGCACACGCATTATGCAAACAAAAGAGGCGCGAACAAAATGGAATCAACCCCAAAATTAACAAACGAAGGGGTAGTAAACAAAAGCCTATAAAACTAAAACAAGTGAAATAAACCTAAAACAAAACATTCGATTGACTGAAAATTACTATTAAACATTTGAACCAGAAGGTTAAACATTAATCTAAGATAAAGATTTAAATAGTAAAATGTTTAACAATGTTTTTTAATGTTATGTTTCCAAACTTTGGGGAAAAAAAAAGTTATAAATCAAATCTTTCACCAGCTATTATCACTGTACTTAGTTAAAATAAAAAACTTGTGTATTATAAGCAATAATTCACACGCATTATCCCTTTAATAATTATCGTATTGGTAATAGAATAGGGACAGAATAGTGTGCACAGGTAGCAGTCTGTGGCCCTGGGTCTCTTTCTTTTTACAATATTAGAGATGACAGCTGGTCTTTATTCGTTTGTGTGAAGGGTTTGTCCTTGATCGGTTTTGTATGTAGGGCCCTTTTGATAAACCCGATATCGTTATCAAAAAAATAACGACGTTATCGTAAAAAGCGATTGTTATCGTAAAAATAACGATCGCTATTTTCCGGATAACGATCGTATTTTCGTAACGATACGGTTATTTTACGATAACGATCGCTATTTTACAATATCGTCAAAATAACGATCGTTATCGGAAAAATAGCGATCGTTTAAAGGAAAATAGCGACGTTATCGGAAAATAGCCGATCGTTATTTTACGATAACAATCGCTATTTTACGATAACGATCGTTATTTTTTCGATAAGCGATATCGAGGTTTATAAATAGGGCCCTAGGATCCTTATTAAAGATTAATGTACTTTATTCTGGTTATCTACGATATCATAAAAGTCAATGTATGTAGGTAGTATATAATTGTATTGTATGTTCCGAAAAACGAATGGGCGACAATTTTCATGAGAGTTGGAGTGGATACTTATGTATAAGGATTGGAAAAAGATCAGGCTACTTCACAACTTTTTAAACATGTCTCAGTAATCCCATTTTTAAAGTTAATAACCTGTGTGCTGCCAATTCTGGTGTTGAATTGAGTGAATCACGTTATTGCACACCTTCCCAAATCATACAGATTAGTCTCTTTGTACTGGGGGTTGGGCAGGCAATTTACTCATGGAGATCACAGTTGCCAGCAGTCTGGTGCAGAGTTCATAGAAGGCAGCTCGCGGAATATGAAGTTTGACTTAAGGAACGACCAATGACAGTGTGAATGGATGACGCTGCGACCACGCAATACAACTGCTTCTGTAAGGGTTCATTTACTCACCAACTTGTGTCCTCTTTCCACCAAACTACTGAAACCCCGTATAGTATTAAAGGCCAACGTAGACACTCTTTCACCCACCTACTTTTGCATGTGTCTTATTTTTGCAAAGGGTAATTGTTCTTTCTGACGTGTCCAATATTCAATTGATCATAGCAGTAAAAACAAATAAATGAATGTGAGATGTTTTACCCCATTGTTAGGGGAAAGTTTATGCAATGTGCGCAAAGGGGAAGTTTATGTATGAATGTATATGTATGGTATAGTTTATTATCAAAGCGCCATTGGGGACACAGCACTGTACAGTAATATAATAAATACAATAAGTATACAAGGGGGTAAATACAAGATAGCTCAGTACATATAAATATAAATATATAAATAGAAGTACTAAGCCTTGCCACAATCTAGTTAGTGATGCGATACAGCGCCTAAAGGGGAAGTTGATGCGATACGTGCTAAGGGGGAGTTGATGGCAAACGTGACTAAGAAATAAGTTGAGCGATACGCTATAAAGAGGAAGTTGGTACGATATGCCTTAAAGGCGGGAATTTGGTGCGATGTGCCTATGAAGAAAGAAGTGGGTGATACTGTTAAACAGGGACGCCATAAACTTTCATAAGGACTTTAAATGGTGCCACCCAGACCTGGAAAAATGCTTGGCATAGCTTTGATAAATTGTTGCCACCAAGGATGTAAAATCATTGGCACGACTCTGTTATAAATGGTTGGCAACCAGGACTGAGAAAATATATTGGCACAGATTGATAAATGGTTGGAACACAGACTGATAACATCATTGCTACACAGACTCTGATAAAATGGTTGCAAGCAGACTGATAAAATCATTGGCACAGACTCTGATAATGGGTTGGCACACAGACTGATCAAAATCATTGGCACAGACTCTGAATAAATGGTTGGTACAAAGATCTGATAAATCATTGCACCAGGACTCTGACTAAAATGGTTGGCACACCAGACTGATAAAATCATTAACACAGACTCTGATAAATGGTGGCACACGAAGGACATGATAAAATCATTGGCACACAGGACTCTGATAAATGGTTGTCACACAGATGATAAAATCTTGGCACCAGACTCTGATAAAAGGTTGGCACACAGACTGATAAAATCTGCACCACAGACTCTGATAAAGGGTTTGGACACAGGGACTGGATAAATCATCTTGGCCACAGACTCTGATTTAAATGGTTGGCACACGACTTGATAAATCATTGGCATAGATTTCTGATAAAGGGTTGGCACCCAGGACTGATAAAATTCTTGCATACTGCTGAAACAATGGCTGGCACAACAAATCATGACAGATCTGTAAATTGCAAATAAAATCATTGGCACAGAATCTGTAAAATGGTTGGCACACAGACTGATAACAATCATTGGCACAGAATCTGATAAATGTGTTGGTCACCAGGGACTGATAAATCATTGGCAACAGATTCTATGCTAATTGTTGGTACACAGAATGATAATCATTGGCACAGATCTGTAAAGGGTGGTACACAGGACTGATAAAATCATATGGCACAGACTTTGATTAAATGGTTGGTACACAGACTGATAAAATCATTGGCACAGATTCTGATAAATGGTTGGCGACGATAAAACATCAGAGCTGTAATGTGGCAAAGACTAAATTCATTGCAACAGACTCTGATAAAATGGTGTTGTCACAGACTGATAAAATCATGTGGCACAGACATGATAAATGGTTGGTACACAGACTGATAAAATCATTGGCACAGGGACTCTGAATAAAGGTGGTACAAGACATGAAAAATGCATTGGCACAGATCTGAAAATGGTTGGCACACAGACTGACTAAAAATCATGGCCACAGATTGATGATTAGGCATTACAGAAACTGCTAAATCTAAATCAACTCCAACCCCCGAAAGGAATTGCAGGGAAAACCATTTGGAGCAGTGATGTAAGGTAAGGGTTTTCAGCACACACAGTGGGCGTCAGTGGGGTTTAAAATATAGTTTTGGGGGACCTTCCCTTAATTAAAATTTAAAATACAAGTTTAAATTAACACAGCGCACTGGTGGCTGGCTGCTGGCTGGATATGGATGGAAGGAGTTACAGGCCTTCCATTAAGTGAATTGAGCTCCTGCCTACTTCCCCTGCTCTTCACCAATAGCTCTTGGGGACTGGTACTTGATGACGCAACACGGGCAGTGGATGGCCATAGGGATTTACGTCATGATGCGCACTAATGTCAATCTGATGGGCCCAACTTCTGTGTTCAGAGTCTTGTTAAGGTAGATTGTCAGACAAACAGTACCTCCTTTCCCCCCTGATGGCGGCCCTGACAAAAAAGGCATCTTTGAATGGAAAGGGGTAGAGAAGGGCAACTAAATAATTAAGGGGATTGGGGGACGATGAAAATCGACAGAGAGACTGGAAAAGTACAATATGGACACTGGAGAAAAGGCGCTTGTGGGGGGATATGATTACGTGTATACAATACATTAATGGCCAACAATAAAACTATCTGGGGATTGTTCACCAAAGAAACATGTCAGAGGACAGTGGACATTCCCTTAAGGACTTGAAGAAAAAACAGTTTTAGGCTCAACGCTCGGAAAGGGTTGTCCCACTGTGGGGAACGGTATGTAAATCAGCTATGGAACTGTCTTCAGTGTATGTTGTTATGGCAGGTTCATTGGACAGTTTCAAATAAAAAGTGATGAGTTTCTGCAAACAAGGAATGTTGGAAGTTAATGGTATTGATACATAAAGTAGAGTTCGATCCAGGGAAAAGGAAATTTCCGATGACCATGGAGTATGAAAGTAATTGTTTCCCCCTTCATAATTTGGTGTTTTTTTTTTGCCTTCCTGCTGGTATCAACAGTTAGGCAGGAAATGTGGGTATTTGCTAGAGGGTGGGACTGGCGGATGGACCATCTGTCTTTATTCAACCGTCAAATACTATAACTACTTAAGTCATACTTGAGGGCTAGGCCACAAAGGCGCATTTCGTCACGCCCAGTAGCGATTGTACTTGCAATCCATTAGCGTGTGAGATTCAGGAGCAGTGCAGTGTAGGTGGCCACATGACCACATAAAGCCTACTAACACCCCAAATACGATCACTAAAAGGATGGACAATTGCCTCGGTGTACAGACTGCAACACTGTTTAGTGATTGATTACTGCTGGACATCAAGTGATGTCATGGAATGAGTTCTCCTGCGCAACGGGGGTATACCAGTGTTCCCTCTCCACCTCCTCATACAAACAAAACCAACTGTGGCCATTAGATAAAAGTCAGATAAGGGGCTAAAACAACATTATATAGACCTCCCTTGGTCTTCCCAGAGACTACTAGAAACGTCCACAGGCAGTGGAAAGTATTTTTTACTTTCCGGTCTGATAAAATAACTTATGTGATACTTTTTCTACAGGATTAAGGGCCATGGCACACAATGCATTCATCATCGGAAACTGTCACACAATCACACACGAATTGCGTGTGCGATTTCCCGGTTCATTTGACATGCGATTTCGGTGTTGCACTGTCGATTTCTCCTTTGAGATAGGGAAATCGTATGCGATTGCGCATAAAATTGCTGGTCGCATGCGATTGCGTACACAACAGGATGCAACAATCGCACTGACCCAAAAATCCCAATTTAGTGTGTTGCCACAAATTACAATGTGTAAAATTAAAATTGCATGCGCCAAAACCGCTTCATCCAGGCCAGGGCAAGTTAGGTCTTTTACAAAGGTATAGGAAAGTAAAAAAGCCATTCCAAAAAGGTAAACAAGATAAGCAAAACACAAGGGGAAAGAAAAGGGAAAAAAACAGTTTAAAGCAAATGGTGCCTATTTATTGGACTACTATGGCAACTACCGGGGTTACCCGGGTTGAAAATCCCCTTCTGGCACCAGGTCCACCAGTATGTCTTGAAGAGGTTTTGTTGGAAATGTAAAGATATTTTATACAAGGAAGAACAAAATGTACAACAGTACAGTATATCCCATGCAGGTTTGCAGGGACATCGGCAGGCATTATTAGGATTGTCTTTTGTCATTTGGTTGGGTTATGTTGCATCTGGCACATCAGCAGTTAATATTAAGCATTGCTGTCAGTTTCGTCCCATTTTTTGCATGCATTTGTCCATAGAATGTTATATATAGAAACTGCAGCAAAGAAAACAGACAGGAATGTTGCATTAAGCAGTGCGTTTTTAAAACACAATGGACCGCAGCGCACAAGGGACACCGTCGGAAACATAGTGTGAATGAAAAGGACTAGACATTGAAGTATTGTCCTTACATTTGTATTAAAGGGTCCGTAAGAAAAAACGTTACTCGGTGACAACGACCACAATCGAGCATTGCAGCACGTCGTTGTAGTTAACGATTTTGGTGCGTGTGTGGCACGTTTGCGCATGTGATTTCTCTATTCACATCCTGCTCAAAAAAGTGATTTTCCAATGCATGGATATCGGGAAATTGCTAAGAATTTTTGATCCACGATTCCAGTTATTTAAAATTGCAGAGCGCAATATCAAGTGAAATGTGCCGCAGCAAGCGTGTGAAAAAAACGGTAGTGGGGCCTAGCCTAACTTTCTCATATGGTTAAGGAGCTCACCACAATGGATGCTGTTTTTCAGGTCCTATTGTATAAGAAACTCGTGTTTAGTTAGTCACTTAAAAAGCACAGGATAAACATAAAATATAAAGCAGAATACCAGATAGAAACGTTGGATTGTATATTATTTACCAAACTTCCTTGTACAGAATATAAATTGACAAACACACAATATAAATGTGCAAATAACCCAGCAAGTTATGTAAGGTACTGAATGGACAACATATACATAAAGTCCTTGTCAGGCCTCCTCAGTAGTGTGTTGCAACTAATCAAAATGAACAACAATAAACTAAGGCTTGGAAAATACACTTTCCCGTGATTCATTTCTTTTTTTTTTGCCAGGATATGCTAATAACACAACGGTATGACAAAAGGTTCCCACAGTCTAACAAGCTGCTTATTCTAGTCTGAGCCTCAAAGTGCTTAAAGTTTGTTTGTCAAAAAAATTACAAATCCGCTGAAACATGTGAATTCTGCACTGGCTGCGAAGCCCAAAGATAAGACAGTGCGCCGGGGGAGTCTAAAAACCCAACCCCAAAAAAAAATCAAACTATTAAAGGGTCGCTATACCAAAAAAAAAAACAATTTCGCTTTCCTAAATCTTTGTTTCAATGGGAGGCGGAAGCAAGTGTTCTTACTCTATTGGTTCTTCTTATTCAGTGAGAGTACTTGTGATTTCAGTCTCATGGCTGATTTCAAAGAAAAAATATGTTACAAAACGATTACAGTAGGTTTCATTGTGAGCCATTTCCCTGGGCTTGGACTCCGACACACATATATTTTTCTTTAAACAAAACCAGGGAGACTGAAGATTAAAAAAAAAGAAAAGAATACTCATGAAGAAGAATGAGATACAGGAATACTGTTCTGATCTTATAGAATTGATAGATTTGGAGGAAAGTTAGTCCTTTTGTATAGGTGACCCTTTAAGAAATTATCTACATTTACAGATTATTTTTCGTACACTGCTAAAGGGTATGTACACTTGCAAAAAATGACTTTGCCTCATCTTAACGATAATTAAATGGGACATGTAAGCGCTTACTCTGATGTGTGTGTTTCTGGCATCTCTTCAATCCAGTCCTTGTTTTGCTTCAGGTTCAATGCTACTCCCTCCTACCTTGTCATCTTAATAGACTCCCTTCTCAGACACTGCTTTTTTTAGACTGAGATGCTGTGGTAATCACTATCATCTAGCACTGATGAATTCCCCACTGTTCACCATCCAGTACAGTACACCCTTCCAGTTACAGCAAAATCCAAGGACGTGCACACAGCACAAGATCAAGGTATTGATGAACTGGGCTGAAGCAACATATACTTCAGATTTAGAATCTAACAAAAAAAGGGTACAGGTAATATTGGGATTAAATTATTATTTCCAGTAATGGGCACCTTTACAAAAAAAAAAAAAATTAGTGTTCTGTTCCTATCCACTCGGTACTTATCTTGAACTGCAGGATGGGTTAATTCTCCCTATAATTCTCCCTCTATCACCTGATAGCTTGTGTTTTTCACTCACATATAAAAACTCAGCCCGGTTAGGGAAGGGTTACCCACCCCCTCTGATGAAGTGACATACAAGGTCACGAACGCGTCAGGGCTTTTCTCCATGCAGTCTGATTTTAATTGTTGGCAATAAAGGTTGTTTTAAGGTACATCGGGATTCTTCTCTTTGTATTGCATGCTGACTTTATTGAAAGTGTTTCAGAATCTCCAGAAAGACAGGACTTCTCCCACTCTTAGCTACGCGTTGGTGGTGGTAGGTGGGATTGGAGGTAATATAAGCACATTGATGTACGCAATCACGTAACATCTTCTAGTGGCACGTTCAGACCACAAACAAGAAAATCACAGCCTTGCCCCTAGAAGTTGACAGCCAGTATTAGAGTAAAAGACCCAACTCTGTTACAGCAGTTCTGCCCACTTAGACACAGGACACAAATGTAATATTTTGCAATTGTTTTTAAAATAAATTCTGTTCCACCCTCATTTCTTTGCTTTTTCCAAAAAAAAAACCAGTCATCTTTCCAGATTTATTTCTCTCTGCATTGAGAAAGAAAGAACATAAAATTTGGGGTATTTGAAACATAAACTTCTGGACTGCATATTTCTAAAAGCAGAGCGTTAGCCACCAGAGATGACACAAGAGAAAACACTTTGCTCAGGAACAGAATGGAAACAAAAAAGAAAGCGAGAGAGAAGGCAAGTAAAAAAATCGCTCTCTATTTGTATTGGTTCCTAGGTAGGCTGTCTGTTCATTCATGCGGATGGAAAAAAAAAACTTCAGAGGTAACAAGTAGCTTTCGTGCATGTGATCACTTTTTTGGGTGCCAATCATAGGAGCTCGGATTATTGCAGAATTTGAGGATTGCATTAGGAAGCATCATTGACATGTGGAAGCAAGTGATTCTGGTGCACATCCTACCATTCTATGTTAACTTTCGATGCAGATTTGGTGTGCTGCAGTGTGCCTTACTCTTGTCTACTTACATAAGCAAAAAAAGTACTGAGAAGTTGAAAACAGCTGCAACACCCCTAGAGAAAGATGTTACCTGTACAATTTAAGATTAGAATTTTTTCAGTATAGATGGACACTTTAAGTTTAGTCTCCTTTAAAGTCACGCATAACCATTGTAATACGGTAGGTAGCATGACATCATTTTTTCCAATGTTGGTTGTTAGTCATATCGTAGTGCTGGAAATTGTATGTTCGTATTTATGTAGGACCATTTTTTATTTGTGGCCTATTTGATACTCCCAAAATCATTACAACAACCTTGTATATTGTGATATTGTCGGTCAGGAGGAAAAGCTTTTGTAGCGATATGTACAGTGTGTCCAGCCCATGAAATGTAAAAGTACTACATCATATGTATCATACCAGTCATTTCTCACATTTATGATATGCTCCTGTACCAACCAGAACTAAAGTATATTATTAATACCAGTAATTCTCAAATTATATAGTATCCTGCTACCAACGAACTACAAGTATATATATTAATACCAGTAAATTCTTATTATATAGATCCCTGTACAACCAAGAACTACAGTATATGTATTAATGCCGGTAATCTCTCAATATTATTAGTATCCCTGTACCAACCAGAAACTACCGATATGTGATTGAATACCGGTATTCTCAATGTATATAGTACCCCCTGTACCAACCGACTACATATATGGTATTAATACCAGTAATTATCAGTATTATATATAATACCAGTATATTCGTTATCTAGTATCCTTGTTACCAACAGAGCCAGAACTACACGTATATGTATAATACCCGTGTATTCTCAATATTATATAGTATCCTGTTCCAACCACAGAACTACAGTATATGTATTTATACCGTAATTCTCAATATTTAATAGTGTCCCAGTACCACCAAGAACTAACAGTATATGTATTAATTACCAGTTATTCTCAATTTTATAAGTATCCCTGCCAACCAGAATACAGTATATGTATTAATACCAGTAATTCTCAAAATTATAATGTATCCCCGTACCAACCCAGACTACCAGTATGTGTATTATACCAGTAATTCTCAAATTATTAGTATAGTATTCCGTACCAACCTGAAATCCAGTATGGGCTATTAATACCAGTAAGTTCTCAATATTAATAGTACCCCTCCTGAATCCAAACCAGACACAAGTATATGATTGAATACCAGTAATTGTCAATATTAGATTAGTATCCCCTGTACCAACCTGAACTGCAGATATTATATACCAGTAATTTGCAATATTTATATAGTACATCGTACCAACCAGAACTACAGTATATGTATAATACCGTAACTCCTCAATATTATATAGTATCCCTGTACCAAACCAGAAACTACAGTATATGTATTAATACCGTAACCTCAACTATTTATAAGTTCATGTACAAAATTCAAATTAAACCAAACAAAACTAAGGCCTTGGAATACACTTTCCGTGATTGCCATTCTGTTTAATTTGGCCCAGGATATGTAATAACACAACGGTATACCAAACGTTCCCACAGTCTAACATAGCTCTTTATAGTCTGAAGCCTCAAAGTGCTTAAGTTTTGTTTGTCAAAAAAATACAATCAGCATGATGAAACATGGAATTCTGCCCTGGCTGCGAAGACAAAGATAAGACAGTGTCGCCGGGGGGGTCCTAAAACCAACCGCCCAAAAAAAATCAAAACACTTAAAGGGTCGCTATAACCAACAAAACAACTTTCTTTCACTAAATTTTTTTGCAATGGGAGGCAGGAGCAAGTTTCTTACCTTATTCTGCTTCTCTTATTCAGGAGTACTTGGAGAATTTCAGTCTCCCTGGGCTGATTGCAAAAAAAAATTGTTCACAAAAGTATTGTACAGTAGGTTTCATGTGAGCCATATTCCCGCTGGACTCTGACACATATATTTTTTTTAAACAAAACCAGGGAGAGACTGGAAAGAGTGTAAAAAAAGAAAAGAATACTCATGGAAAGCAGAATTGAGACAGGAATACTGCTTCATGACCTTTTGATAGAATTATAGATTTATGGGAAGGAAAGTTGTTTGTTGGTATAGTGACCCTTTAAGAATATCTACATTTCAGATATTTTCTACCTGCTAAAGGGTAGTACAACTGAAAAAATGACTTTGCCTCATCTTAATCGATAATAGAAATGGGTCAAATGTAAGCAGCATTACTTGAGGTGTGTGTTTTCTGCATCTGCTTCCAATCCACGTCCTTGTTTTGCTGATCAGGTTCAATGTCTTCCCTACACTCTCTAATAGACTCCTCTTTCATCAGACCTGACTTTTTTTAGACTGAGCATGCTTGGTATCACTATCATCTAGCAATGAGGAATCCCCAATCTTGTCAACCCATCCAGTACAGTGCACCCTTCCCAAGTTACAGCAATCCAGTATCGTGCACACCAGCACAAGATAAGGGTACTGATGCAGTGAAGCATACATATCCGTCAGATTAGATATCTAACAAAAAAAGGGTTACAGTAATATTTGGGATAATTAGTATTCCAGTATGGGCACCTTAATAAAAAAAAAAAAAAATTTATGGTGTCTGTTCCGTCAAATCCACATCTACTTATCTTGAACTGCAAGGGGTTAATTCTCCCTCTAAGTTCCCCTCGTATCACCTGATTAGCTGGTGTTTTTTCACAATGATAACATCAAGTCCGGTTAGTGGAAGGGTTAACCCTCTGATGAAGTGACGATACAAGTGTCACGAAACGCGTCAGGGCTATTTCCTCCATGCAGTTTGATTTTATTGTTGGAATAAAGGCTTCGTTTTAAGGTACATCGAGGATCTTCTCTTTGTATTGAACTTTTGAAGTGTTTTCCAGATCTCCAGGACAGACTATCCCCTATTAGCTAGCCGGTGGTAGGAATGGATGGTTAATATAGCTCATTGATGTACGCCAATACCTAAAATGCTCTATAGTTGCATGTAAGACCAAAACAAGAAATCACGCCTTGCCCCTAGAAGTTGAACAGGCAGTTACCAACCAGAAAAACTACGTAAAATGGGGGGGTGTATTAATACAGTACTCTCAATATTATATAGTATTCCATTAAAAAATGAACTACCCGTATGTGTATTAATACCAGTAATTATCAATATTATATAGTACCCCTGTACCAACCAGAACTACAGTAGATGTATTAATACCAGTAATTGTCAATATGAATAGTTCCCTGTACAACCTGAAATGCGATATGTATGAATACCAGTAATTTGCAATATTATATAGGTATCCCTGTACCAACAGAACTACATATATGTATTAATCCAGTAATCCTCAATATTATATAGTATCCTGTACCAACCCAGAAATTACAGTCTATGTATTAATACCAGTAATCCTAAATATTTATATCGTATCCTGTAAAACCGAAACTACAGTAGATGTTATTAAATACCAGTAATTATCAAATTTATGATAGTATCCCTGTACAACCGAACTACATTAATGTATTAAATACCAGTAAACTCAATTATATACTATCCCTGTACCAACCAGAACTTACAGATATGTATAATACCAGCTAATTCTCAATGTTAATAGCATATCCGTACCAACCAGAACTACCGTGTATATGTATAATACCAGTATCTCAATGTTCTATAGTATCCCTTACAACCAAACTACAGATAGGTATTAATACCAGTAATTCTCAATATTAGATACTATCCCTGTTACCAAACCAGAACTACAGTATATGTATTAATACCAGTAATCTCAATCTTATATAGGATCCCTGTACCAACCAGGAACACAGTATACAGTAGTATTAATATCAGTAATACCAATATTATTTTAAAACATTATCCAGCCCACTTTAAAGGGGCATGGCCCACTCTCAGCCAAACTAACGCCATACTGACAAATAAAAAATCCTTACTTACATCCTTGCTCCTTGTGGTCCCTCGTTATTATCTCTTTACAGTGCAGGAAACTGAGGGTAGGAGGCTTGTCAGTGCCTCATCCGGTGCCTGTATCTGGCTAGCCTACAAGGTATGAGGCATGCTCAGTAGAGCCCTTTTCCCCCTTCCCTCCCTCCTTGCCCGATCCTCAGTGGCTGGAAGTTTGTTAGCTATAACAACCTTTTGGCACAATGCAGGGGATACCCTCCACCCCAACCTCTATATTAATTACTTACAATTTGCTGTCAAATCTTACTTACACCTCCTTGTTCCTGCGCTGTCTTACAGTGAAGGCAGACCACGCCTGTGATTGGCTGCCATCTCAGCCAAATCACAGCCGCGGCTTGCCGGTCCAGCCCCCTGCTTGCAGTATACGGCGGTCAGGGGAGCCGGACAGAACAGGCGCAGTACGAGGGGAGGTGTAATTACAGATTGACAGTTGATTTAGAGAGTAATGAATAGTCGTAATGAATATCGCGTTGGGGTGGTGGAGGGTATCCCATGCTTGTCCCAAAAGTTTTTAAAAAAGGGGGACATGCCCTTAAAGTTATCAATGAACTGCCATTACCATCTGCTGGAAGAACAAGTTCACAGTTCACCATTCTCACTGTAAAAGAAACCTTTCTAACCTGAAGATAAACTTAATTCTTCTAATCGTAAAGGACATGTCCACATTAAAAGTAACAGACACAAACGCTATGATAGTCATTTATTAAAGGGCATGTCCACCCCCAAAACTATAATCCCCCCAACTACTGGCCCCCACGCCGATGTAGTGTAGTTTAATAGCTCCTTACCTCACATCCCAACTCCTCTGGGTTTCTCCTTAGTCCCCCCCCAAAAGTTCCAAAAATGCCCCACCAGGAGGCTCAGCAGGTCATATAGGAGAACTGCCCTGCTACCTGGCTCTCCTGGCCGGAGATTTCCTGCCATCTAGAGCCAGCTCGCCCTACGCCTCTCCTCCCTCTCCTCACACCGTTTACTATCCCTCCCCCTAGCGATAACCCCCTTATATTGTGCTCCCCATGTCCCCCAGACCCAACCGCATGTTTTTTTTTTAAAAAGCTCCCCAAACATCTTACTTACTCTCTCGCTTTTTTTTCCTCCGCTGCACTGAACTGAACCGGCAGTCCGCTCGTTGATTGCGGCCGCTCAGCAATCACAGACGCGATGCCGTCCCGCCCCTCTGCTTGCATTCGCGCAAGCGGGCCGCAGTCGGAGGGAGGATCGAGGGGGAGTAAGTAAGAGTTGGGGAGCTTTTTGTAAAAAACAAAACAAGGGTTGGGGTGGGGGACATGGGGGAGCAGAATTTAAAATTCTATTGTAGGGGTGGAATAGGCCTTTAAAAGCTAATACAAATCATTATTACAGCCATTAACTCCATTCACACACTGAGAGGCCAACCAATCACAGACGGTGCGGCTGCCGACAATAGAGAAAAGGGATTTTGTAAGTATAATCAGATTAATTTTTTTTTTAAAGAACAAGCGGCGGGGGGTGGGGTCTGGTATTGGGCAGGGGGGGGGGAGCTACCTTACGGTGTATTAAAGGGAATTTCAGCTATTATATCGGGCAGCGACGGAGGGGGATCCGGATGTGGTGGGAGGGAGGGGGGAAAGGGCTCCCCTGCCGCATGTCAGAACAACTAGAGGACAGATCAGAGGCCGAAACCGTTTGGATGGGACGACAAGCTCCTAATTTTCAGTTTCCTGACTTTGAGAATATCTTTATAGTTTATAAAGCGGCCCCCTGTGGACGCAGCGTGTACAGTTAATAAAATGCAATAAAAGTCTATACAAGGGGGATAACTACATAAGGGATAGTTCCGTATATAAATGATATAAATTATATAAAGGAAGTTTGCTAGAGCTTTGCAACACGAGCGGTAATGATGGGCCCTGCCGTAGGCTTACAATCTAGGTTAGGTGGGGTAACACACAGATACAATGGAATGGGTACTAACGTGCTGGAGTGAGACATGCAGATGCAAATAAAACAAACCTATACTGTTGGTTACCAGATAGGTAGGATGTAAGGACTGTACAGGAAGCTGGTTCTGTGTGGAGGCAAACAGTCGGGCAGGAAAATACGGTGGACCACTGAGAGGAACATATAAGGAGGAGCAGCAGAGCGAAGGGATTAATTCAATGTGAGGAGAAGGATTTTAGATACAATGCGCTGTTTAACGGGGAGCCAGGTTGTGTCCAGGTACAGAGATTTGGGATCCGGTATTAGAGAGCGAGACAATACGTGTGCAGAGGTTCAGTTATAGATGAAGGGGGATTGGAGTGAGGAAGCAGGAAGACCAGAAAGTAGTAGTTGCAATAGTCCAGAAGCAGCATAGCTAGCGGTGGTTCAAGAGAAAGGAACCTGCAGATTTTGGCATATTCCGAGGAGGAAAAAGAGGCAGGTTTCTACGCAACACAGTTAGGTGGTAGAAGGAGGAGAGTCAAATAATTACCCCTAGGCAGAAGTGTCGATTGAATAGGGAAGGAAATGGGGGGTATTGTCAACAGAGATGGAGAAGATGAGACGGGACCGAGGTTAGGTGGAAAACGATCAGTTCAGTTTTAGAAAGATTAATTTGAGGCAGTGTTGAGACCATCCAGGAGGAGGATGGCAAGGAGCATCAGAGACACGCTCAGTGATTGGGATGTCAGAAGTTAGTGTCGGGCTGGACAGTTAGATTTCGTATTGTCTGCATATAAATGATTACTTGAGCCAAAAGAGGTGATGAACATACTCCCAAGGAGGAAGGAAATAGTGTTAGAGGGGAGAAACATAAGGGTCCAAGACAGAACCTGGGGACCCCCTCTTAAGAGGGAACAAAAGAAAGAGGTATTGCTAGCAACAGATACAGAGTAAGTCGCCAGAGAGATCGGATAGAAACCCGGACTTGCCACTTCATCGAAGCCCAAAGAGTGAAGTTCTGCATTGGGGGATGACGGACTGTGTTGCAAGCAGAGGGAGAGGTTAAAGGAGGATAAGAATAGAAAGTACCATTGGCCTTGCAACATGCATCATCACAACCTTACACAGAGCCATCTTGGTGGAAATGCGCAGGATTGGAATCCAGATTGACAACGTATCCAATAGGTTCTGACCCTGTAAGGGGTAGTTATGATACAGGAAGACTAATCGTTTAGCAGTTAGAGATCGGTAAGTTAAGAGAGAGATGGGCAGTAGTGGTAAACAAGAGGGGGTTTCTAGCGATGGCTTTTAAGTATGGGCTTTAACATGGGCCATGCGTAAAGACGGAAGGGGAAAATTCCAGAGTACGGAGGCAGTGAATGAAGTGGGTGAGTATAGGGGTAAGACGTGATTACAGTCCTGCAGAATACAGAGGGCATGGGATCAAGAGGAACAGTTCGTGAGCTGGACATGATAGAAGCAGGCGGGAGGACTCTGAATGGGTCCACAGGAAACAAAGATCCAGAAGAGCTGAGAGAGGTGGGGGCAAAACATAATCTGAGCGTATCCTAGGACTAGAGATCTACAAGTGGATGGACTCCACTTACGTGAAGGTAATGCGCAAATCCAGGGGAGATTGCGGGAAAAGAGAGGGTCGGGGGTGAAGGGCGCAGAAGGCGAGTTGAAGATGGAGAACAGAGACGTGGGTTCGATGTTGATTTATAAGTTTCCATAGTAGTTCTGTTTGCCAGCAGGAGCCCAGAGCCAGACATTGCAGCATGAACTTGTTGTAATGGAGAAGAAGTCACGTTATCAGCAAGCATGCACCTGCGTATATAAAAAGGGAGGGAAACAGTGGGGTTGAGCCACGATGAGGATTTAAAATGTTCCCGTCTGAGGGCAGGTAAGGGAGGCCAAAAGAGATATTGGTGGGTATTCTGGGATCCAGACATTAAGGAATTAGCACAAAGCGAGTCAGGGGTCATCAAGTTTGGACAAGAACTGCAGGCGAGGACCAAACAGGGAGCTGGGATTGTCTGTGAAGGTAAAGGCACTTTTTTTAAAAAGTCACAAGTGAGGCCAGTAGTGGGTTATATTTTAGTCCTGCGGGATGGGGGTGGACACTGCCCTTTACACGGGATGTCCAACCAACCCAGTCCTCCGATATGACCTATCTAGTGAACACCATGACACCAGTGCACGTTATTATAAGGCTCATAATATCTTTGTTATAAGTGAGCATATCCCCACATCTAAAAAGTGAAAAACCATTTGAATTTGAAGACTAAAATTATCTTTCTTAAGGGACTGTCTGTGTCGTTGTCATTTACTGTTCTATTGGTGGACCAATGCTTTCAGATATATATACAGTACTACCTTGATCTTTAGTTTGTTCTTTGGAGTTAAGGTTTGGTTGAAGAAGGCCTGTTCAGGCTGGTGGGTTTACAGCTAATACCCCAGGTTTGTAGGAAAGCTCCGATTAAGCGTCACGTAAACATGGATCTGACCGTTATGTCCGGTCCTAAGTTTTAAGGGGACAGCCCCACGATCATATGTGAGATTTGCTTTGGTCAGTAACTTTTAGCCGAATACATTTTCGCAGCGTTACCTTGCCAAGATCCTTGATACCATCATGTCAATGTTCTATTTCCTGGCTAATATGCGGCTATTTGGTTTCTGTAGTAGTGTAGGCTTACTATTAATGTCTGCGGTCATTTGGGGTTTGCAGATTGCTGTTTAGTGATTCTATCGACTGCGCTATAGTCGCCTGTCTTCTACGCGGGGTTGTCGGGAGTAGTACCCCACCAGTAGTAGTTTAGGTCTTCCATGTCAAAGGAGTCTGGCGTCTACTGGCTGTGGTATTTCTTTCGACCCAATCGTAAGTATTGCATCTGGCTATTTCTCTGACCTCCAATAGAAATAAATACAAAGTAACTGCTTAAATACAGTGTGTAACCTGGCACTGTATAGGGCGGTGCGTAAACTGGCTCTGTATAGGTCGGTGTGTAACCTGGCTCTGTATAGGGCAGTAAGTAACCTAGCTCTGTATAGGGTGCGATGTGTAGGCTGGCTCTGTATAGGGCGGTGTGCAACCTACCTCTGTATAGGGAGGTGAGTAACCTGTCTCTGTATAGGGGGAAAACATTCACAAGATGGTACAGAATAGAGCATACAATGTGTGCTTACACTAATAATAATTACAACAAATGTAATAAAGATGGCACAAATAAACAAAAAGCTTCCAGTCTGCGACATTTAGTTGAGTTGTTTTAATACTAAGGCAGACAGTTGGGACAGGACATATTACATCCTTTCCTTTACCACATGGGACCAAAGTAACAGTGGGTCTTATACCATCAATGAAGAAATGTGATTAAAAAATGCTGATAATGTCTAACACCTTTTACATTACACTTACCCTAATGGAGAGAACATTATATTATCAGTGTTATCTTAATACACTATTATTTACTGATAGACCTCACTTATATATGGAACTGGTTACACTGCCTCCAATACAAACAGTTTCCATACCTGCGTCTGGAAGGTTGCATAAGCATGGCACACAAAAGGAGCATCCAGCAACCGCTCGCAGTACTCGTGCCTTCTCTATAAGGTGGCCTCCTCCAGATTTTCTTCCTTCTTCAGGATCTTCATAGCCACGAACTCCTTGCTGGAAAATAAAGAAGCCAGCATTACCTTTCCATACGCACCTTCTCCCAGCTTGGTGTAAAACCTGTAATTCCGGACGTCCATCGGAAGGGTCTTTCAATGTCCAACAAAGCCTCTTCACAGCAGCACCTTTATATTGAAACAGAAATAGCGTTATAGCCCAATTAAAACTATTTTAATCTTAATAATTGGATATGTAATGGTCATTTTTAATAAATTATAGATATTGTAGAGAGAATGTTTTAGACAAAGTATACAGTGTGATAATTAGGCACCGAGGAAGGAATAGGATTTCAGGAGACAGTCTGAACAGACCAGGATAGTCACAATGCACCTGCCTAGGGCCCGTAACATCAGGGCCCTGCTACAGTATTACAGCCAATACAATAAAGATATAGAACAGGGGGCCCCAAATGACAGCTCTGTCTAGGGCCCAATTTGATGGTAATCCATCTCTGGTCTGAAAATCTCTTCTGGTTTTAATCCTAGGGGTTTTTTCAAGAAAAAAGGTGAAGGGACATTTTCTAGCTACTAACCCTAAAGGGCATCTATACTGAAAAATGGTATTTATATTGCCCATTACTGGAAACTATAATCCCTCCCAACCACCACTGTACCATTCAATTGTCAATAAGTAATCAGAAACTTTACTGCTGAAACCAGTGTTGCTGTAGCTGGGATGGTGACAGCGATTTGACAGTTGGTTTGTGCTGTTTGCGGTTTGACAGTGGTTTGCTTGATTTCACAGAAAGTCCCTTTAATATTCAGAAACCCCTTCTTAATATTAGCTTTATTGTAGTATGTGGTAGATGGGACAGTTAGTATAATAGAAACTACACTACAGGAAGGGGGAGCTACCAGGGCACAGAATTGACATCATTTATTTTACTACAGATGGACAGAGCTGTGAGAAAATAAATGTCTAAATAGTCTCTTACCATCCTCAGCTTGTCTCTCTAGATGTCTCTTACAGGGCCGTCTCTCCATGGCTTTCTGCAATCGCTCTTTCTCTCCTCAGTAGGGTTGTTATTCTTTGTCGGCTTCTTGCAAGTCCAGGTGTTATTTGGCGGCTTCTTCCTCTCAGCCGAGGTGTATTTGCGGCTTCTTCTCAGCCGAGGTGTTATTTGGCGGCTTCTCTCAGCCGAGGTGTTATTTGACGGCTTTTTCTTCTCAGCCGAGGTGTTATTGCGGCTTCTTCTTCTAGCCGAGGTGTTATTTGTCGGCTTCTTCTTCTCAGCCAGGTGTTATTGTCGCTTCTTCTCGACCGAGGTGTTATTTGGCGGCTTCTCTCAGCCGAGGTGTTATTTGGCGGCTTCTTCTCAGCCGAGGTGTTATTGGCAGCTTCTTCTCAGCCGAGGTGTTATTTGTCGGCTTCTTTCTCAGCCGAGGTGTTATTGTCGACTTCTTCTCAGCCGAGGTGTTATTTGTCGATTCTTCTCAGCCGAGGTGTTTATTGGCGCTTCTTCTTCTCAGCCGAGGTGTTATTTGTCGACTTCTTCTCAGCGGGTGTTATTTGTCGGCTTCTTCTTCTCAGCTGAGGTGTTATTTGTCGACTTCTTCTCAGCCGAGGTGTTATTTGTCGACTTCTTCTCAGCCGAGGTGTTATTTGGCGGCTTCTTCTTCTCAGCCGAGGGTGTATTTGTCGACTTCTTCTCAGCGAGGTGTTATTTGGCGGCTTCTTCTCAGCCGAGGTGTTATTTGTCGACTTCTCTCTTCTCAGCCGAGATGTTTTTTCTTTCTCGGTTTCTTCTTCTTCTTTTTTTTTTCTTTATATATCTTTTCCAGTAAGATAAACTCACCAATCGCAAAATCTCACAAGAGCAAAATTGAGCCACTCTACCACCAAAAACCACCAAACTCAACTGCCAAGATGACAGTTGGTCATGGTCACATGACCAGTTTCTGGAGCAGAGGATCATGTGATCTGGTCTCCAATGCTTGTACATAAAACCATTACTGGAAATATCCCTTTCCATGTCAGTGTTTTAAAGAAGAGTTTAATAGGAGGGGAAAAATTTCCCCATAAAGTTTAATTACCAATCAGATAATATCTTTATACTAGTTAGAAAACATTAATAATGTGAATAGTTGCTTGCAGATTAACAGCAGAGGCAAAATGTTGCACCTCTAGGTCATGGCCCCACTGATCGCACCTCCTACCATATATAAGCTGTAACACAATTTTGGAGCAGTAGGATGTGCGATCTTGTGCGCTCCCACTTTTAGTAAAATGATGTCGAATGACAATGCAGGCGATGTGCATCAAAATCAAATAGCAGAGGAGTGCAGCATAGCGCAGGTAGTGGGACATGGGGTCCATACAATGCACAAAGCAGATGCGATATGAAAGATTGCATTGCGCAGATTTTGGACATAGTGAGGCCTAGCCCTAATTAAATAAGCCCCTTTATGTTCTGCTCAACTAAGCAAACACAATAAACAACACAAAGGCACAGTGGTCAGGTATTGCTAGCAGAAACATAAAATTAAACCAGAAAGGAAAGTCTAAGTATAAAGTTTGAATGTGGATTGAAAGGCTACTTTAGGAGGGAATGTTTGTCTGTGCTGCAGATTTTTAAAACTCAATATGACAATGAGGACAATGTTGTTTCTTCTATAGTTTCCCTTTAAATATGGCTGCCACTAATTGAAAGGGTAGGTCAGTTGGTGTGTGTCTACCTGTGTCAGGTAGGAAGTAGGTGTTTTTATGTTTATGAAAACATTTTGGATGATTGAACAAAATTTGTTTTGACTGTAGTTACCCTTTAAGTTTGTTCTTGCTATGGGAATGGTCAGGTAGTTCAGTAGGTATGTGTACTATTCCCAATATATCTAATATATAATATTATTCAATAGATATCTAAATATATAAATCTATACGTAAAGATATCTATTGTGTCCAGAATACTGACTTATAAAACGCCCTTTTATAAACCTGAATACACGCCCCTTGAAAGGCTTCGTCCAGAATGCCCACACAAACCCAGCAAAGATGCACCAATCAAAAAGCGTGTGCGTTTCCTGTGCATTTCTTTTCTCTGTATAATAAAATTAAACATGTACGTTAACAGGATAAATGCATGTGGCAGCGCATTGTAATAATTCTGCTATGCTATGGATATAGATGGAATGCTAAATGTATTTGAATGGGAAAAACATTCCTCACACTTCTGAAAACCCCCGTTGTGTGAAAAGTGCCTAGAAATGTGCATAGTGTAAAGGAGTGTGACCAGACCGTTAGAGTGTCAATGAGAATGTCTCTATTGAATTCAATCTGTGTGCCAACCATTTATCAGAGTCTGTGCCAATGATTTTACCAGTGTATGAGTTCCAACTATTTAGTGTAATATAATGTAATTGTGTGTGCTAAAGTGTAATAGGTGTCTAAAGTGTGTGTTTAATGTGTGTTCTAGTCTGTGTGTAATGTGTGAGTTTGTGCGTGTTATGGGGGGCCCAGTAATTTACCCAATATGGGGCCCAGAAAAGTCTGATGGCAGCCTGCCTTTAAGGAAGGGTATATAAAAATATATAGTTAATATAGTTACTGAAATAGTGTCATTGCTTATTGTTCACATAACTAATAGCAAAACTGCAGGGGCCCCCTGCAAGTTTCCAGACGGCCCCTGACATGCCCCCTCTCAGCAGCTGATCGCAGTACTGTGGTGTAGCTGAAAGGGCCCTCTTAGTTCCCGGGGGCCCCCGCTGTCATGGGGTCTTTGGTTACTCACTGAACATAATGAAGACTAGTGGGATTCAGCCATCTTCTAGACCTGGGGCTAAAGTATATGTAATGTTCATCTAATGTAATGTAGATATTGCACAAAAAGCCCAAAACTCTCTGTACATCACTAAATTAATTTTGTAATAATGTGCTTTTTCCCCCTTGTTTTTACAAAAAAAATAAAAAATGAAACAGCCTGTAAAGATATGAAATGATAATGGAACCTTCCCTTAATAGTAAAAGGTTCATTCACCTGCGAGTGTTACCATAGGAGGAAATAATTAGGTCAATTAGAAAGAATCAGGAAACAAGTTAAAGAGCAGCAATCAGCCACTCAGGCCAGGAATGGCAACAAAATGCACATAATGTGCTAATGGAAATAGCTTTAAACCTTTATCCCTTCAAAGAAACCAGGAAATGGTTTACTGTGTGAATGTTCGCAACCTGGTTTAAATATTACTGAAATAGACATTGAATGGAAAGAGACATGACACAAAGAACATTACACCTCCTGCACTAGAGCAAAGTAGCTTCCTCCTCCCACCCCACAATGGAGGGACAAAATCTTAATGCTTGCCAGTTCCATGTGTTTGCGCCACCCTAGGACTCACCTTCCAACTGCCCCCCATCTAATCCCAGGTTTCTCTGAATTTCTCAGTCTGGGAGGGTTTGTATGATCTACATAATCAGTCCCTATGGTAAACCCTGTTTTAACGAAATTAAACCAAATAAAAATCCCCTCACTGTACAATGTATCATTGCTCGGAACATGGAGAAAAGATGCAATGGAAGTTATTAATGCAGCGGAGGGTTGATAATAAACTGCATTGACTCTTATAACCAGCCCACTGGTAAAAGTAATCCCTTACTTAAATTTCTCAATGTCACCTGACCAAATCTACCGATGATCAATAAATGTTCTTATCGTTAAAAATGGTGCTAATTTTGCCCCAACCAATCAGATCTTATTTAATATTTGAAAGCTAACACCTGATTGGTTGGGGCAAAATTAGCAACATTTTAACGATAAGAACATTTATTGAATCTCCCTGCTAGTTTCTTAAGCTGGGTACACACATTCCCGATAAAGGGCCAATACCGTCGGTATCAACAAGATTGGCCCTTTATCGGTAAAGTGTGTACAGTCGAAATGTACCACGTTGGCATTGGTCGCGGTTGGCCCCCTATACTAAAGTATACTACAGTATACTATAGGGAGAACGATCTTGACTACCTTGTACTACCTTGTACTTGACCATCTTGTACTCCCATCTGTCAAAGGTGACAGACAAATCTTGCAGATTCTATCTGTCATCTTAGACAGATTGGTACATTGTGTACCCGTGATTGCGCGTGTAATTAGAACCTGGAATTATAGATTTTACCTTATCCTACCACTACCACATTGTGGATCCTTTTTTCTTTTCATACTTCTCTGTAACATTTCCAACCTAACAAATCTTTATTAGGCACCAGTCCTTTATTATAAGTATAGGTCTCACATCACCAGCTGTAGAGTGCTATTGGTAAAAAAAACATAGACACAACTATAATTATATTGGTTTAACGTACAGAATTTATTTGATTGTTTAAATTATTATACATGGAGAATTATCTGAACTCAGTCTGCATTTGTATTTGCACTGTCAATTCATCTCTAGTGTTTGATCTTTACTGTTCCTATGTATATATAAGTCTGATTTCTCAGTTTGATGTAACATCCAGCCTGATGAAGGGGGCTTGGGACTCCTGAAAGCTTGCTTTATTTATTTTTTGGCTAGTTAGCCAATAAAAGGTATCACAGCTCTACTTTCTTTCTCTTGTTTATGGCTAACACAGTAAAAACCGCAACTATTGCTGAACTTAAAGGATAAGTACACTCCAAAAACAAATGAAGTTTAAATGGAAGCTGAATCCCTAACTAACCTTTCCGCCTTTTTTTTTGTTTCTCTAGCTGTCTTTGGAGCCTACCTGTGCCCCAGTAAAGTGCTGGCCTCTGGTTCGTGTTGCAGTCAGGTAAGCTCCACCCCGAGACTTGCTGCACCTCGTTTCTGGCTGGGTCTATAAATCCTGTAGCAGTTCCCTCGTGCGCCGAGTGACGTAATGACACGCACAATGTAACTGTAACGAGCGTGTGTCATGCCGTTATTAGGGATTCAGCTTCCATTAAACTTCATTTGTTTCTGGAGTGTACTTATCCTTTAAGGCTGAATTTTTTTTAATAGTTAATATGAAAAGTACCTGGGGTACTTCTGTTACATGGTTCAGCACTTGATATAATTATGCACATATTTATACAGTATATATTTTGTATTCTTTATATTTTTGTCCCCCTTGTACAGCTTTTTGTATTATATTGTACAATGCTGCGTCCCCAAGTGGCGCTATATAAATAAACTAATCTAAAAAGCAGGGCCTGATTACAACCATTCAAACTCTGCCAATGGGCTGGCTAACTTTGTCCATGAACCTTTGTGCCCCGCTCAAGCCCTGCCCTATTCTTGACAACGCTCAGGGATTTTAGACAGCAAGAAAAAGCTTCTGACCCATGAAAAAGGGGAGGTGGGGGTATGTATACATCTCTATACCAGACAGCGCGCTCCCACAACTCTGGTCAGTGTTACCTTCCTGGATAAAGAACACGGTGTGTTCAAAACATGTCGCATTAAAACATATGCGTTTAAACTGGCCTGGTTGTCCTCTTCCTTTTTGCTTTCCCAGGGTTCTTTCCCCCCCAGTATTAGCCTCTATGATTTTATGTCTTCAGCAACATGTTATTTAGTTTCACGGGCATACTGCACAATGGTCGACCAGAGTCAAATATTGTAACTGACCCAATCTGTAATATGTCAGTTGTAAATGAAAGCGGACCATGCTATTGCCTTAAATCTACTGACATATCCAATTTCCTTTGTGACAAGTTTTTGTGAAGAATAGATAAAATTGATTGGTTGGTAAATTTCAGCCAATATTTCTTCCCGATTGACCAACATATCAGAAGATCTAAGCCTAACTATAGTGTGTACCAGCCCTATGTGTCCTCCTCTAATGCTGACTGTCTTACCATAAAGCTGGGCAAACACAACAGACCTATATTTAGAATTTCTAAGAAATGTAGTTTGAAAACATCTGCCTTTTATGGAAAACAAAACTGTGGATATCTGAATGTAGCGTACTCGTGTAGTCTGTGAATGAAACTACCCACAAGCGCCGCCATCGAGGGGGAAAGGGGGTACTCCAGTATGGGGCCCAGACTTGCCAGGGGCCCAGAGAGTGAGAGGGAAAAGAAAAACATTTTTTCCTGCATTCAGCCACTAGGTGAACTCCATTCCTAGATAGAGAAGACAAACAGGGCGTGTCTGCTGCATGGCCCATGACTCAGTCAGTAGGTGGCTTTCCTGTTATGTGGCTCCGCCCCCTCCCACCTCTTCCCTGACCTTGTAGCTGTTTGTGCTGAGATCTCCATAGAGAGCAGGAGGGGAGTAACTGTAAGTTATACTGATCCCATTTCTACTAGTGAGAGGGGGACATTGTTACCTTCTGTCTCACTGTTGTGTACAGGGACTGATCTTGGGGGGGGCTTGGTGCAAGTACCTGTATAGAAGTGATAGCAAACCTTGCAAAGTGTGTGTACTGGACACGGGTACATTTATATAAACTGGTTGTGTGTGCGTCGGGGAGGTGGAGCATGCCTAGCGCCCGTTAATGTCTAGTTGATATATAATATTGCAGGGAACAAATGTAAAATGGGAATAATGGCCTTTAAAATGGGTGAACCTTAACAAAGTGGGCGTGGTCTTAACAAAGTGAGCGTGAAAAAAAAATCTGCATTCACCGTTCCTTCTCCCCATGTTTCCCTCTTTTGCATTTTAAAATGTTGGGAGGAATGCGTGAAATGTCTCTAAGTTGGTTCATGTTATTGGGGGGCCAGAAATGTACCCAGTATGGGGCCCAGAAAAGTCTGATGGCGGCCCTGCTACCCTCTACATACTGTATGAACAAAATAGGAAAGTCTAAGAAAAACCAATTGGCCTTTTGGTACATTTAACAAGAACTATTCGAGGCAACAACAAAGAAACTGCTAGATAAAAATCAGCGTGTCATTAAAGCAAGTCATCCATAGATGGAAACGTTAATCTCTTATTATCCTGTTAACTCCTTCAAAGGGAAAAAACCAGTAGCGACTTCCTTCTCAGCCCCACAGAACATAAACAAGTCAGAATAAAGTGGTTAAACAGCAAACCAAATCCCCCTAACGTCAACCACTTACTGTATCTGCAGTCCTGATACCAGCAGATTTCATCAGATTACAGCTCCAAGCCCAGATTTAATCCACTCAGTGAAAATCATTTCCCATAAAATATTAGCACACCCAAGCATGTGGTATCAGTTAATATAGAAATATATTCAGCCGAAAACAGCGCTTTTTCTCAGGCTTGGGTTCAACCTTTTTAAATAAAGAAAACACTTAATGCAGATGTAGATAATGGTAGATGAAGATAATAGGGAAAAGCTTTATGGCAAATCCAAACGTTTTTGCCCAAACATTGGGATGAGGGCCCGCGACAGCTGATCATACGCATGCAGATAGTTGGGCATGCAGTATAGATATGCACGATCAGCTGGTTAAAGAAATGGTTCACTCGAAAAGTGAAAACTATTCCTTTAAAAGAGAACTTAAAGGGCAACTGTGGACTCCAAACAAATTAGGGTAAATGAAAGCCTGCAGTATTTCTTTTATAATGAGCGACAATCACATCCTGGTTTCAGCCTGTGAGAAATGACATTGGGGTGAATATTCAAACTTCCTGCTTCCAGTAGGTTGAGTGACATCACTGCTCAGTAAAGACTTAATGCTGGGGATATCAGAAAGTACCTGGGGGAAAAATTGACAGTTGAGAAAAGGAGCCTATTAATGCAGACAGACTGGTCACATGGCTGAAAACAGGAAGTGTTCAAGCAGGAAGTAATATTGCTGAACCTTTCCAGCAATACTTCTCACACATTTTATACTAGAGATGTGATTTAGGTTTTAATTTGAAGGTATGGTGGATGGCTCTTTATTAATCCTTACTAGTGGAAGACTTGGAGACCACAGTTACCCTTTAAATCAATTTTTCACTTAGAGTCTGAAAATATCCCCCCTAAAAACACCACTAAACTGAGAAATCCCACTACAGTAAATAGCATTAAAGCAAATGTAACCCCCTGAAGAACTGGATGAAATAACTGGTGTATGTACAGTGACTGGCCACACCCCTCGGCTCAGTCACATGCTCCTTGCCTAATCCATTGATGCCCAACCCGTCGCATTTTTTCGCAGCCTGCAAGGAGCCACAGGTTTGAGTAGACGGGGAGGGTCAGGGGTGTTCTGAGGGCATAACCGGGTGGGCCAGGGGCAGAGCTGCTCCCCACGGCCCACTCACAGTGCTCAGTTCTGCTAGTGAGGCCCCCAGCGTTGGCTGGTTGGGCACCCCTGGCCTAATCTGTCTGAAAAAGGATATATAGAGGTATATATAGGTATAGTACAAGTCATTCTGAATTGATAAAGCCAGTCCAGTTGATCTAATTGAATACAACAGAATACCATGACCTGGATGAATGAGAACCTACAAGATTAGCTAGAGGCTACTTGTGGGTGTGACCAACTGTACCAACTATAAAAAGTTCCTGCAGTATCTTTGGACTGAGCATATGCAAAGAACACAATGGTCAGTGACCACACTGGGTGATAAAACACAAACCCTAATCTAGAAAGGTAATATCCTAACAACCATTCCAAATAAGAGGTGAGAAAACAGATTATTGCTTTTATATTAAGGTACTCTTCCTTCTGAAGAGAGTTGTTCTGAGCTTTAGTTGTCTAATGTATTGATTAAAGACTAGAAAGTTAGAAGGTTAAGGAGCTATGCCTAACCTTCATTCTTCAATCAATTCACCAGGAGTGGCAGATGAAGAAAAAAATATATTACCTTACACACGATCCACCGCTGCAGCAGTGAAAATCCCAGACCGCTTTCTGTTCAGAGTAACTATAGCGTGCATTATTGTGCATGCGCGCTCTAGTTACTCTGAACCAGGAAGTAGTCGGGACCTGTCTCTGCTGCAGCGGAGAATCGAGTGTAAGGTAAATATCTTCTATCTACGTCCGTCGCTCCTGGTGAATTGATTGGGAACGGAAGGTAAGGCATAGCTCCTTACTCCTGGTCTTCAATCAATAAGGATAGTTCACTTTGCCGGTTTGGTACCTGGCTTTTAAACAGCTAATCTATAATGCCTATAGCTGTTAAATCCAGCCCTGCAGTTACCTGCCTGTAGTAAGTGCACACCAGGGGCTTTTGAAAACAACAAATTGCTAAAGTTCTTAAGGAACGGAGAGATGCAGATAGTGTACCTGACGAACGTGAACCTTTATTGGGCATCGGTTGCATATCTTTGGAACCAGCATCCATTCATTCTTACAGTTACACTTCTAATTAACAAACTGCGCTACAAGTGCTTTTCTATGGAGGTTGAAACTTGGTCATTAACTGACACGAAAAATAGCCATGTAGGAGAATTTTAACTGGGTGAGGAACAGCTAAACTCTGCTACCAGGGTGACGTTGTGGAAGGTCCATTGCAAAAATAATCACAGCAACAAGACACAAGTTCTCTATACTACATAAGCAAGTTCTCTCCCAGGCAAAGATTTCAAACAGACTGTGGCAATGTTAAGGATCGTAGATGATGTTGCCAAGCAAACTTAGGGTGGTAGATGAAAGACACATAACATTGGAAAATGTTTATCACAGCCCTGAAAAGCCCAGGTTCATCCATCTACTGTCCAGAGATGTCAAGCCAGAAGACGTCTTCTTTCAAGAATTGCGACAAATGAATTACCTCTGCACTGGAAACAAGTGACTCAACTGTGTGTCAATTAATAAAAACAACAATGCGCCTTACAATGAACTTTCCGGTGAATTACTATTAACATAGTAATTGAGGATGTTTAAAGACATATGTTTCCATTTAGTCAAGCCTTTATACCTTCCCATAATGCCTGTCTTAAGTTACATAGTAACAGAATTGGAGGATGTATAAAGACATACGTCCATCTAGTCCAACCTTTATACCCTACCCATATTGCTTGGGTATAGTAACATAGATTGGAGGTTGAATAAAGACAAACGTCCATCTAATCCAACCTTTATACCCTACCCATAATTCCTGGGTATAACAGTATTGGAGGTTGAATAAAGACATATGTCCATCTAGCCCCACCTTTATTCCTAATCATTAACCCTACTTAACAGTTTGATCCAGAGGAAAAAAATTTCACCAATAGGTCAAATGTAGAAAGGGTTTCCGCAAGAACTGTAAAACTTTGGAACGGTCTTCCTGTAGAGTGGTAATGGATAGTTTCAAGAGAGGACTGGCTCTGCATGTTTCTGTAAAACTGCTATTAGGGAAAGCATCGAAAGAAGATCTCTCCCTCCTGCTCTTTAAGGAGAATGAAAGTCTAATAATAAATAAAGGAGTTGCTATATACACACATTTATTTTGCACTTTATTTTTACTTTTTGGTTACTTTTTTTGCATACTGGCGCCCTCTGGAGTTGGACTTGGAGCAGCAGTGGTTCTGCAGTTGCTATTTAAAAAACTATCAATGAACCTCCCATTACCACTTCTACTCTCTATATCTTCATTGTAGGTGCATGTTTACCTTTATTGACATATTGCAAATGAAACACCTGCAGTTATTTTCTTATTAATTTGGCTAAAGAGGAAGTTCAGTGAAAATACATATACATACGAAAAAAGCAGTATTTCTCCTTACTAATGACCTTAACCTGCCCATTCAGCATTTTTTGTGTATAAATTATGACAACCGAGGTACTGACTTCCTGTTAGCAGGACCCCTAGTAGAGACCATTATGGTCTTGTCCTTGACCCAGCGCCTGACCATCTTTGACCCATCCAATAGCCAATCAGTAGAAATTACTGTTAGGAAGATTCCACGTTATAATGAATGTAAATTTCAAAAATAACCAGGAAAGCAATTCCTGCCAACTTATTATTTTTGGACCACATTACCCTTAATTTATTATTAGACTTTCATTCTCCTTTAAGAGTGGGAAGTTTCTTTAGATATCTTCCCTCACAGCAGATGGGACCTTGATGAGACAATCAGTGGAGTAAAGTCTTTGTAAATGATCTATGCGGTGAAATACAGAAGGTAAATTCACTTGGTTCACAAGGTATTGTACCTAAAATCTGGAAGCACCTTTTTGATGATGTCAGTATTAGATTGTTAGTAAACTAGTACTAAGTGTGTATATTTAACAAAAAGTAAAAGGCTCTGTAGAGATGAATGTAAAAGTAGGGCCGTACACGACTAGAATAATCTCCTTTTGTATCTCATGTTAATTCCCTTGTAACTGGACATGTAACCCTCCCTGTGCTTCCCACAGCTCATTAATATAGCCGAGAGTTTCCTGTCCTGGTAAAGGCAGCGTAGGCTTTACAGTTTTCTCAGTATAACATTATTATAAACAGCTGTGACCAATCTACAAAATACATGTAGCATATAGAAGGCAATAGGTGGGTAAAGCTTTATACCAAGCAAATATGTTATGAGGGATCTAAATAATGACCCTCTATAGTGGTGGTCCAGAGATCGCTAGTGTTCCCCAAGAGATTGCTAATGATTCCTCAATAGAATTGTAGCAATCCATCAGGGGTGGTATTCACCACCACCCTATAAGGAGCCAGGTTACTCTCCACCCTGTACAGAGTCAGGTTACTTACCGCCCTATACAGAGCCAGGTTACTTACTGCCCTACACAGAGCCAAGTTACTTATCGTCCCTATACAGAGGTGGTTACAAACCGCCCTATACATAGCCAGGTACTCAATGCCCTATACATAGCCAGGTTACACACCACCCTATTAAGAGCCAGGTACTCATCGCCCTGTACAGAGTCAGGTTTACTTACCGCCCTATACAGAGCCAGGTTACTTACTGCCCTATACAGAGCCAGGTTACTTACCGTCCTATACAGAGGTAGGTTACACACCGCCCTATACATAGCCAGGTTACTCAATGCCCTATACATAGCCAGGTTACACACCGCCCTATAAAGAGCCAGGTTACTCATCGCCCTGTACAGAGTCAGGTTACTTACTGCCCTATACAGAGCCAGTTACTTACTGTCCTATACAGAGGTAGGTTACACACCGTCCTATACATAGCCAGGTTACACACCGCCTTTACATAGCCAGGTTACACACCGCCCTATACATAGCCAGGTTACTCAATGCCCTATACAGAGCCGGTTACTCAATGCCCTATACAGAGCCAGGTTACTCACTGCCCTATACAGGCCAGGTTACACACTTTCCTATACAGAGCCAGGTTACATACTTTCCATACAGAGACCAGGTTATGCACCACCCTATGCAGAGCCAGGATACACACCTCCCTATAGTGAGCCAAGTTAACACACCTCCCTATACAGATCCAGGTTACTCACCTTTCTATACAGTGCCAAGTTACACACCTCTCTATACATAGACCAGGCTACAC
Source organism: Hymenochirus boettgeri (assembly GCA_019447015.1). Taxonomy (NCBI): domain Eukaryota; kingdom Metazoa; phylum Chordata; class Amphibia; order Anura; family Pipidae; genus Hymenochirus; species Hymenochirus boettgeri. The sequence goes on from CM033469.1 coordinate 372,690,971, forward strand.
CACCCTATACAGTGCCAGGTTACACACACCCTTATATAGAGCCAGGTTACTCACCGCCCTATACAAGCCAGGTACACATTGCCCTATAAAATGCCAGGTTATAAGCCGCCCTATCTAGAGCCAGGTACACACCACTCTATACAGAGCCAGGTTACCCACCTCCCTATTCAGAGCTAGATTAACACTGCCCTATACAGAGCCAGGTAACACACTGCCCTATATAGAGCCAGGTTACACACCACCCTATAAAGAGCTGGGTTACACACCTCTCTATACATAGCCAGGTTACACACCTCCCTATACCGAGCCAGGTTACACACCAACCTATACAGAGCCAGGTTACACACTGCCCTATACAGAGCCAGGTTACTCACCTCCTATACAGAGCCAGGTTACTCACCTCCCTATTCAGAGCTAGATTACACACTGCCCTATACAGAGCCAGGTAAACACACTGCCCTATATAGAGCAGGTTACACAACGCCCTATAAAGAGCTGGGTTACACACCTCCCTATACAATACCAGGTTACACACCTCCCTATACCGAGCCAGGTTACACACCAACCTACACAGAGCCAGGTTACACGCTGCCCTATACAGAGCCAGGTACACACTGCCTATACAGAGCAGGTACTCACCTCCCTATACAGAGCCAGGTTACTCACCTCCCTATACAGAGGTAGGTTACACACCGCCCTATACAGTGCCAGGCTACACACCAACCCTATACAGAGCTAGGTTACTTACTGCCCTATACAAAGCCAGGTTACACACTGAAGGAACAGGCTGTAAAAATAGTAATAGTCATGTAATTAAGGTTGATATAAAACATACGTCCATGGAAGTCCAAAGCCTATTCCACCCCTTTTTTTTTTTTTTTTTAACCCTACCTAACAGTGGTCCAGAGGGAAGGCAACAAAAATCCAGGCTAAAAAGGGGGAAAAAAATTCCTTCACTGACTCAAAACGCATCGGAAAGTATCCCTGGATCAACCAGATCTATATGTTTCATTACCAGTATCTCACTATTTTTTAGTTTTAGAAACTTATCCAGGCCTTTTTTTAAAGCTATTCAATGAATTTGACATTACCAACGCATCGTGCTGGCAAGACTAGTTCCACAGTTCTCTGTTCCACTGTAAAGAACCTTTCCTAACCTGAAGATTGAAAACTTCTTTTTCTTCCAACCTTAAGGATGTCCACGAGTACCTCTATATGACTTACGTTACTAAAACATGCACCAGATAGTTCATTGTATGGCCCAAAATATTATTTGGATAAAGGTTCATTCGCCCACCAAATGTCTTCTCCAATGTAACAGCCCTAATCTGTCTAATCTGCCTGCATATTCACAGCTCCTCAATATCCCCCTTATTAGTTTTTAGTTGCCCTTATCCTGAACTGCGTCAATTTCCAAGTATGTCCCTTTTTTTGTAATATGGGATTCCAAAACATGCACCGCATATTCCAAATTAGGCCTTACCAGTGCCTTATATAAGAAGTGAGAATAATAATTTTGTCTCTCTTAAATCTAGTCCCCCTCTTTATACAAAGAAATATCTTGCTATTTGGGGCTGACTTAACACTGCTGGAACTGGAAGGGCTGACAAGCTGGCTAGTGAGCTGACCAATTACCTCTGGATAAACTGGTAGGTGTAGTGGTCCTAAAACTATTGCCGCCCCCCCCCCCCTACGTGCGCAGGGGGGGGCTTGGACTGTAGTAGGGCGTTCAGTTCCTTCATACAGCTTTGGTTTAAAAGGGCTGGTCGATGCAGAGATCGTAGGTAGAGTGTGGTCAGGGACCCAGCCTTTCTCTAGCAGGGGTGCCCAGCGCCTGAGGTATGCCCCTGTGACTTAACAGTGGTTGTGGCTAGGTATATATATAAGGTGCTTCATGCCCTGCTCACAAAGATTTGTACATATAAGATGCTATTGGGCGTACAGCTTACCACAGGATTGTAAATATAAGATGCCCTTTTGCCCAGGGCTCATCACAGGACTGATATATATTAGGTGCCCTCATGCCACTGCTTACAAAGCTTTTGTACTAAGATGCTTCCGATACCGTTTAACAACAGATTGGTGATATAAGATCTTTTTTACGCTTTACACCGATTGGTAAGATATAGATGCCCTCATAGCCCAGGCTAACACAGACTGGTACATATAAGGTGCCCTCATGCCATGCTCTTAGGCATCTTATATGTACTCTCTTCTCCGAATGCTGGCTGATGAGATTACTAAGCATGCTCCCCACGTTGGGTCAGATGAAAAGAGAAACTGGAAGGAAAAGATAGTTATGGTGGATTGTGTTTTTATGCTCATTCTGCAAATATAGTTTTCTTTTCTACAACTATCACTGTACCCTTTCTTTGATCGCCTCCCCTAGTTTATTATTACATATCGTTTGAAGTATGGTACTTGTCAAGGTCATTCAAGTAGTGCATTATGTATCATAACATTATTTTGCTGTGTGCAGTTTTGCTTTAACACGGGAATATGACATTTGGTATGGTGGAATTGTATGGTGGAAAATCTGCGTCCTCTTCCAGTGCTGGCTCATGTGATTTACTGAGCATGATGTCCTCAACACAGTGCCGATAAATGGAAGGAGGCATCAGTTAAAAAAGGGAGGGATACTGATCCCGCAAACCAATACTGGATTGAAGGCATGCAACTACAAAGATACTTCCCCACATTATTGTGCTTTATGGAAAGAGTGCTAATCATTTTATTTAGGAAGGATTAAGCATTGCGCTGGGCAGATAAGTTTTACCTTCAACAACTTCACGGGTAATTTCTTTGAGCACAAGGAGGTTAGAATAAAAACTAGCCACCACCATTTTAAATTATAGGTGCAGATGAGCAGCCAATTAAAAAAGTCACTTAGTCCTTTAAGGGCATGGCCACCCACAACCACCAAAACTTAATCCCCCCACTACTGGTACTGCCCATTTCATGTAGTGTAGTTTATCTCTTACCTCCATCCCGCTCCATAGGTTCACCTGTAGTCCCCCCCCCAAAGTCCACCACCTGCCCACCCAGGAAGAAAGCGAGTCACATATAGGTACTCGCCTTCTACCCTGGCCTCATGGGAGAAGTTTGGCATGCGTTACTGGCAGCCCTGTCTCCCCCCTCCCTCCCCTCCCTATTTGGATATTCCTTCGCCCTAGTGTTAAAAACCTCCTTCACTCAAAGATTGCCATGTCCCCCAGGCCCAACCGGCTATGTTAGTATTATATAAAATGCCCGAAACATTACTTACCTTCCCTTTACCTCCGCCGCCACTGAGCTCCCGGCAGCCATGTCCGTGATTGGCTGCCGCTCAGCCAATCAGAGATGCGACTGCCGGGTTCCCGCCCCTCTGCTTGCATTTACTACGCAAGCGAGGGCCTGGCAGCGCGGCGGAGGCAAGAGGGAAGGTAAGTAAAGTTTGGGGCATTTTATAATAATACTAACATAGCGGTTGGGGCTGGGGGGGACAGGGAACCTTTGGTGAGAATTTTTTTTTAAGAGTGGACATACCCTTAAGGCAGCTATATTGTCCAATCCTTTATATAAAATGCAGACATGTCATATATATGTCATATATAAAAAAAAGAATAGTACATTTATTGGCACACATACGCCAAACATATACTGCACACAAAATATCAACACCATATAATGGATACAAGGTATATAGTAAAAGTAAAACGGAGCACTCCATGGACTTACAAGCAATCAACTGTTATTATAGCGTTCTACGCGTTTCAACCACGTCGTGGTCGTCATCAGGTGACGACCACTGACGTGGTTGAACGCGTGAGACAGACAGACAGTCAATAATCCACAACATACCTACTGTTTGTATTTTAAAAAGGGTGCCATTTCACAATGATTTAGATAGATACTGTAGATAGCTATATACTGTAGATAGATACTGTACATAGATAATAGATAATAGATAGATAAATAGAATTATTTCATGTTACAACAGCTGATGACAGTGTCACTGATAATGGTTGATGACAGCTATTGCCCTATTTATAAGCATATTATTTAGCAAGATATTCTTAGCTCTTGTGATTTAGCATTTTGTAGTAAATTAACTAAACATTTCCATCCTGTCTCTTGCCATCAATTCACACTGTGCAATCCATGAAATAAATGGAAGATATTTAAATATTTATAGTCTTAGTCACATTTTTTTTGTTTCAACAGCCAGAATCCCATCATGGCAGAGGACAGCAGACAAGTCTTTAACCGAATCCCATTCGGCAATCTATACGTTTTGAAAACTCCTGGAAATGAACCCATGCTCGTCCATCCTACTTCCATGTTCCCCTTTAATAATAGCCATCCATCGAGAACCTGAATTATAATGTTTTCTGGGCGAAACTGGACAACATCCAACAAGACATTAAATGTCTCCTTTCTTCACTGATCACCCCAATTCCTGAGGTTGTCCATTACACTGGTTTTTGATCATGATGGCTGCATTGTGGACCCGGCGTGATACAGCGAGTGATTTAGAGCGCATTTCTGGAGATCCACTTGTCACAAAGCTCTCCTCATGGCGCACATGATTGTATATCCAGTGGGCCCATAATTTCTTCCCGTGGTCACAGCAAAAAGTCTACTTTGCCTTGAACAATGGACTCACCATTTAACTTTTCTGTTTTGTGTAGTGGATACCTCAAGCTGTTATTTTTTATAAACCACTAAGCTTCTGCATTTTTCTTAGTTCAAAAGTCATCAGGATTAGGTTTTGCTTATTTATAGGCAATACTGGTCATGCTTATTTTAGAACTAGAATACACTGATAGCTGTTACAGTTCAATACCCAGTGATTAGCCGCTCTAATAATAAAACCAAATGGATTCACTTTCATTGATGTTTCTGTTAACAGCCTAAATCAACAATAGACTAGAAAGGGAAAGTTTAAGTATAAAACGATTGAATTGAGCTTGAACGGCTGCAAACGATGACTGCGATCAAGAGCCAGGTAATCAGTGATTTGATTGGTGCTCACAGGTGAACGCAATCAAGAGCCGGTAATCACTGCTGATTTGGTCTGCTCACAGGGTGAACGAATCAAGAGCCAGGTAATCACTGCTGATTTGGTCTGCTACAGCCTGAATCCATTCAAGAGACAGGTTTATAGTATTGATGCACCTGCGGCACATGTATTATATGCAAAATGTCCATAAATTGCAGAATAAATCAGACATGCTTTCATGGGTTTCCTTAGCAAGCTAATAGCACACATCTCCTATGATTCATGTCTCTGTATCTCCTCTGAGGGAGATACAGTCCAAAAAAAGAAAAATACCACTTTCTTTTGACCTAAAGGTTGGATTCACCAAGTTGTTTGTTTCTCCCGCACACCTGCAAGGTATGTAGCTGCTGGGTGCCACTCAGAAGGACCATAAGCCAATGGTCTGTAAGATCCAGAGAATATATAATTCAGAGCGCACACCAGTCTTAAACACCAAAACTGGTTTATTAACACGTGACGTCGGTGCCCGTGTGGCACCTTCCATAAGGTATAAAGAAACCACCATTCAGACCAATCGTATCCGCTACTGGATCTGCACTACAAACCATTGGCCCAATTTATAGACTTCTTCTTTAATCCTTTGGTCAGACGACTTCCATCCTACATAAAGACACACAAGAATTCCGCAACAACTAAGACAATTGAGACATGGGACCCCACTGGGATTATAATTAAATGGACATTTCTTCATCATAACAGATCGATTACACATGAATGGGGACTTGAAGCAATCGGACACTTCCTATCATTGGAACATGTGTGGGACACAACCTACGAATTTATCATTGCCTGTTTGTAATAATATTGCATAACAATTATTTGCAAATTCGAGAACCAGTTCACATACAGAGTTCGTGGTACGGCTATGGGCAGTCCAGCTGCGCCGTCCTACGCTAATTTGTATGTCGGTTGGCTCGAAAAGAAATTCATATACCCTAGTGACTTATACAAAAATATTGTAGAAATGAATGCTGTTACATAGACGATTTATGGTAATATGGGAAGGCACGGAAGCACAAGCCCAGGAATTCATTACACTTCTTAATTCTATGGTAAGAACTCTCATTTTTACTGCAACCATATCACAAAAAAATCCCTCCCTCATTATTTGGATGTCTATCGAAATTAAAGATACTGGGTTACATACAACACTTTTTACCAAACAAACTGACAGGAACATTACTTAGTAGCAGACAAGCTTCCATCCCAGACTATTATCTCCAATTTACCCAAATCAAAGTTATTCAGGATACATAGGATTTGTGATGAGACTAAGGAACAGGAGTTACAACTAAAAAGGATGACAGATAAATTTCTGAGAGGGGCTATAATCCAAAAACATACAGAAAGCCAAACTGAAGCCTAGACATACAGTGTCACAAAAGGCACAAAAACGGCTTACCCTTCACCCAAAAATACACTGTGCATCTGAAAAAATCAATTTGCCACACATAATATTGCCAATCATACAGGGAGATGTGGACCTTAGTACAGATCTAAAGGACAAACCTATGATGCATACAAAAGGGTAACACACAACTAAGACAAGTTCTGATCTTGTATACAAATATCAAAAACAGAAGATCAAGTTATCCATAAGAACTGGGTATTATAAATGCTTTATTGCAAACATGTGTAATGCAATTGATACAGGTCAAATTTTCTCTCACCCATGGAATGGTAATACTACAGGATAAAAGAATTCTATTACATGTAATACTGAATTCTGTGTATATCTACTGAAAGGTCCCTGTACCAAGATATACGTGGGGAAAACAATTGCCCATTCAAGAAGGTTCCAAACGCAGTAAGAAGCGACATAAGGTTGGCATATGAAAGAATTAATCAGTCTTCATCTTCTAAAATAGAACATCTCCATAGCCACACATTTCATAGAATCTAAACACTTAATTTTGATCTTAAGGGATGGTCATTGACATGTTCCCATATTAAAGAGGGGTGGTAACAGGGATAACCGCCCTATTAAGAAAGGAAGCCTACTGGATTTACAAATGAATGCGTTACAACCAAAAGGGTTAAATACCAATTTAGGAGTTAAGGTGTTTCCTCAACGATAGTAATGAATACTGTAATTTGGTGTTTGTAGGTTTATCAATATTCTTTTGACTCATACTATATATATGCAGATGCTGTTTTTAGTTTTCATGGTATTATTTGTATTTTACTTTTTCACTATATTTTATTCACAGAATATTTATTTTTAAAACATATTAATATACCTATTGGGTATGCACATGTTTTAATACAATATTTCCCTTACAGGGTAACATAAAATGTAAATATGCACTTATGAATATTATTGATATACACTTTAAGATGTACAGTAAGGCTATGTCCACCCACGTAAAGTAAAAAATTACATTCATGCCCCATGCCCCAGCCCACACCGCTTCTTTAGTTTTTTAAAAAGCCCCCCAAACTCTTACTTACTGCCCCGATCCTCCGCCGCACTGCCGGCCCTCTGCTTGCGAGAATGCAAGCAGAGGGGCGGGGACCGGCAGTGCGTCTGTGATTGGCTGAGCGGCAGCCAATCAGGACGCGGCTGCCGGCAGTCAGTGCAGGGAGGAAAGCGGAGAGGTAGTAAGAGTTGGGAGCTTTTTTAAAAAAAAACATGCGGTTGGGGCTGGGGGACATGGGGAGCACAATATTAAGGGGGATTTTTCGCTAGGGGGAGGATAGTAGAACGGGAGGTAGAGGAGAAGGTCTGCAGCACGCATTGGCCAGGAATCTCCGGAGGCCAGGGTAGCAGGGCAAGTGTCTATATGGACCTGCTGGCCTCCTGGTGGGCATTTTTGGAACTTTGGGGTGGGACTACAGGAGAACCAGATGGAGTTGGGATGTGAGTGTAAGGATTAAACTACACTACATTGGTGGGGCCAGTAGTTGGGGGGATTATAGTTTTGGGGGGTGGACAGCCCTTTAATGTATTTTTTTATTGTTGTTCTGGGTCTATGTATAAGATAGACTTTGGTATTATACCATATATTTATGCACACTAGAGGTCACTATCACAATTTACTTGTATTGGTTTTTAGATTGAAATACTACTAGGGGTTAAGGCTCCAATTGATCTTTAACTGCACTTGCACTTTGTTTGATATTGTTTGTCTGAGGAGGTGCCACACGGGCACCGAAACGTCACGTGTTAAGAAACACAGTTTGGTGGTTTACGACTGGTGTGCGCTCTGAATTTATATTCTCTAAGTAGGATTCAGTTTTTAATTTAAAATATGATAATTTAAATAAACAAACTGTGGAGTCAATCAACTGGAATTACAGATCTTTCTATTCTTCCTTTTTATTCCTCCGTTTTTTGATTGTAACTCCTCCTGCGGTTTTAGCTAGCTGTGAACAGCGTTTCCGACTTACCTGTGAGTTTAACAGTCACACTGAATACTATCTCCTAATTGCATTCAGCTGTGAATAGACCATATCAGTGCTGATACTTGTTCTTGATTGTATCGCTGTTAGTAAACCTAATTACTGTGATTACCTTTCTCTTATTGCACCAGCTGTGAGGAGATTTAATCAGTGCTGATTACCTGTCTCTTGATTGTATCACCTGTAAGCAACTACATCAGCGCTGATTACCTTTCTTTTATTGCACCAGCTGTGAGATTTAATCAGTGCTGATTACTTTCTCTTGATTGTATCACCTGTAGCAAACCAATCAGCGCGGATTAAGTCGTGGAGCATACATAATCAGCACTGAAACCTTTCTCTTGATTTCATCAGCTATGAGCAGACTTAACCAGACGCAATATACACAAACAATAATAGTAGCTAGATAACCACCCTTACACAGCCTTAAGGAGTAGAAACACTGTTTCTAATAAACAGCAGTGTGTAACAATCCATTCACTGCTGAGCAAGTGGAGATCCGGGGGCTACTAATGCCCTGGACCTATCACAAGTCCCAATGGCATTCGTAAACCATAGTGAAAACAGACAGCATATAGTTTCTCTCACCGGGCTGCGTTGGTGGTCGGTGAAGCCGCCCTGGACACATCGCTGGATCCTCAACCAACAAAAAACGAACGAAGTACAGAATAGGTGGCGCTCTCAGGAAAGGCGATACACTCACATCTTAAGTTAAAACCACATCTTTATGTAAAAGCTAAAAAATTTTTGGCCTTACGCATTTAATGCTTCACCTAGCACTTACTCTTAGGCCTACAAGAAGGTGTGCCGGCGCTCCAATATACGTCCCCAAGGCACACCCCTTAATTAAAGGACAATTATACTCACCTCCCCCTCGTTCCTTTCCCCCCACTTCCTGCAAAGTGCCCAGGGTGAGGACCTAAAATTAAGTCCTCACTCTGGGTACTTTACAAAAGTCCTGCAACTATCTTACTTGTAATCTCCCTCGTCGCTTCCGGTCCAATCCTCCCCATGGCACTTTGAGTGACAGGTCCGAGGCTGCCAATGGGAAGATGCCGCTCTGCAAGGAGGCGTGTCTTCCATTGGCTGCCTCCCGACTGTCACTGACAAAACTCAAGTTTAGACCTTTTGGTACTCTGGTACCTAGTCAAAAAATCAGCCTTGCTTCATCTTAAAAGGGAGGCTATTAGGTCTCCCCCTAATTTTAGCAGGGCAATTCTTTTAAATCCCCTGTATCTGTATCAAATTTGCATTTCCCCATTGCAAGTCCGCAAAAGTCTTCCAACTGGGCTATTACTATCCTGTTTCTTAATGTTTATTAATATTTCCCGCATCGTGCTTTCAAAGCTCTGGATGTACAACCCACATATTGGATCTTGCAGGACCGACAAGTTGGCAAATATATGACCCGCCTGGAATTACAGTTGATAAATTCCATAATAGGGTAATTTTTACCCAACACTGTATTCTGGTACTGGTAACCTATAGCTGAATCACCAAGCAGGTGATACATCTAGTGGCCCACATTTAAAACAACCCACATGTTTCAACTAAGAGGCTCTACACCTAATTTACTAAGAAAAAGGCTAAGTGAGAGAGAGCAGCCAAAGTTGGTACTTAACGTGAGACACATCTATAATCCTTGGTATCGAAAACCGTGGTAATCCTTTCATCCCCACAACAGAACCTGGATATTCCTCTTGATGATGTTAACAATATAGTATTGGTTGAAAGAATAAATATCCTATTCTAGCCTCGCGGACTCTGATGCCTGTCAGAACCCACTGAAGACCTTTACAGCGCGGGAGATAGAGTTGAACCACACATTTTTGTAGTAAAAATCTAACTCACTTTATTTAGTTATTACATTGGTTTTCACAAAGAGAAAAAGGGGCGTGGCCAGACAGTGTCTGCCGATGACGTACAAAACCTTGGAATATGAAGATACATTCAGGCTGACACATAATGTGGGAGCAGAAGACCTTGAGCTCAGAACATTTGGAAACAAAACATCTGCATAACACGACAATAATATAAGACAAAATGGAGTCAGAGAACAAAATGGCTGCTTGCTATTAGGCTAAGTGATTATAGAATATAAAAACCTAACATTGTCACTAAAGCGTAGTTGAGAAAATGACTGGTCTTTCCGATTGAATCCTGTGGACCCTCTATTTTTTGTAGTAGAAGTTTCTGCTATTAGTTTACTCTGTTTCTATTTTTCTTGGATGCTCGATCCGAGCCGCATCAAAATGTTGAGCTCTGTATCCTCTCTCCATAAATCTGATCTAAGTTCCTTGGCCCGACTAAAGAACATATATCACTGGAGCAGTTCAGAGAGCCATTCTGTTTCAACGTGGATGTTGTCTCTCTTTATTCATGTATCACACATGATAAGGGCCTATCTTACAGTTTATATGGTATCAGTTGCATCACAAACTATTTTTCTATCGGTAGAGAAGGGGAGCATTTAGGGGGCAAAATTTGGCCCTGTATTGCCTGCCTCTATCTTGGATGGCGGGAGGAGACGTGTTTAACCCAACATCCCTTTAAACTATATTTGCCATAGTGATTTTTTTCAGGCGGTATGACGATATTTGATGGTTTGGGGGGGGGGATCAGAAGTAGACTTTAATGCATTTGAAAATTAATGGATATTGTGGACTTGAATCTTAAGTTCACATCCGTTTCTGGAGGAAAAGTGTGGTGTTTTTGGATTTGAAATTGAGCTTCAGGGCCCTGTTGTGACGGCCAGTGTCTATAGTAAACCTTGTTCTGGCAACAGTCTACTTTGGGCCTGATAACTGCCATCCTGCCATATAGCAAGGGGTATACCATATGGTCAGTTCCTCCTAGTTCCAGTGATATTATGTTCTTTAGTCAGGCCAAGGAACTTAAGAACAGATTTATGGGAGAGAGGATACAGAGCTCAACATCGTAATAGGCTTTGGATATCTAGGACTATAGATGGGATTACCTTCTCTTGATTGCATAGTTTGTAAGCAGACCTAATCAGTGCTGATTACCTGTCTCTTGATTGCAATCAGTTGTAAGCAGACCTAATCCAGTGCTGATTACCGTCTCTTGATTGCATCAGTTGTAAGCAGACCTAATCAGCGCTGGTTACTGTCTCTTGATTGCATCAGTTGTGAGCAGACTAATCAATTTGATTGTCTGTGTCACAGACAGTATTTAAAACAAATAACAGCCACATTTATACCTAAATTTCCCTTTCTAGTTTAATCTGTGTTCTCCCTTTATTGTGATGTCGCAAGGACATGTATCAGGCCTTTTTGGTTTTCTCAAGTGCAGGATATACGGTGTCTGTAGTTGAGCTCTGAATTCCCACATTCTTACCAGCTAATATACTTTGGGATTTACATTGCGGCCCTGCATATACCCAAAAAGTTCAACATGTGTATATTTTCAATTGAAAAAACTTAATGTTAGTGTTTTTAGTTGGTGTGGAAAGATCCTGCCACTTTTATCTTTTCACACTTCTCCTCCCCGATTTCCTGCTAGTACATCGATCCTCTACATCGATTCTTTTAAACAGCTGATCATGTGTCATTAGTTGAAACAGCTGATCATGTTCTCCTTACCAACATACATGCAATCCTTAGTTTCTGTTAAAAGCAGGGATCAAGGTAACAGCCAGAGATAAATGGGCCGCCCTCTTAGCCCCCCTGCACCAGTTGTTAGTTATGCCACTGGTATCCTGTACATAATCCCATCAATATTAAAATAACAATTGTGATTAAGGACATATTCTAATAGTGCTGGAAAACCAGGTATACAATTTCTAACATTAAAATAAATTCACTTGTGGTTGTCCAGTAAATAAAATGTGCACAATTGCTGTTTTTAGGCAATAGGGTAATAAAGAATGGCTAACACATCCTTAAAGGGTATGGACATATTTCTGTTACATTTTAATTGACATAGGGATGGAGACCCTGCATGAAGTGGACTATACTTGCCTTGATGCCTAAAGATACAGAAGATGTACTTTTAAGTTTTAAAGATGTCTGTGTGAGCAATACTCCTTACAGCCGCAGGAGAGCCAGTTCAAGTAATTGCAGCTTCTCTTTTTACAGCAAGAAAATGTCCTGAAAATGTTGTGGCATCAATAAGTAATAGAATTTGTTCAAATTTAAGGTGCGATCGCGGCTGCCGGACCCGTGACGCACGGTGTGTGCGAACGGCCGTTTCGGACGATAATCGAGCCATGTATGGGCAACGATCCCCGAACGAATGGCCTTTTCACCCTATACAGTTGCCCATACACGGGCCTAATTGCCCGAACACGGCCATTCGTACACGTTATGCGTCGGGGTCGACACCTGCGATTGCACGTGTGACCTTAAGAAAGAAAAATGTACAAACAAGATTAATATTATGCACCCTTTTGACACAACCATTAAGGTACACCAATTAAATCAATCTTATTAAAAGACAACTAAAGGAAGAGACTCCACCTATGAATAGTGATAATAGTGGGTTTTGTCTAAATTTGTCCTTTGAAATCTCAATGGGTTAGCCTGTAAATAATAGTATTATAAAAGCACACTGCTATGTAGCATACGCACTAATTAAAAGGAACCAGGAAGTCCCTTGATGAGCAGAGTCTGTGTGCGCCTCAGTAAAAGATAGCAGAATAACTAGCCTTAAACTTAAATCACAGGATGCAAAAGTGGAACACATATTGCCGCTCTCTCTCAGTCAGGTGCAAACACTGTAGCCTCTTTCCCATAGACAGAAAGATTATATGCATAATGTACACACTTTTTTAAATCATAAAGGATTACAAGTCAAGTTGAAACTTTACTCAGAACCCAACTAAAGAACCAACAATGGTGTGAAGACGGGCAAAAAAATATTTAGCTCTCATTTTCCATGGTTGATAGCAGGCATAACCCTGATGGAAATATAGGATGCAATTCAAAATGGTTGTGCATTAGTATTTCGTTTTTTATTTTTTTATGTTATGTTCAACGTATTGTTAATTTTAAGTTGGGTATTAAGATATGGTTGGAAGATCGTTCAGGACTGCCACACTAGTACTATACATACTCAGTGCTGGGACCGTGACTGAGAGAAATTTTCAGTATGGACCAAGTGTTCCGAGGCAGATAGCGAATGTTTGGGCCTCGGAAATGCAAGTTTTTTTGTGACACCCACACATACCGTATAGGGGAACTGACGGAGTTGCCCCTTTATCATTACTGTATGTACCCAACTTTAGTGATGCAAAAGATTCTCCCTGTATAATTTAATGCTTCATTTCTGATCCTGGAATCAGTTTGTTTAAAGGGCATGTCCACCCCCCAAAACTAACATTTAACCCACTACGGGCCCCACTCTGTAGTGTAAAAAATCAGTTACCTTACATCCCATTCCAAATGGTTCTCCTGTAATGTCCCCCCAACAGTTTAAAACTGACCACCAGAGATTGGCCACCAGGGAAATTTTTTCGGCTCTGAGCTGTCCTCTCAGAGGTTTTTAGCTTGCTCAAGAGCAGCCTTCACATCCTCCTCCTCCCTCCCCCTAGTGTAAAAACCCTTTCCCATATAGTAGAGTAGTTCCCAGCCCCAACCGCTATAATATCTTTTTCCAGAGAACCCCCCCCCCATCTTACTTACCTTCCTCCTCTTCTCCCGGCGTTATGAACTGCCAGCGCCGCGTCCGTGATTGGGCTGCCTCTTCATTCCTGGCTCTCCAACAAATTATATATAATGTTAAATACTACCTATTTCCAAGCTGACCTTCTGTTCCTTTCCAATGCTCCACTCTTGCATCCAAACTTTCCAATTAAACAGAGTTAGGTAGGACTGAAGGACTACATGACAACATAAATTGCCAAACTGTGCTTTTTATGTGCTACACACACGTTTCAGAAATAATCCTTTATCAAGTGTCTCCACCAATTTATTGAAGAACGGAAGGTAAGGCATAGCTCCTTAACCTCCTGGGCTTCAATCAATGTTGTTAAAGGAATAGGTGATTGAAGGGTACTCCACTGCCAATCTATTTATAGACACCGATCCCGTCCACTTTATGTCTCACCCCTATTTCCTCTAGACTATAAGCTCTTTGCTTTGAATCATGGTACTTGCTGCAAATAACTCATCACTCTGTGTACTTACAGTATATTACATGCATTACCTTTGTATGTTAATACGTATACACTCGAGGTCAAGGTACCTATTTTTACCTAGAAAATTTAGAAAACATGATTTGACTCAAGTATAAGTTGAGGGTAGAATTATGACCACTACTACCTTCTGATTCTGTAGTTGAGGCTTTAGTTGCCCTTTAAATGGACAGCAGAATTCCCATACGTAAGTAGCCAAATCCAGATGGCTTATTACAGTATGGGACTACTGAATGGGAATTTTTGCTGTCCATTTAGGGCACTAAAGCCTCAAAACAAACAGAATCAGAAGGCATCTTTTTAACAATAGATAAAGGCTCCTGGTTCTGTATTAAGCCATTAGTTGGCCTTAATCTCATCAGTAACCCCCATTCCTTGGCACTCTCCAGATGTTTGAAAAACTACAACTCCCAGCATACTTTATTGCTGGGAGTTGTGGTTTCAGAACATCTTCAGTGGCAAATTGGGTTTACTGTTGGACTACTTGTCCCCACCCAACCCCCACAGCGAAAGTACATTTGCAGAGAAGACCGTGGATTAGTGCAGTATGTACACTAACCTCTTATCCTGTAACCCGGCATCCACTGCTCTGGCGCTGACGTCACTACTTGGCGCCGGGAATTAGACCGGCACCGGGTATTGACGTCACCCATCAGAACAGCGGAGCGGAGTGTGTGGATGCCGGCTTACGGAATAAGAAGTAGTCACTCGAGTATAAGCCGAGGCTCGGATTTTTAGGCTTTTTTTAAAGCCTAAAAAGTACCCCCACTTATACTCGAGTATATACGGTATGTATGACTTAGTATAATATGTACAGTATTACCCAAGTATGTAATGTATGATATGTCATTGTAAAGCACCAGGAAGATGTTGCGCTGTGAGCCTGGAGTCCCCGAGGAGAGAACTGGCCCAGTAGGCGGAGGGTCAAATGCCCCCCGGGCTGGTCTCCATGAAAAATTTGGGTTGCCACAGAATAGCGACTAGTAAGGTTTACGTGCCTGAAAGGCACAGCTCACGACCTCTAGCTCTAACAGTGCAGAATCGAAAACCCATCCTCCCTTCCTACTAGTCAGCCCCTCAAGTTCATTAGCCAGTGTTTCAGCCCTCCAGTTCATTTAGATAGTGTGTCAATCATCAAGATCATGTAGCCAGTGTTGTCAGTCCTCATGATTGCTAGCCAGTGTTCAGCCCGCCCATTCTCATAGCAGTTTGTCAGAACCTCCAGTTCATTAGTCAGTGTTTGTGAACCCTCCAGTTCATTGGAACAAAGGAAACTTTGGCAAGTATACTTGACTAAAAAAATGTACCATGGGGTGAGAACAGGGGTGACGATAAGGTCCTCACCCCAGGTACTTGTATAGGGAAGGTAATTGGTTGTCCTATAACCATATAATCACTTGAAAATGTTGCGAGTATCAATGTAAATGGGAATAGTGGTCTAAAAGTGGGCAAACTTAAACAGTGTGACCTTAGCAAAGTGAGCGTGGTTGGTTACAAAGTTGCAATCTACTGTGAAAGGGACCGTTTGGGTTGAATTTGCCCCCCAGGCCAAAAGGTCCCAGTCCTCCCTACCCCGAGTACACCTTCAGCGGCCTATGCCCCAATCTACAGCCGCTGTCTTCCCTATAGACAAACCCCGATCGTCGGAGGAGACTTGTTGCGCCTCACTGTACACGGTTACCCCCAGATCTTAGAGCATGGTATAGACGCTGAGGCCGTGTATAACACTAATGGAGCTGAACAGGGACTGGAAGACAAGAAAGACAATAATACAAGGATAACAATGAATGAAGAGAACAATGATAATATGACAAGACTTGGCAACTTAGAACAAGATATGGCTACTAGAACTAATAGCAGGGACCACTAGCTTGGCTATACCAAAAAGGCAAAGAAAAATGTCTGAAAACAGGCTTAAGAGCAGAGGAATGGGGAATGGAGGAATAGAATTCAATGCAGGGATAGGTGAGTAGCAAGTTTAAACGGATTTGCTCTCCTCCGTCCCATTAACCTATCAGCAGGACGGATGAGATAGGAAGAGGTGCCTGCGCAGCACCAGGAGAGACCAGCAGCGGCGCTGCCTGGGGGGCCTACCCACTGGGGGCTGGGGGGGCCTACCCACTGGGGGGCTGGGGGGCCTACCCACTGGGGGGGCGGGGGGCCTACCCACTGGGGGCGCTAATGGCGGAACAAAACCCACCAACCGAACGCATAACACGAGCACGCGGATCAGGATACAAGTACCCTACATTTTGAGCCTATTCTGAGGGTAACTGGTTGTGCTGTTGGCCTTTGTTGCGGACACATGCTTAATGTCATCATGCCTGTTCTGCTCATTGGGGTTCTGTGTCCTATGCAGTGGTGTGCAGCTTGGCAGGAAGAAGATTCTGTTGATTGAATTGGGTACCTCTTGTTGGCCTGTGGAGTGGGATGAGAGTGATTCTCTTTCATG
Source organism: Hymenochirus boettgeri (assembly GCA_019447015.1). NCBI lineage: Eukaryota > Metazoa > Chordata > Amphibia > Anura > Pipidae > Hymenochirus > Hymenochirus boettgeri. The sequence continues at coordinate 372,708,020 of CM033469.1, forward strand.
TGCACTGTGACAGTCTGAAGGCCTGCCATGAGCAGTGGAGACAACTTGCCTAGATATTCCTCTCCATGGAGGGGGAGAAAGAATGATGGAGGGGGTGGGATGGAGAGGGGGAGATCGGAGATGAATTCTATGTGGTGGAGAGGGAGGCCTAGTAACACGATTCTGCTACAATGGTGTGTCGGAGCTGATGCTTTTTTCCTGTACTTTTTTAGGTTGGTGCGCACTGGTGGGCTTGGGGCGATTAGGGGATATGGATCTCTGCCTCCCCGACAGGTGATCTCAGCGTATGTTCTGAAACTGCTGGTTGAGTGAAGAGAAAAAATTGTGGAAACCCTTCCAGACCTTTGTTGCCCCTTGCAGCACGGACCTGAGCTAGGAGATAATCATTCAAGAGGTTGGCGGGGGGACGCCATGTGAAATTCAGAAGGAGTAGCACGCTCAGCAATTAGCTGAACTGCCCGTCTGACTGGAACGATCCTCCCAGTGTCTGGCAAGGGAACTCTTAGCTTATGCCCCTCCCCTCACTGTCTTTAGAATTGTTAACTCCTTCCTACCATATTGCTGAAATCTGCACGCTGCCCACCCTTCCTTGCCTGTAGGAGGCTTGCCATGTATTCTTTACTGCTGCTCATCCTGTATCATAGAGATTCTAAGATGCCTAAACTAGGAGAGTGACGGGGAGGAGCCAGGTAACCAGTAGTTAGAGAGTGAGGAAGTTAGGGGAGGAGCCAGATAACCAGGAAAAGTAACCAGTTAGTTAGAGAGTGAGGAAAATGAGGTGAAAGTAAAGAGAGACCAGCAACAGTATAAAATCAGACTACAAGAATGGTAAAGGTTGTAAACAGAAAGAAGGAACCCTTGACAGGAAACTGTTTTCTCTCCAGTAATACCCTCTCTGGTTCTGCAAAACTCACTCCTGGCTGGCAGATTGTAAATACTGTTACAAAGCTGAATCTGCTTAAATAAACTTTTCTAAGGAGATGTGGTACGGTAGGGCGCGGACGCTGTTTACAGAACAGATTCTATTTGAATCTTCGGGTGGTTGAGGGAATTGCCAAAAGTGAAGCCGCATACTGTCTCACAGCTAGCACAGCGTGTTCCAAATAACGTTTTGCAGACAGCGCGACCATTACAACGGATCACCCATGCGCAAAGCAAAGAAGTCATCGGAAGCGATACTTGACACGAGGATCTGACGGCCGATGAGGATTATTGGTTGGAGAGAGGGGAACTCCAGACTTTGTATATCTCCTCACCACCGTTTCCCTCCTTAAGGGGGAAAACAAATTTTATTGTACACCCAGAGGTTTAAATGGGGATCCAAAAAGCAGCACCTCAACAATGCTTGATTTGCAGGTTGCTTGAAGCTGTTGCCTTGGTTCACAGTCTACCTAATTGGACAGTGTTGACAAGATAATGTCAACAAATCCTCTGATAGCAAAGCTAATTTTGGCAAGGGAATTTTCAGCTACAACAGATACAATTAAAAGAAAGCCTCAAACTACTGCAGTTTTTGTGAATATAGAAAGACTTCTTCTGGACTGAAAAACGAATGGAAGCAGCTGGGGGTGAAGGTTTTTTGATAGATATACAGTTGTACTCAATATCTTTCGGTTTAATGCTCGCACAAGGGAAGCACAAGATGCAAATTGCATTAGCAGAACTCCACTTTTAAGATCTTCGTCTGCGAATGAAATTGCACATTTGGATCACAGGGGGTGGATCGAGATACATCATGGCTCTGGTGATGAAACATCTTAGAAGTCCAACAAAGATTATTAAAGGAAAGAGAGATTAAGATAAAATGCTTTAGTGAAGCTAAAGAAAAAGAGAAATTTGCTCAGAACTCGACGCAAGCAGTGTGGAATTTCCTATAGACAGTTTTGGGGATACAAACAGTGGGGAAAACCACTTTAATTAAGGCTCTGACCGGTGATGAAGGTCTCCAGCCACGTGTCAGCTCTTTGCCACCCTTGATGTCAATGCTCATGCAGGCTTACTCCCTTGTCACTGGCAGTCATTTATGTTGATACAAATTGGGTTTTGTCACAGCTACCACAATCTGATTGAGTCTTTCTCTGCCACACTTGAAGATGTAATCCATTCGGGATTTATTGATTCATGTGAGGGATGTCAGCCATCCAGAAACCGACATCCAAGAGGACAAGCGTGGTGTTCTGTTCTAAAGAACCTCAGTTTGCCACAAAAACTTCTAGACACAATGATTGAAGTTCATAACAAATTGATTTGATGACAAGCCCAAGGATGAAGAGGTTTCTGCTGTGTCTGTGTCTGCTCTTTTTGGATATGGCATGGAAGGCCTAAAACAGCAAATAGAAACTGCAGTTATGATGAGCACGGGGAGGAACTGTTATGACAATCAATTTGGTGGAAAGCCCTCAGTTAAATTGGTTGTACAAAGAGGCATCTGTACAAGAAGTGAATGTTTTACCAGAAGAGGGCACAGCCAATGTAAAGTAGTAATAACTGCTCTGCCTATGGAAAATACAAGAAACTGTTTTGCAAATAACAGCACCTGACATGACAGCACTGGTTTCTCCCCATATTACCTGATGTTTGGAAGAGAACCACGATTGCCAATTGATATACGCTAGGGGTTTCCCATTTGAGAGAAGTTTGAGGCAGCATACCACTTAGCTGATGAGAATGTTACAAGCTGAATACCATAATTGGCAAGATATGATCTTAAAGTTAAATACAGTGAATTGCTACCAGGGGACAAAGTACTATTAAGAAATGTAGGGATAACCTGGAAACATAAGCTTGCTGACCATGGAGGCCTGAGTTATTTGAGGTTGCGAGCAAGTTGTTATAAGATAAAAGTGCCTGAAGGATGGGTTAAAGGGCATCTACTCTGACAAAAAAAAAGTTATTTTAAATTGACATTTCTGGAAACTATAATTCTTCCCAACTCCCACCGTAGATTTTTTTGTTGATCTGCCCCCTGTTTTGTTAGATATCCAGTCTAAAGACTAGGTACACAATGTACAATTTTCCTCCTGACCGACTGTTCGAGGCTTTTGATTGGTCGGCCAGGAAGACGTACTGACAGTCACGGCAAAAGCAGCCGGGTCCGACAGTTAGGCGCGACCGATAGTGCAGCCTCTTATGGATGTTGTGGTTTTCCAACCTGTCTTGGATGAACGAACGGTTGGCAATTGGTCGCGGTTGCAAAAAGCCGCCATACAATAATTTGGCCTGACCGCCCAAAAGACTGTTGTGATTTTCCGACCTGTCGATGTTTGTTCGTCCGATTTGGCACGAACGATCGGCAATTGGTGCGGCCGCAAAAAGCCGCCATACGATAATTCACCCGACCGACCAAAACACTGAAATGATGATCGGGCCGAATTATTGCATCGTGTGTACCTATCTTAAACATCAACATTTCAGCTATCAAGTGCTTGCTGTCACACTATTCTTCTTGTGAGTAGTTTTACTGTAGCTGGATGGTTGACAGAGTTTTGACAGTTGGAATGCTGTGTGCAGGCTTGACAGTTGGTTTGTGAGAAAAAAGTCAGGTCGGTGGGAAGTGGGAGTGGTTTAAAAGAGGGGAGGGGGGGATACTGCTCCTAAACAAATGTGTGCTGAATGAAGGCATGCAGCAACACACGCCAAATCAGAGTAAGTGCTACTTACACATATTTATAGATTTAAATAATGAAAGTCATTTTTCAGTATAGTTGTCCCTTTAAGGCCTGGCACAGGAATCATCCTCTTCCAGTACCCCAAATAAATGACACTTGTCCTTCCACTGCTGACTATAGAGATGCTGTTTCAGTGGGCATGGGATGAATGTTGTGATGCTGCTAAGACACTACCCATAATCAGCGTGATACTATGAATTTTGAATGGACTGAATCCCCTTCTGAGGAACATAATGTTGCTGTGTTCTCAAAACGACTCTGGTCCTTCTGGAGATGGATATGGCAGCTAATGGAATGGATTGAACCTGCATCTCACGAGTTTGTACCAAGGTCAGAAGCAAGCCTGAATGATGGATCTACATAAACTTACTTAGACAACTTCCCCAGCGAGAAGTAGAAGGGGTACAAGGATAGGCAACCTCCACCTCTATTGACTTATGACCATTTGAGGGACTCATCTTATATAACACTAGCAGGACTGTACCATGCTTGGGTGGGAGCAGTGTCCACTTTGGTAAATCTGCTTCCAATATTTGCACCCCTGCACTATACCGTTATTAACCTTGTTCAGATAATAACTTTATAAGCATATTATTGATTTTATGTTCGATTCTTACAGTTAGTATTGTTAGATACCCCGACTGTCCAGATGAACCCAGTATGACAAAAAGGTTTAAACAGAAAGAAGGAAACCCTTGTCAGGAAACTGTTCTGGTTCTGCAACACTCACTCTTGGCTGGCAGATTGTAAGTACTGTTACAATGTTGATATCTGCCTTAAATAAACATTCCCAGGGAGCCTGTCTAAATCCTGGGTGGAGGCACGCCAATCTGTTATTACTGCTCTCTCTCATATAGCGGAGACACAGGAATCCTGTAGTGAGTAAGGATTCTTTCATTCTGTGGTAACCAGAGGGGCTACACCCAGTAAGAATTAACATCAGCTAAATACAGAAGTGCGATTTCACAGTGGCAGTTGACTAACGAGCGGCAGACGAATGGCCGTCCCACGATAATCATACATGTATGGCTATTCAGTCAGACATTGCTGGTGGTCCAACCCTGCAAAGAATTACCTGACTACGCCAGCCATACACATGTTTAACATTCGGTACTGTCGTTTAACGGCCTGTCCATTGTTGATTGGTGTTTGTGAAATCGCACATCTGTACCAACCTTAAACATGGAAAACTCTTTACTGGTCTAGGTGACCTTAGTGTTGGCCATACATTATTTAGATGTGAACTGGACATGATTATGATCAATATAACTTCCTCCTTATGATCGATGTAGTATGATTGACAGCTTTGTATGATTGACACATTGTATCGATGTAGTATGATTGACATTACTTAATGTGATATCAATCTAATTTTAATTGAAATGATAATTTTGATTAAAACGATAATTGCAATTACTGGTACTTCTTACAATCATTTACTGTCCAGACACTGTGGAGCTTAAAGGGTTTTCAAAAGAGTTGTATTGAGCATTAAACAGATGAAGTAAGAATAATCTTTTCTAAGAAACCGTATCCATTTTCCATTTATGGTGACATATGCACTGTCTCATTATACCAAAATGCCTGGCTCTTTGTTTAACAATTCACAAAGCCTGAGATTTACATTAATATATTCAATGAATACAAACAATATGACACTTATCAAACTTTGTCTATTATTTAAGGATCAGAATTGAATTTAAACAGGGCTGTACTACAATGGAAACCCTCCCTTGTAGCTGTATGTTTTAGTTTGCAGAGTAGCTGATTGGATGGACCAATCAATCACTCAGTGTTTAATAGTAAAGCTAACCACTAAGCCAGAAGTGTCACTGGAAACTTCCATGTAAGTATTACAGCTGTAGGTAGTACCCAGAGGTGAAGACTTATTTAGTGGTTTAGGTCCTCATCCAGGTCCTGGGATTATTTACTGAACTAGATCGCCCAATGTAAGCTGTGTTGATACCATACAGTTTTTTAGCCCAATAACCAATAGTTCATTGTATCGGTCGATCGATTGCATCAGTTTGCGTCGGTCTGTGACCAATGTCCAACTGTTCTTTGGTCAAATCTGAGGAATGGGTGATCGGACTACTTTTGCCAGGACCAAAATCCCTTCATCCGGCCAACTGGAGGAAAAAGTGGCAAAAGGTAGGTTGGGAAAGATGATCCCCTGGTGTGTACCCAGCTTTAGAGAAAAAGAAGTGTTGGTTCATAGCCATGTTATAATTGTGGCCATCTGCATTAGCTAACAATGTTTGCATGTGTAATGAAATCTTGGTTGGGTGTTGTTCACAAAAGTGTTTTGTATTCCGATTTATTTTGATTTTTTTCCCCCATTAATTTGTAAAAAGCTACTCATTATGTTTATCTGTTGTATTCAATTAGATAAAATGGACTGAAGCCACGACCCCTGACCAGACGGCTACATGCGACGCACAGCCGTTGGGTGAGAATCGTCATGTGTATGCATTGGTCGGGTGCGTGTAGCCGTCGGTGGTCTAATGGATAATTCCAATGGAGCACTTGCTCCTATCTCCCAAACTGACCCCAAGCTGAGTTATCACTACTTACCAAACTGCAATACTGCAGCGGCGCTGTGTACTCCTGTCAGTTTCCCAAATGTCTCCCCTCCCCTCACGATGCAAGATGACTTTGTCAAGAAGTAACGTGCACACAACGATGATGGGAAGGGTGGAGCGAGGGGAACTGACTGGAGAGACCCAGCAGCGCTGCAGGTAAGTGAGCGAGATCTCAGTTTAGGTCATTTGGGAGACAACAAGCTGGGCATACACTGCAAACTTCCCTTGACATTTAGAACTGACCGGCCTAATCAATTGTGGCCAACATTACGGCTTTATGTCAATAGCGATGCTGATTTGGCCAGGAACATGAAATGAGCTTAAAATAAACATCCTCCAAGAGGAAGATCATCACCTATGACTAATGCTAGGTACACATGTTACAATCTTTTCACCTGACCGACTGTTTGAGGCTTCCAACCGGTCAGCCAGAACGAAGGACTGTGGGCCAACAGTTAGCCGCAACCAATGCTGCAGTCTATAGACGATTCATCTGAGGAATGGTCGGTGCCACCATACAATATTTTGTCCCGACTAACGGAAACACTGACAGTTAGTTGGCCCAAAATATTGTATGGTGTATACCCAGTTAAGGTATGATTCCTGAAAGGTGTTGGTGAGAGGATCTTTGCCTGTGTGATGCTGTGTGTTTTTAAAATGTTAAAAGGGCGTATCTATCCAAGTCATTAGCCATTTATTTGCCCCTAACTATTTTTTTAGTGCTTTATTTACATATATTTCTAACCAGATATTTAATGTAAGTATTGACCCATTCTCCCTCTTTCTGGTAGTTTTTTTAGGGTGGACATACCTTCAAATAAAAGTCAAGAAGTAATAGTATTGTCAGTGCTGTGAATGTTCTCATTCATCAGGTCATGTTGTATTCAATAGATCAACTGGACTTGGTTTAGTTCTTGAAGACGTTTCGCTAGTCATTCCGACTGGCTTTCTCAATTCAGAATGACTTGTACAAGAATCTGTGGCAATTATGTACCCTGGAAAATCCCAATTAGCTATCACAGCCAAGTGTTATGGGCGTGATTGGATGGCTAAGAGGTGTTATAGGAACGCCCAGAGTAAGGTGTCAAAACAGCATTGTACATGGCAGACAGTTGTGTCGAACCCCCCCACCTCTATTTAGGCTTGGTTTCTTATTTTTCACAAAATGGCCGCCCTTAACACCAGTATTTGTCTAAACTTAACCTTAGCTGAACTGCACAATTTTGCAAGAAGAAAAGAAAAGATGTAAGAAACCAGGCAAATATTTCTAGGGTAATCCCATGTTTATTACAAAAATCAACCTACAAAACAAACACAGCACAATGTTTCGGCCCGATGGTGCTTAAAGGGCATAGCCATGTGTTGGTATATATGCCAATAGTGATAGTGCCTCTAGTGGTGAGCGTTATAGTACAAGATGACCCCCTCTAGTGGTGGAGACCAACACAACACAGCATGAAATAACCCATTAAATATAAGAAATTAACAGGGTTATTCAATAAAGGTTCTTATTGTTAAAAATGGTGCTAATTTTGCTCCAACCAATCAGATGTTAGCTTTCAATGTTAAATAAAATCTGATTGGTTGGGGCAAAATTTAGCACCATTTTTACTGATAAGAACTTTTATTAAATCTGCCTGTAAGTATAAGAAAATAGTCCAAGATTCTAGAATATCCTGCAGTGTTCTTGAATCCACATGATATGCTTCCATTTTAAAGTCCATACAAAAGTTCATAAAAGAGGCGTATGTACATTTTTTTAAGTACATTTTAGGACCCCACTAGGCATCTGGAGAATAAAAAATTAGACACATTAGTTACAGAAACAAGCACGTCCAGTAAGGCAGAGACTTAATGAACATAGAAATGACATCAGAAAACCTGACACAGTAAGTAGACACTTAAAGGAGAAGGACAGCGTGAGCCAATTAAGGTAGCTAATAATAGAGGTGGTGAGAGATAAAATAAAGAACTCCTACAGAGAGAATTGGGTATGGAGGTTTGAAACTACAATACCTAGTAAATTTTACTGGACATCCTTTAAGATTAGAAGCGGGGTGGATTCCCCGTTAGGAAAGCTAGGTATGTGTGATTTTTTTCAATCTGTCCCCCAATTTCAATCCCCCACTATTGGCACTTTCATTTGCAGCACATCAGTTTGAAAATCAACTGACATCCCCCTGGTTATAGTTAAAGGCATGTCCAGCTTAAAAGTTTGGCCATATATAAGATCCCCCCTGCCCACACCCCCATCCAATCGCTACTTACAGAGCCTTCTCTCCCGCTGCATTCTGTTCCGCCTCCTGCTTGCAAGCAGGGGACGGGTCAGCACGCCGCATCTGTGATTGGCTGAGAGTAGCAGCCAATCACAGACACTGTGCCATCAATGGAGACGCAGCGGGAACGAAGGTCTGTAAGTAGCGATCTAATCTTTTTTTAAGATACCTCAGTGGTTTAGGATGGGCAGGGGAGATCTATGTATGGCCAAATGGTTACATGCTAGGTGCAACGGCTGCAGAGGATGGGTCCGGAGGTGTGAAATATCAGAGACGGCAGGCAGAGCTCACTTTAGGTTTTTTTTGTTTAGAAAAATGTCAGGCAGAGCAGAAGGAAAATAAAATCATGGGTGCGTGAGCATGTGCACACTCGCGGGCCCACAATTTTCCCTAACTGCCGCCTTTATGCAGGCCCTGCTCTGACGTCATAGGCTAAGTGGGGTAATTATTTGTGTTTGCAGAGTCGGGCACATCTTATTTTCAATTTGTTTGGGTGATCTGGGTATTAAGGCATGATCTGGGCTTTAGGGCATTTTATGTACCATGCATTTGATCTGGGCATTAGGGCATGTAAAATGTGCCAATCTTTAATATTAATTTTTATTATATTAAAGAACATTTATTTTATTACTCAATATTTATTAAAGAATGTTTATTTTATTATGAATATTTATTTTATTAAAGAATGTTTATTTTAAAGAATGTTTTATTTTATTAAGAAATATTTAATTAATGATATTTTTATTAAAGAACGTTTATTTTATTAATGAATGTTTTATTAAAGAACGTTTATTTATAATGAATATTATTTATAAAGAAGTTTATTTTATTAATGATATTATTTTATTAAAGAACGTTTATTTTATTATGAATGTTTTATTAAAGAACTGTTTTTTATTCTAATGAATATTTTATTTGATTAAGAATGTTTATTTTATTAATGATATTTATTGTTTTATTAAAGAACGTTTATTTTATTAATGACTGTTTATTTTATTCATGATATTTTTTTTATTAAGAACGTTTATTTTGAATTAATATTTATTATATTAATGAAATATTTATTTTATAATGAATTTAGTGCAAAACTATGGCTAGCCAACAGTGTGTAAAAGGGCCGGACTTTCATTTAACACAGAATAAGCTTTTTCTGCCAGGAGAACAGATTAAAGGGGTCTCTATTTAACCCTTTATGATCTTAATAATGGGGTAGATTTCCAGGGTGCAGGATTTACATGTTTAATCTTATTTAATAAAAACTGGTTAAGGTAAAACAAGTGTCTAGTCCCCATAAAGTGTTAATAAGAAGACCAATTGGAATGCATTGCATGTTCACAGTTTATTATAATACGGAATTATTAAATGATAATCTTTTCTGATCAATTTGTCTTGGGCTAATAATTAGGAAGACAATTCCTCCTATTATTATTACATTTCCACTGGTTGCCTAATAAATAAAGAAGGAATGGAAGTAGGGCACAGATTTGCATTTTATGTGACAAACATTATTAATTGCGAAAATCCAGCAATAAACCACCTCTAATCACTTCTCTTGTATAAAAATAACCCCAGCCTGTGAATGTGCCGTCCTGAAATGGATAGTAAAGTTGTACTGGCCATAAGCAAAATATAAATATAAACAAATAGTTCATAAACACAAATAGCTTTTGCAGTATTTTGTGGTATGTTGATCCTTGGGTGAGTGTCAGAACTGTCCAGCAAAAATGACCCGAATACTGCTGCGCAGACCTGATATTGCAGGTAAAGAGAGGTCTAGGCTTCTAAGCAAACTGGTTAGTTTCAAAAATGACAGTCTTAAAAATCCGCCGATCCAGAGGAATTTTTGGAAATTCAAAAAGTCGGTTATTATTAGAAAGTTGAAAACAGCATAGAAATGCTTTTTGATTTCTATGCTGATTTGGGAAAATCAAATATTCCACTGAAAATTAGAAATGCTAAATCAAAAAATCTGAAATTCTATTGAAAATTCCTAAATAAAGATTAAGAATTCTGTTTCAATTGTGTTTGAATCGGACATGTGACCTTGATCGTTCGGGCCAAAAATTTTAGCAAAATGTTTCGGGGCTGAGCTTTTCTGCAGTAGTTTTTCTTACCAAATGGACAAAAAATGGATCAGACTTGGAGTTACTTTTCACCCAATGTATTGGTTAAATGGTGCTGTGATTAGTCACGGTGAAATATCAGCAGAGCCACTTTATTCCACCAGATGGGCTAGTAATTTTGTTTTCCAATCATTAGTCTCTCTGATGAGGTACACACATGCAATCGCAGGGCCAGACCCGCTACGACCAATGGTGAACGAACGGCCATTTTCTGGTGGATTTTACTGTATGGGCACTCGGTCTGGGGAAATAGCTCTATCTTTTCAGAAGGATAAGAATTTCAGAGTATGTGACATGGAGGATTATTTGTCACCCAATTGTATGGGACATGTAATTATGTTCCTACGAATTGGGTAATATGAGGTATCATATACTAATACTACTAATAGTTTCTAATAGTATTTTTTGCCTTTAGAATATGAACCATAATTTGGGCTATTTTCACAATGTGTTAAGGGCTAGGCCACACTAGAGCGTTTTAAAGTGGGATCTGATCGAATGTTAAAAAGTACATGCTAGTCACAGCACAAGGGAATGGTAAGGCCGAGGCCACACTACAGCCTGCTGTGCATGTGTGATGTGATTGCGCAATGTTGTGCAATTGGAGCGCATATGATTGCATAAAAAATTGCAGATTACATGCGCCCAATTACAGTATAATAGCGCGCCGAGTGTGGCCAGAGAACTGGGTGCTTTTGCTGCACTTTACCATCCGGCGTAGTTTGGCATCAGCCTAACACCACACTCCGCTACAGAAATGTTTGCATTTTATATTTATAAAAAGGCAAATTTTAGCAGTATTTTATTTAGCCAAGGAAAAATCCATCATTACCATGCCAAAATCTAACACGTTTTCGTCTTTTTGTAAAAATAAAACAAAAACATGAGAATCTTTTTAAACCCCCCAGGACAATAGTATTGTAATAGTATTAATATGGGAACAGACCATGGGGGATTTTTAAAATTTCCAGCTAAGGAAAGGCCTGAAATGCATGTCACCACTGCAGATTTGGAGGGTTTACTGAACAAATTTTCACCAAAAAAAATCCGATTTTGTATCTTAAACCCAAGGTTTAACACCAGGTAACGCGTATGCGATATAGGGGAAATATTTCACCTAAAGACAGAAAAAGGGAAGAAGAAAAGCCAATTTTTGGCTTTTATAGAAAATCAACCTTGCACTTGTCCCTATTTTACAATGTAATTGCATAGATATCTGAGCCGTCCAGAAACAATTTAACTGTTTATTTAATCATATTTAATATTGTTTGCTAATTTTGCTCATGGCGTGCGCCCCTGTGACAAAGAATAAAGGGGACATGATTTTAGTGTAATAAATGCTTACTGTTACTTAAAAGCTTTATTTTCTTCTGCTCCGTGCATGTGTATGTGTGGGTGAGGCGGGTTGGGGGGATGAATACAGCAGTACAGGAGCACCTTATTTTTGTTTTAAAAATCCATGGTGGTCCGTGGAGGTGGCTCGTGATGTTTCAGGTGACAAAAGTCTAGGAACACCCCTGACGGTCTGGTTTGTTTTCTGTCCCAAGCAACCAGAACCCTTCATCAGACAGACTAACTGGGTGAGGAAGTGGAGACCTTTAAATGAGTGAGGACCAACTTTCTCCTACTTTCATTAGCTAATTAGACTTTCAGTACGTAATCCTCTGAAGAGGAAACATTATTGAAAATATGGACATTATTTAATAGCAACACTGTGGTCACTCCTGGACATGTTACTCTAAAGATCAATGTTAGTCGTTGATATCGCTGTCTCTTTTTCAAATGTGTTATATGTCCCATAAACGGCATCAATTAATCAAATATTGAAGACATTTTTCCAATAGACCGATCAGCAATATCGATTAGTCTACTGAAAAAATTATGGTGGGGGCAAGGCGGAAAATCTTTTTGACCCCATGGTCCAGAACCTATATTCTGTAGTTATCAATCTGGATTTACAATATTTTCCGCAGAATGTAAATCTCAAACCCATTGGCCCGTATGGAGTGATAGTTATGCTGCAGGAAGCACTGATGCCTGCAGCGATGAGGTCCTGAGTTCGATTCCAACCTGGACACATCTGCAAGGAGGTGTTGTTAGTTCTCCCATACTTAGGTGGGTTTTCCCTCCGGGCACTCCGGTTTCCCTCACAATCATAAGACATACTGATAGGTTGTATGTGTACATAAAGTGATTAGGTTGTAAGCTCTTCGGGCAGGGCCTGATGTGAATTGAGTAAATAATTGTAAAGCGCAGCGGAATATGTACAGATACAGATTACTGATGTATTTATTCCTACCATACCGTTAAGCAGCTCAAGACTGACACCTTGTGCATGTTTATGCACCTTGACCTAGAGGGTTACTAGTACAAAAAAAATATTTTTTTTTCAGATTAACTCTTTAATTGTACCTAATAGTAAGAATTCTGTTTTATATTTCTATATACTAAATAGCATTTCTTTCTCACTGGGAAAAGACATGCCAAAGTGTTTTTTGTGCTAACTTCCCCTTTTTACCCAGGGCCTAATTAATGAGAAGACACACTCTGCAATATTCCCCTTCCTATTGGATAGATCCCAGACTGAGTGAGGGGTGGGAGATTGGAAACTACAATTGTCCTTAATGTTTACCACCTGGATGTGCACTGAGACCTTCCTTTCCCACAAGTTGTGAAATGCACCGTCTGTGTGCCATTGTACTATGATTGGTCTGATTTTTTTTGTTGGCCATGCTGGAATGTATTTTGGTATTGTTCTTTGTATGGCCAACTTTAGCCACTTTTGTTTCATTTTATTTATAAAATATATTCTAAGAATTTTTTTTAATTCTAGTTTTGAAAGCACAAAAGGAACAATAGAAATAAATACAAAGTAACTGCTTAATACAGTGTGTGTAACCTGGCACTGTATAGGGCGGTGCGTAAACTGGCTCTGTATAGGTCGGTGTGTAACCTGGCTCTGTATAGGGCAGAGTAAGTAACCTAGCTCTGTATAGGGTGCGATGTGGGGCTGGCTCTGTATAGGGCGGGGTGCAACCTACCTCTGTATAGGGAGGTGAGTAACCTGTTCTGTATAGGGAGGTGAGTAAACTGTCCTGTTAGGGCAGTGTGTAACCTGGTGTTGTATAGGGCAGTAAGTAACCTAGTTCTGTATAGGGTGTGGTGTGTAGCCTGGCATGAATAGGGCGGTGTGTAACCTACCTCTGTATAGGGAGGTGAGGGGACCTGGCTCTGTATAGGGAGGTGAGTAAACTGGCTCTGTATAGGCAGTGTGTAACTGGCTTGTTAGTTGGTGTGTAACCTGGCTCGGTATAGGGAGGTGTGTAACCTGGCTATGTATAGAGAGGTGTGTAACCCAGCTCTTTATAGGGTGGTGTGTAACCTGGCTCTATATAGGGTAGTGTGTTACCTGGCTCTGTATAGGGCAGTGTGTAATCTAGCTCTGAATAGGGAGGTGTGTAACCTGGCTCTGTATAGAGTGGTGTTAACCTGGCTCTAGATAGGGCGGCTTATAACCTGGCATTTTATAGGGCAATGTGTAAACTGGCTTGTATAGGGCGTTGAGTAACTGGCTCTTATAAGGGTGTGTGTAACCTGGCACAGTACAGGGTGGTGAGTAACCTGGCTCTGTATAGAGGGTGTGTAACTTGGCACTGTATAGAGAGGTGAGTAACCTGGATCTGTATAGGGAGGTGTTGTAACCTGGCTCACATAGGAAGGTGTGTGTACCTGGCTCTGCATAGGGTGGGGCATAACCTGGTCTGTATAGGAAAGTGGGTAACCTGGCTCTGTATAGGGCAGTGGTACTGGCTGTGTAGGGATTGAGTAACCTGGCTCTGTATAGGGCATTGAGTAACTGGATATGTATAGGGCGGTGTGAACCTGGCTATGTAAAGGCGGTGTGTAACCTGGCTATGTATAGGACGGTGTTGTAACCTACTCGTATAGGACAGTAAGTAACTGGCTCTGTATAGTGCAGTAAGTACCTGACTCTGTACAGGGCGATGAGTAACCTGGCTCTTTATAGGGCGGTGGTGTGGAACTGGCTATGTATAGGGCATTGAGTAACCTGGCTATGTATAGGGCGGTGTGTGTAACCTATCTGTATAGGACGGTAAGAACCTGGCTCTGTATAGGGCAGTAAGTAACCTGGCTCTGTATAGGCGGTAAGTAACCTGACTCTGTACAGGGCGATGAGTTACCTGGCTCTTTATAGGGCGGTGTGTAACCTGGCTATGTATAGGGCATGAGTAACCTGGCTATGTATAGGGCGGTGTGAACTGGCTATTGTAAAGGCGGTGTGTAACCCGGCTATGTATAGGACGGTGTGTAACCTACCTCTGTATAGTACAGTAAGTAACCTGGCTCTGTATAGGGCAGTAAGTAACCTGACTCTGTACAGGGGATGAGTAACCTGGCTCTTATAGGGTGGGTGTGTAACCTGGTAGTATAGGCCTTGAGTAACCTGGCTATGTAAGGGCGGTGTGTAACCTGGCTATGTAAAGGCGGTGTGTAACCTGGATATGTATAGGACGGTGTGTAACCTACCTCTGTATAGGACAGTAAGTAACCTGGCTCTGTATAGGGCAGTAAGTAACCTGACTCTGTACAGGGCGATGAGTAACCTGGCTCTTTATAGGGCGGGTGTGAACCTGGCTATGTATAGGGCTTGAGTAACCTGGCTATGTATAGGCGGTGTGTAACCTACCTCTGTATAGGACGGTAAGTAACCTGGCTCTGTATAGGGCAGTAAGTAACTTGGCTCTGTATAGGGCGGTAAGTAACCTGGCTCTGTACAGGGCGATGAGTAACCTGGCTCTTCCTTTCCACAAGTTGCTGAAATGCACCGATCGTGTGTCATTGATGACCCAAAGATATTTTGGCTTGTAATTCACCAACAACATCAGGGTATACCTACTGTATGATGATTAGATTGTGTGTAAATGATTGTACTATGATTGGTCTGATTTTTTTTGTTGGCCATGCTGGAATGATTTGGTATTGTTTTGTATGGCCAACTTTAGCCACTTTTGTCTTCATTTATTTATAAAATATATTTAAGAATTTTTTTTAATTCTAGTTTTGAAAGCACAAAAGGAGCAATAGAAATAAATACAAAGTAACTGCTTAAATACAGTGTGTAACCTGGCACTGTATAGGGCGGTGCGTAAACTGGCTCTGTATAGGTCGGTGTGTAACCTGGCTCTGTATAGGGCAGTAAGTACACTAGTCTGTATAGGGTGCGATGTGTAGGCTGGCTCTGTATAGGGCGGTGTGCAACCTACCTCTGTATAGGGAGGTGAGTAACCTGTCTCTGTATAGGGCAGTGTGTAACCTGGCTTTGTATAGGGCAGTAAGTAACCTAGCTCTGTATAGGGTGTGGTGTGTAGCCTGGCACTGTATAGGGCGGTGTGTAACCTACCTCTGTATAGGGAGGTGAGTAACCTGGCTCTGTATAGGGAGGTGAGTAACCTGGCTCTGTATAGGGCAGTGTGTAACCTGGCTCTGTATAGGGCAGCGTGTAACCTGGCTGTTGTGTAGGTTGGTGTGAACCTGGCTCGTATAGGGAGGTGTGTAACCTGGCTATGTATAGGGAGGTGGGTACCAGCTCTTTATAGGGCGTTGTGTAACCTGGTCTATATAGGGCAGTGGTTACCTGGCTCTGTATAGGCAGTGTGTAATCTAGCTCGGAATGAATAGAGGTGAGTAACCTGGCTCTGTATAGGGAGGTGAGTAACCTGGCTCTGTATAGGGCAGTGTGTAACCTGGCTCTGTATAGGTTGGTGTGTAACCTGGCTCGGTATAGGGAGGTGTGTAACCTGGCTATGTATAGGGAGGTGTGTAACCCAGCTCTTTATAGGGCGTTGTGTAACCTGGCTCTATATAGGGCAGTGTGTTACCTGGCTCTGTATAGGGCAGTGTGTAATCTAGCTCTGAATAGGGAGGTGCAGACTGATAAAATCATTGGCACAGACTCTGATGATTAGCATACAGACACTGCTAACATCAATCAACTCCAACCCCAGACATTGCAGGGAAACCATTTGGAGCAGTGATGTAAGGTAAGGATTTTCAGCACTACACAGTGAGGAAAAAAGGTAAATGATCCACAAAGGGAGGGGGGGGGAGGGGGGAGAACGCTATAGGGGGGTGAAGGGCAAGAAGACTTTGTAGAATTAATCATGGATCGGGGGTGGAAAAGGGGGGGGTAAGCAAAAGGGGGGGGGTTTCACAAGTCCTCAATAGAGTGACTCAGTGGTCATTAATAGGTGGTGGAGATAAAAGGTTGCGGGAGGTGAAAGGAGAATAGACAGAAGCGAGCTCATACTAGAATATGGTAGAATGGGGGCAATGGGGGGAGGGAGGGGAGGGTGAGGTGGGGGGGGTAGGTGGGGGAGAAATGGTGTAATGAATAAGGAAGTGATGCTAGGAGATATATAATTGAGCGTGGTGTGCAAGACGGAGATGGATACAATAATAATAGGGGGGGGGGGGTGTGGGCGCGGAAACAAGCCAACTAAATAATAGATACATTGGTATATATGATAGATAGGTGCTAACAAGTAGTCCATTAGTTACACTATAATATTGTTTATTAATATTGTCATTATAATATTGATCCAGGGACAAGCCGATTACCATTGGAATCAGGAAGGTTTTTTTTCCTTGATCCATTTCATCAAAGGGTTTTTGCCTTCTCTGGATCAGTAGAAATGGTTGAAATTAAGGGACTCCTGTCTTCTTCAACCTTAATAAATGATAGTTATAGTTAGATGGTATGTAGGTTAGGGGACCTGCTCAGAAGAGTCTAACCTGACGTGGTGGCAGGGCTTGTTATCTTTGGCCAATTCTATTTATTGCAGGGTCCTAGAGCACTAAACAGATGTTTTATATGGGGAATTAAGGATGTAATAGAACCCTGTGTGTCTGTCTTCATCAAGTCTTACCATTGTCTTAATTTCGCCATGAACATCAGCCACTATGGGTCCATCTTAACGAGAACCAAATGTCTCCGCTCGCGAGATGAACGTAGGGAAACATTAGCTATGAAATGGCGGTTGGTCTGTACGGAGGATGATGGTCTAGAAAGGGGATTTCAGTGCTGATCTGTTTTGTTGGCCCTGATCCTGGTTTAATCTTTATATTTGACTATTGGCTAAAGGATAAAATAAAGGACTCTCACTAATTAAATTTCAATTAGAAACTTGGTACAGTAGAGGTAAAAACCACAATAGTTTAACCAACAGAATAAAAATATAATATACCTGGATAGATACAATAGGATAATAAAGTTGAGGATGTTAAATCTTAAAGGAAACTAACTGTAAAATGTAACTTTTAAATACTCACTAATTCTTTTTTATGTATTACACAAACAATCCCACTTGTTAACATTAGATAGTAAATTAGACAGGGGATAATGGTGCAGTGTGAACACCCTTGTCTGGTTGTGATCAGTAGTAATGTTCAGGAGAAAGCAGTACCAATAAGTTTTATAACAGGTATAGCAGTGGTGGTTTATGTCTGGTTATTAGGTAACAAGGGGGTAAAAGGAAATATGGATCCTGTAGAAAAGACCAAATAACTAATTAACCCTTTAAAACCATTTAACCTTTTTTAGAATTTTTGCTGTAGTGTAGTGGGGCCAGTAGTGGGTTTATTCTATTGTTTGGGGGTGGACATGCCCTTAAGGCAGGGTTGTCGAGCCTGTGGCCTTCTAGATGTTTTTGCTGTAGTGTAGGGCTCCCTCCCCCCAGACCCAACCGCTATAATATTTTTTGCAGAAACTCTCCCAATCATACTTACATTACCTCTCTCTTCTCCGACGTACTGTAACGTATGAAACTGCAAGCAGGGGGCCAGACCGGCAGCCGCATCCGTGATTGGGAGCCAATCACGGATGCGGCTTCCGGCTATCCAGAACGTCGGAGGAGAGAGTAATGTAAGTACAGTTCGGGGGAATTTCTGCAAAAATTACTATTTTTGGGGACGGGTTGGGCTGGGGGGGGGAGCCCTACACTACAGAAATTGCGTTTTTTGTGCTAGAGGGAGGTGGGAGAGAAAAAGGGAGTGAGAGGGAGGATGGAGGGCTACAGTGCGCATGACATTTTTTTTCCCAGGGGAGGAGACAGGATGGCAGAGTCCTATATGGGCTCTGCCAGGCTCCTGGTGGTCAGTTTCTCTGGGACTTACAGGACATACAGGAGGCCCATTTGGGGCAGGGATGTAAAGTAAGGATTTTATTACACTACACAGTGGGGCAGTAGTGGGTTATATTCCAGTTTTGGGGGTGGACATGCCCTTTAAGGCAGGGATGTCAGCCTGTGGCCCTCTAGATGTTTAAAAAACTACACAACTCCCACCATAACTTGCTTGCAGAATGCAACCAATCCTACCTAGTTTTATGCCCAGTGCAAGATCTAAATATTACGTCAACTGTGCCTGTAACTCTCAGTGACAGTGGCATTACCATCCTTCTGAGGGTATGGACAAAGCTGGAGTGTAAGTGGGTGCTCTGAGTGCTGAATAGCACTTATTTGATAGAATTTGCACCTCACTGCAGCGTTCTGTTACACATGGTTGTGCGAAGTGGAGAAACATGTCAACGCGATAATAAGGTTGTTGTCCCAGAGTGCGCCCCTCCATATAGGTTATATATATATAATACACAAGTCTCTGCACTTTCAATGGAGAGCTGCAGTGGCGAGAATCCTTATTAGAATCACTCAGTGACTAGTTCAATTATTAGTGCACTGCAGCTCTCTTATTCTAATATAACTGGATGTCCGAATTCGCAAAATCAGTCCCTCTAGGCCGGCAAAATCTCGAAAATAGAGAACCATTCGAAAATTTCGAAAATACGTATCACAATTTTCGAAATCGAGAATCCTCGTAATTTCGAAATTTGAAATATGTTTTCAACGTTTTCGAATAGAATTTCGAAAATACGTATTTCCCGCATTTTCAAAATACGAGAAATCCTCGTAATTTCAAATCGAAAATTTTTCGAAAATGCGGTTAGGAAAAGTTCGGAAGGCGGAAAACCCGCGATATCCGCAGTTCGCGAACTGGTAAATTCCGCTGCGGATCCGTGTTCGGATCCGCAACACTGGGCCATCACTATATATTACATAAAAATCAGTGTCCTACCTCTTATCCAACCACCCCGGAAAATCGACAAAATCAACGTCACAAGAGCTGGACAGGAACGGATCAGTTCTGCATACACGGCAACAGACAGCCTGGCGCGCATGCGCATTACCATCCATTACGGCACATGAGGAACTCAATCCAAAGTAATAGACGGGCGCGCTCGGAGCAGTCGGGCACGCACACGCATTATGCAAACAAAAAAGAGGCGCGAACAAAATGGAATAAACCAAAATTAACAAACAGGGGTAAACATAAAGCCTATAAAAATAAAACAAGTGAAATAAACCTAAAACAAACATCTGATTCTGACTAAATTACTATTAACATTTGAACATGAATGTTTAAAAACATATATCTAAGATAAGATTTTAAATAGTTAAAATGTTAAACAATGTTTTTTTAATTATGTTCCAAACTTTGGGGAAAAAAAAGTTAAATAAATTCTTTTCACCAGCTATTACCTAGAACTTATTTAAAATAAAACTTGTGGATTATAAGAAATATAAGGCTATTATGCACTCGGAGTTCCCTTACCTGTATAAAAGCACTCGGACCTACGGCTCGTGCATTTTATGGTCAGGAACTCCTTGTGGCATAATAGCTTATATTACAACTGTAAGGGCGGCATTATCCCTTAATATAATTATCTATTGGTAATATACTAGGGAAGAATAGTGTGCTAACGTAGCAGTCTGTGCCCTTCGAGGTCTCTTTCTTTTTACAAATATAGATATGTACAGCGGTTCATTTTATTCGTTTGTGTAGAAAAGTGTTCTTTATTGTTTTTTATGTAGATCCTTATTAAATAAATTTACTTAATCTGGTTATCTATACATATAAGGTCAATGTATTATGTACTCTGTATGTATGTATGTATGTATGTCAGAAAAACGAATGGACCATTTTCATAAGAGTTGGTATACTTAATTGTTAAGGATCTGGAAAAAAGCATAGGACTATCCACACTTTTACAAATGTCTCTTAGACCCACCCCATTTTAAAGTTAATTACCTGTGTGTCCATCTGGTGTTGAATTGAGTGAATCACGTTAATTGCACACCTTCCACAATATTACAGATAGTCCTCTTGTACTGGGGGTTGGGCAGGCAGTTACTCATGGAGATCACAGTTTGCAGCAGTCTGGTGAGAGTTCATAGAAGCAAGCCTACGGAAAATATGTTTCACTTAAAGGAAAGACAACTAACACAGCTGTGAATGGGATGACGCTGCCCACCTGCAATAACACTGCTCTGTAAGGGTCATTTTACTTCACCCTTGTGTCTCTTCCCCACAAACTACTGAAACCCCCAGTATTAAAGGCCACGTACCACTCCTTTTCACCCACCTTACTTTTCCATGTTCATTTTTGCAAGGTAATTGTTTTTTTCTGAGGTGTCAAAATTCAATTTGATCAATAGCAGTAAAAATAAATGAATGTGAGATGTTTTACCCCATTGTTAAGGGGAAGTTTATGCAATGTGCGCTAAAGGGGAGTTGTATGTATGCATGTATATTATCTATAGTTTATTTATATAGCACCACTTGGGGACACAGCACGTGCAGTAATAAAATCCATAAAGTCATACAAGGGGGATAATACATAGATAGCTCAGTACATAAATATATAATTATATAAATGGAAGTACTAGAGCTTTGCCACAATCTAGTTAGTTGATGCGATAAGCGTTAAAGGGGAAGTGATTATGCGATACGTGCTAAGGGGGGAGTTTGATGCAAAACGTGCTAAAGAATAAGTTATGCGATACGCTCTAAGAGGAAGTTGGTACGATATGCCTTAAAGGGGAATTGGTGCGATGTGCCTTATAAAAGAAGTTTGGTGTGATACATGTTAACAGGTGCCGCCATAAGACTTTTCATAACGACTTTTAAATGTTGCCACCCAGACTCTGAAGATGCTTGGCATAGACTCTGATAAATTGGTTGCCACCAAGACTGATAAAATCATTGGCACAGACTCTGATAAATGGTTGGCACACAGACTGATAAAATCATTGGCACAGACTTCTGATAAATGGTTTTGGCACCACAGATGATAAAATCATTGGCCCAGACTCTGATAAATGGTTGGCACACAGACTGATAAAATCATTGGCACAGACTCTAATAAATGGTTGGCACACAGACTGATAAAATCGTTGGCATAGATCTCTGATAAATGTTGGCAACCGACTGATAAAATCATTACCACAGACTCTGATAATGGTTGGCACACAGACTGATAAAATCATTGGCACGACTCTGATAAATGGTTGGTACACAGACTGATAAAATCATTGGCACAGACTCTGATAAATGGTTGGCACACAGACTGATAAATCATTGGCACAGACTCTGATAAATGGTTGGTACACGACCTGATAAAATCATTGGCACAGACTCTGATAAATGGTTGGCACACAGACTGATAAAATCATTACCACAGACTCTGATAAATGGTTGGCACACAGACTGATAAAATCATTGGCACAGGACTCTGATTAAATGGTTGGCACACAGACTGATAAAATCATTGGCACAGACTCTGAGAAATGGTTGGCACACAGACTGATAAAATCATTGGCACAGACTCTGATAAAGGGTTGGCACCAGACTGATAAAATCATTGGCACAGACTCTGATAAATGGTTGGCACACAGACTGATAAAATCATTGGCACAGACTCTGATAAATGGTTGGCACACAGACTGATAAAATCGTTGGCATAGATTCTGATAAATGGTTGGCACACAGACTGATAAAATCATTACCACAGACTCTGATAAATGGTTGGCACACAGACTGATAAAATCATTGGCACAGACTGATAAATGTTTGTACACAGACTGATAAAATCATTGCACAGACTCTGATAAATGGTTGGCACACAGACTGATAAAATCATTGGCA